>VXBI01024179.1:878661-929610 GCA_013397375.1 Toxostoma redivivum
TTTTTTTTTTTTTTTTTTTTAACAAGAAAGGATTTTCCTCTTACAGTATATTTTTGTTGGACATGCTGGACTTTCTTAATTATAACACTAAAATATTTTAGTCAGATAAGAGATTGAAACAACTCTTTTGAGTTACCTGGCCAATGTTCCACACATTTCTTCACCTCCTTACTTTTTTAATGTATTCTCCTAAGACATGCTATGTGTCCCATGACACATAACTTCACCACAAAGACTATCTCCATTGCATCCTTCCCACTTATTAACAAAAAAACCCCTATGGTTCATTAGAGCACAGGCCACTGACCAAGAGAGTTAACTTTCTAGGGAAAGTATTCCAGGATCTACAAGAAAAAATGGCACTCACAGTCAGAACACTTCAGTTTTGACTTCTTTGCTAAAAATATGAGCTCTCCTGAGAAAGTACTGGTATATTTTATGGTCTTTGAAACTGTCTTGCATGCTTGTGCCACTACCTCGTCCCTTCCTGAGTGTGGGAGACTGGCTGTTCTCTGGATTTCTACATGCAGTTATTGTTTCATTGTTTTCATTTTCACTGAAAATTTCCAGAGAGTGATAGCACATGGGTAATTACTGATGATTCATTTTCTCACCATCTCTAGTCAGCAGTGCTGTGGCTGTGATAGGTATTTTCCCTTTTGCTTTCTGCTAAGGCTGCCTGATATGTAGCCCTGGAAAGTGTGAGTTTTACACAAATTTGGTTTTATTGCTTATCCATGATCAATGATATCAACTGGATCCTCTCAGTTGCATTTAATGGCTTTTGAGGGCCCCTTTCATAAAGTATTCTTTATAATGAGCAAAGTCAATCACAAGCAAAGGTGTCTCCTCATTCTACTAAATCAGCAGCTTTTAGACTCAGCTGGTAATCCACTTTTCTCACATCAGAATGCAAATGCAAGCAACTCATGACTGCTGTCTCTGCCCATACTCATTCCTTCAGCTCACCCAGAGACTTTGCTGTTTCCTGGAGTTCTGCTGTGACAGTTCTGGCTCCAGACACGAGCTAGCCTCAGTCCTAACACAAGAGTGGTCCCTTGCACACAGAGATTCAGACAAATATGCACTGATCTCAGTTACCTTTGGAAAACGATACATCATTAATCCACTATACCTCATTTTTTTTTTTCTAAATTTAAATTGAAATGGATATTGATTGTGTTTCAATAACATGGTTCATTCAGATTGCTCCATGTTTTTCACTTCCACATTATTCCTTGAATTAGTATTGTTTTAACAAGTCTTAATATGTCATGTGTATAATTATTATTTTAAAAGTTGGCATTGTTCTAACTTCTTCTTGTTCATCTGTGAAGGGCAGACAGTGCATATGGTGTCTCTTATGAACCTAAACCAAAGGAATGTGTGAGCTACAACTACCTAGAACTCATAATGAGAGGTATAATCTTGGCATCCACATTCAGAGAGCCTTGACAACAACCCTGAGTCCAAATTAAGATAGGGACTTGCAACCCCTGAGTTCAGGGATGGTTTACCATAGATTTCCTGTGAGATTTTTCACAAAATTGTTAGGACCAGTCCTCTGTGATATTTCGTTCTCTATCTCCCACAGAAAGAAGGGCAAACTGGGTACTAAACAACTTTATTTTGGTTCTCCTGCAAAGAAAATGAATGTAATTTTTCCTCACTACTTAGAAAAATCCAACTATTGAGGATATCTTCATAAACTGTCAGAAAAATCCCATTATTCTGTGATTGACTGGCAGTTGAAGCCCTATCCATTTTCATTGCACATGCCCAGGATGACCAGACCTCCAACCTTCACTCACAGAGAGGAGTTTTTCAGTGTCCTGTGAAGGTGAATAAATGATGGTTCTGGCAGAGCAGATGAAATGTGAGCATTTCCTCTCACATTTTGGGGAAGAAAATTCCCCCCATTGGGAGGGGAAACTGGGGAAACTGAGGAAACTGAGGAAACTGAGACTTTGAATGCTTATGCAGGGGTGCAGTGACAGCACCATGAATATATTTTTCATTGAGTTGTTTATTTAATGTATTTCAATTATGAGATTATCTTATAATCTTCTGAAGATTATATTTTTGCTCTTTCTTCTAAATCTTTGTGTTTTCGACATAAAAGTAAGTATTATTCCAAGAAGCAGTTAATTCATTTTTAATGAACCTTACCTGGTTTCGTCAAACAGAGAATGTAAATTGTGGTTTTGGGGTTGTTTTTTTGTTTTGATTTTTAATTTAAAAGACTATATTTACAGCTTCCAGTGACTTTTATTGCTTTTACAATTATCTTTTCAGTAAAATTTTAGGTTATGTGCTTTTGTGAAGAAAAAATTTTGTTTTCAGGCAAAGAACACTCTTTTGGGTATAAAAATTATGTTTTAATATTTACTTCACCTATTATTTTGGGGTTTTTTCTGCTATTGTTTCAATATTACTCATTAAATGTAATTCCAAATGGTCTTGTGTACACATGCACATGAGCTTATCAGCAGCCTGACTTCTGATACATCCAGTACCAGTATTCAGTTATGATTTCAAATAATGACCTGTGTAAGACTGATCACCTTTTCAATAGCCTTAAAAAGCAAAGCAAAAGACAACCCAAGATGTTCATAAAAGGATCACAAATCAAGAATAGAGTGAAGTCTCTATGAAGAACCTCTCCCAAATATTCTGTGAGAAAAAGAGACCACAGAGCTCTGTTCAGACTAAAAGCTGTATCACCTTCAGAGCAAGCAAACGGGATTGCAACAGAAGATCTGAGGCTGGACTTTAGTAATGATGAAAAAGCACATAACCTCACATGCTTCAGTTTCCCCTGCTGCAGGTGGGAAATGACACATAATTTTTCCCTTGCTGAAGCATTTTGAAATGAATGTAAATGAGGTCTTAACAACCTCCTATTGTCAGGAAAAAGAGATGAGGATCCCTGCCAGAGCCCCCATCTGTTGTCAGCAGCAGATAAAGGTGTTCTCCCAGGAAAATGGTCTGGCTGAGAAGTGCTCATCCTCTCGGTTTTCTCTCTGTGCAGTAGAATTTGCGCTAAGCATAGGGAGCTGTGGTGTTACAAAACACTTTCCTTGAAAATGTATTTTGATCTGCGGCCTCCAAATTGCATCAAGCTCCTTCTCTTCCGAGAAGAACTTTCTCAGTTCTTAGAAACAGCCAGCATTCTGTGAGGCGGCTTCAGCACTTGTGTTCTGGTGGAGGCATAGGCAGGAGGAACTAGAAATGGTCTAGTTAAAGGTCAGAAGTTTTCTGTATTTTTCGTTTTACATATGAGAGATCTGTGTTAGTGATTTTATTCCCTTCACTCTGACCCATTTTTGTCTAGTCAGCTCACGGAACAGATGTGGGCTTTCATCCAACAGTGTGTAACACACTAAATATGCATTCTGTGCTTTAATGCCTCATGTGGCGTTCTCTGGAAATAGACTTGAACAATGATAACTATACTTGGCATTTGGAGGAATCAGCTGGGCTATCTGGGGTTCACAAAGTTCAAATAGGAGAGCTGCAAGCCCAGAAAAGGTTGGGTTTTTTTGTTTGTTTGTTTGGTTGGTTTTTTTTGTTGGTTTGTTTGTTTTTTGCAGCAGAGCTGGCTTGTTCCAGCCTTACTTTTGCTTACATATCTGAAATCCTGTCAGGAACCCCTCTGCTGTTCTTCCAGGTTATTAGACAAAACCAGGGAATGCTGTGGAGAGACACCTCATAGATTAAGCATGCTTATCCACTTTTCTAGGAAGCAGAATATTTCTGGAAGCCAAATGCAAATTTATAGCTTGGAGTCTTGTAGAACAATTTAAACAAAATCGAGAAGCTATATTTTAACTGAATTCACAGCAACTTCTACATTTGGATTTCTGATCACAGGGAAATGAGCATGGCAGGTGCTGGCTGTGATAATGATGCTGAACTAGTAGAACTGACCTGGCCATATACCTAAGAGATGAATCATGCTGCATCACAGACTCATTTTCAATATACAGAAATAGTGTATCTCAAGCTTTTATATATCACTCCAACCTTTCACATGGAGTTTTTGGACACATTCCCTCACCCACAAGTAGCTGGCTGTGGACTTGACGGACATAACACAGGATGTAGCACCTGGCTAGGCTACTATTTGTTGGATGCATTTCATGCTTAACTGAAAAAATTTCTGCAAATGACTCACTATTTCTATTTTTCCTCTAAGAAATTAGATGTAATAAAAGTTTTCAGGAAGGAATCTTGTTTTATCTGTATCCTGTGTTGACATCCAAACTCCCTTGTGCTTTATATATAATTTCAGTAACCAGCAGCTTAGGAAATTGAGCACTTTCTTCTTTAACTCATTGTTTCCTAAGCTGCATTAATTAGTCAGCATGTGCATGCAAGCAGCCCAGGTAGCTTCCTACTACTTAAGCACAGCTGAAATCCAAATAGGAAGTGCCTTACCACCAAGGCATTTGACTGGCCACAAAGTAGTTGACTTAAACTCATCTTTGTCTTCAACACCATTCTGCTGGGTACACGCAGCTGCAGGACATCAGCTACCTGTAAATATGTACAGCTGAAACAGGAGCAGCCCTCAAACATCAGACTCATCAGCTAAACAGGGCTTTCCACTCTTAGTTTTAGACCTAAATTTACTTAACTTGTGCTAATGTCCTACATGTAGTATGTAGACCTTCCTTAGTTAGTCTGCCCTTTTAGACATGTTGGTAAGCATTCTTTAATATATATTAAATGCTTGGTTGAGATAAGTGTCATCTGTCTTTGACAGAAAAAGCTGGCCTGGTTTGCAGAGGTGCTGGTCATCACAAGTGAAATTTAATCACTGCTGAAACTCAAGACTTGTTTAGTGACTTGTGGCGTATGGGCTGGGGAAGGATTTTCAAATGTTAAAGATAATTTACTCCAATGCAATAAACTGCCATTAGTACTCCTAAACTTCCCCTTATTCCCCTACCTACACAAATATATCTATTTATCATTAACCCCTATATTTCCATACAGTATGTTTCAGATCTGATATACTTTCTGGAAAAAGCTGCAAGTTCAAACAGTCTAGAGAATGACTGCTGGTCAGTCTCTGTAGGCCAAATTTCTTTTCCACTAGAAGTTCATTTTCATATTGCTTCTTCTGCCCTGATGGTGTTTGCCATTAGAGGCAGGACTGCAAGACTTCTGACCCAGCCTGGCCATTTCTACATTCCTGTTCCTAGCACTGTATTCAAATACTATCCCTGGATTGTTCAATTAATCAGTTACAGAGGATATGGAGATTTAATTGCCTTAAAAAGAGGAAGATGATGTCATTGATTGTTTTAAGATGGAATCATCTGAAAAATGCATAAGTAGTGAGAATTTCTTCTCCATAAGCAATATGTTAAGGACCTGAAGAGCTAGACTACAAGTTACTATTAATGTAGAATGAATTAATTTTCCAGATGTTACACCAGCACTGAACTCAAAGAATGTTATCTCAGCTGGAGTAATACAGAATTTTACTTACTGAAATAACTAAAGCTTATGAGTACTGTAGAAGGCTTAAAAAAAAAGAAGGCAATTAGTTACCTGGGTTACACACTCTTCAAGCAGGAAAAGAAAAACAGTTGATTAAAATGAGAAAATTTATATTTCTGGTTAAGTCTAACTGACTGACATGAGCATGTTATTTTAAAAAATGGTGATAGGAAAATGACAGAATGAAGCACATCTAATTTTTGATCCAAAGTTAATATTTGATTTATCTAAATCAAATATTTATTTATAAAATTTTATTTTATTTAATTGCTGTTATATTTATATACATTTATATGTCTACTGCATATTTATATAGCTGTGTAAGCTACAGTTACCTATCTATGAAAATGAAGGGAAGTGCTTTTAAATTTGAGAAACCATCTTACTGTGAGTGCTTTAGACCATTTAAGCTTATTACAAATACATAACAACAAGATTGCCCTTCCCCGAAGCATTTCAGGCACCTATCCTTGAACCAAAATTCCTGGCAGCTGGGAGATCTTTTTCTTACCAGTAAAATAAAAATTCACTGGACATGACTGATTAAATAGATTTCCTCAATCTACTTTCCTCAATCTACAAAACACTTCTCTGAGCCAGCAGAAGGCCAGTGGTACCCCGGGGTGCATCAGGAGGAGCATTGCCATCAGAGGGAGGGAGGTGATCCCACCCCTCTGCTCAGCCCTGGCAAGGACTCACCTGGAGTGATGTCTTCAGTTCTGGGCTCCTCAGGGCAAGAAAGATGTGGAGCTCCTGGAGTGAGTCCAGTGAAGGACAACGAAGATGATTAAAAGATTGGAGAATCTCTCTTGTGAGGAAGGGCTGAGGGAGCTGGGCCCGGGAGCTGTCAGCCAAGAAAAGAGAAAACTGAGAGGGGACCTCATCAATGTCTGTCAGGGTCTGGAGGGAGGTGTCAGAGTATGGACCAGGCTCTGCTCAGTGGTGTCCAGCAATAGGACAAGAAGCAATGGGCAGGAAATGATGCCCAGGAAGTTCTACCTGAAAATGAGGAAGAACATCTTTAATGTGTGGGTGACTGAGCACTGGCACAGATGGCCCAGAGAGGGTGTGAAGTTTCTTCACTGGAAGCATTCAAGAAACGTCTGGACCAATCCTATGCCATGTGCTATGGGATGACCCTGCTTGAGCTGGACCAGACAACCCATTGTGGTCCCTTCCAGCCTGACCCATTCTGTGATTCTGTGAAAACCTGTTTTTGACAAATGCTCGGAAAACTTTCTGCTTCCTGAGGACTTAGTGCATGTCAGAAAGTCTTTCAGGTCACCATTCTGTTCTATGGGGACACATCTGATCCCTGTCATAACATCTCTCTTGTTTTCTTTGGATATACCCTCTGTTACCCCTTGGACACCCTGAAGAGGTGCCAGGGAGGTAAACAGTCATGGATATGCACCATTGCTCCAATTGACAAGTTCACCTCTGTGTAACATATTTTCATGGATGTTAAATCAACATAAAAGTTACTCCTATAAGATGTAATTTTAAAATCTATTTTGTGGATCTGAGGAAAGACAGAAGAAGTTATGGTTTTTGAGTTTCTCAACTAGAAGAAGAGAGCAACACATCCCTGCAACAGGAGCTACTGTTTCTTAAACTGCAAGTGCACAAAAGTTCCATGATATTTTATCTCCTTTAACATGGAGTCCTTTAGCATAAATCTTCTAGTACTTTGATGGAAAGTTATTAGTCTGACTTATATTTGGCTGCATTTTTATCACCTTAAAATACTGATTCAATGCCCACCAGTAATATCTAAACATCTAAACAGGTTACCATTATTCAGCTGAGTTTCATTCCTGATGATGCAGATTTAGGAGAGAGAGTAATGAATATTCACTCTAAGTCAAATGCAATTACAGCTATAGATGTGGAGAATTTTTTTAATTTGGAGGCACATGTATGTATGCAAAATATATATGAAATACTGCAGGATGTTAACAATATGTTTGAACCAAATGAAATAAGAATCTGGACTTGGTTATACATAAGGAACCCTCTTTTTCTTGGGAAATAGAGTTTTCAGCAAGATTGTAAACAGAGAAGAGACATCACATGGTTTACATTATTTCTCCAACAAGCTTTCTCTTTCAAAATGAAGTACTGTAAGATTTTATGTATTTGACTTATTGTGGTGGAGAAATAAGAATAAATTATTGAAACATTTATGCTCATAATTAAGCTAAATTGAGTCTGATCAAATAGAATTTTTGGAATTCCAGTTATGCTTCTGTGTAAGATGAAGAAGAAAGAAATGAACCTACTATAATCATCACGACTTTCTCAAAGGATTGAGGAAAATAGAATGATCCCATGGTTAAGACACTTGATTCACGTCTTGATCCAATTTCTTCCTTGGTTTGAATGATCTGGTGTTTTATCTGAATTTAATTTCTCCGTGCCTCAGTTTCCCATTAGTAAAGCAGTGATTAAACCCTTCCTTTCCTATTTTCTGTTTAAGTTACAAGTCTTTCCAGGCCAGAATCCATCCAGAATGTGTGCACACAAAGGAAGCTTATCACACTTATTGATTTCTCAATAGAAATGTTTCTTATAGAAGCACAGAGATCACTGAAAACAGGTGTGTTTTCCTCTATTTCCACATTCTCACTCCTTTACATGGAGACTAAATGCTGAATTCAGAAAAACATGGGTGCCAAAATCCCAAACTGCAACACAGTGCAATGCTGTACCTAAAGGGGTACCTAAAGCCTACAAGTAGATGAGTTATTAGCAGTCTATTGAAGAAAAAGGGTATGGAGACTAATGAGAAATAGAAACAAGCCTCTAGTATTTAACCTCTTCTCTAATAAATCCAAATCTATAAAGTATCAGGGCATGCCTAATGTTTTGCTCTGGCTGACATCAGCACCTCCTCCTTGAATGAGTTGGATATTTTGAATATGGTATACAAAGGTACTTGCTGCTAGCAGATTCTGCTGCTAAAACTTAACACCAAAGTAGGGTATTGCAATATGTAGACTTGGTACAACGTTCCCTGTGTAAAGGGAAAAAAATTTTAGTGAAGGCAGACTTGTCAAGCCTTGAAAGATGCTAATGACTTTGATGCTTGAAATGCAATGAAACAGTAGTGTGCTATCATCCAGGCCACTGATTAAGATAACTGAAATATAACATCAAAATTAAAACTGTGTAACTCATGGGCTTGAATTGGGAGTAAAGCTCTATCTAAGTAATATATGGTGGGATATCATCCTGTTCATTGCAAAAGGCCCATGCTTGAAGAATCACTGTAGTCACCACTGGAGAACTTTTCACAAGCCTTTCCATCTGAAGCAAAGAAGTGAATAGGAGGCTAAGTGTGTGTGAGAGTCTGTGAAGGATTGTTTCTAAACAAAATTTTCCCAGTGCCTTAGAAGGATGGATTTTTAATGATCAGATTGATATTTTTAGGGTTATGGATAGGTTAGACTTGCATATAGCAAGAGTTGCATTGGCTCACACTCTTTTTTTCTTGCAGAAAGTGCTTGAAAGTCTCACTTTTCCTTCACAAATCATCTTAACCAGCATTTTAGGACAAAGTTCTAAAAGGAAGCAAAAGTCTGATGTACTTTCCAATCAGTATAAAGATGATTTTGTCTTTAAAGATATCTAATTTCTGTAGCAAGGGAGGGGATTATTTTGCACCATATGGTAGCTGTCCTGTGATGTCATAGTGATTAATGACAGGATCAGTTGGATGCTCCAGTGGCGTAACAAATGACCTGGGTTTCCTGTAATGGCAATAGTTACACGCTCATACAGGACCCTGCAATTAACTGAACTCTAGTCACGGCTCCCCATGGGTTAAGCATAACTATAGAATGAATGTGGAGACTACCACCAGCTTCATGAGGATGTGGGTCAAGCATTTTGTTACTTCTGGCAGATCCCTTAAACTGTTTCCCATCTGTAAAACTGATCTTATAATTAGTTTTTCATAGGCTCAATGTAAAACTAGCTGGTTGGAGTATGTCAAACCTTTGTAGAAGAAAAACTTATAGCGAAAATATCATTTTAGTGAAACTATCTGCGTATTTTTAACTCTGTATCATACAATGAAGAACGTCCAACATTCTGCCTGATTTGTCTCATGATTATTTGTCAGATAAAATACAGCAATCGTCATTAAATGCTTTGTGGTCTACTTTCAAGCCAAACATTTTTTTGACTAATCATTGTTCCCTGTCTGAAATAATTCTGGAAGCAGATAAAATACTCCTACTGTGCTGAAGCAAAGCAATACAGACAAGGAATGATCCATTTATCCCAGCAGCGGCCTCACTGACAGCATGATGACTGTCATTGTAGCTATTATTTTAGCTGATGAAAAAAATCCCTAAACAACCCAAAAATATTTTTTCTTGATCCAAGTTTTAGATTTTCTTCATTTTTTCCTGATAGTTTTGGTCAAAACTACAATTAATTTTTTTAAATACTTTTTTAATATAAGCTGTATTTGAGATCAGATTTTGCATTTATCAAGATGCAGAGGTTCTCTGAACCCCAGATTTTCAAATTATTTATTTTGAAGCTGTGTGCCTCTAGTGATTGCAGTATAATATTAATAGGCAATTTCATTATGTTTCAATGTCTCTTTTTCACTGCTGAATACTGGACAGTTCAGTCAGAAAAAAAAAGAAAAAAAAAAAAATATACCATTGTACTGAGATTGTGTTTTACCAAAAGACATATGGCCATTTCTGGCTGGTTTAGATTCTTTCATTTAGCAAAAAGTGAATGCTCCTAGATTATGAAGAGAGTGCTTAAAGCGTAACATGGTTGGATCCTTTTTATGATTTTCTTGAATAAATCACACCTCTCACTGGTTTCTGAACTTTGCAGTGCATGAGTCTATAATTTCTTCACACTGGTGAGAGAAGCTTATCCAAGACTCTCCTACACTACTAATATTCTGACTGTAACAGCACCCCAGAAGGAAGAAAAAATTGCATCTCTACAGACATTTTTCCTCAGGCTAGATGATCCAAAGAGTACAGATGTGAACGCTGTGCATTCTATAAGCTAACCAACACATAGATTCATATCCCTCCTTGTTCACTCACTGTTTTCACTACAGGTTTGGCAGTGGGATGAGCACACAAGCTCCATATAATTCATGGAAGTCAAGGAACAATTCACACAGATCACATTCCAGCGATGGCATCCTGCATGGTGTCTGGAGAATACCAGGTGCCAGAAACAGAGATGGGAGAAGGTGGAGGCAAATACAGCTCGTGGCTGCTTTCATTCATTCAGAGCCCCCACTCTCTGCTTCCTCAAGGCAATGTCTTTTTATGTCATTTGGAAGTGATTGTTCATGGCTACTCTTATGGTCAGGAGAGTGAATAAAGCAGATCACAGCTCTGGTTTTGAAATGACAGTTCTGGTGGTGCTTTTGTTGTGGGTAAAATTGTACACATCCTATGAATGCTCTCTTGATTCATTTATTTTTTATTGTTTTATAAAACAATATCTGTATTTTGTGTGATTATCCAAAGACATTCTCAGCTGCGTTTTCTTCATTAGCCTAATTCACAACATTTTTTTTTGTTGAACTCTAAATTGAACTTCAGCTTTTGCCAAGGATCGGCATTTCTCCCAATGTTTAAGTCATTCAGAGTAGCTATTGAGTGACAAGGGCAGTGTTAATTTATGATTGGATATTGGAACCTGAAATAACAATTGGAAAGGGAGAGGCAAGAGGCTTTCAAAGCATGAAATTAAAACCTTTGGGCTATGGCTTAACTTGCTACTTATTTTTCTCATTTTCTTGCCATCAATACTTTTGTTCTACTCTTGATGTGATGTTTTTCACAGGGGCTTTACTTACTCTTTGTTTTTATGTGATATATGGGGTATTTTTTATTAGCTTGTATTATAACCCATGCTCTATCTGTTCTTACTCAGATGTCTGCTATTATTTGTCTTTATGAGAGTTATAAACATTTTTGAGATATTTGGCTGTGATTTGTCTTTATCTTGCATGAGAATCAGATCTCAGTAAATAAAAAATGGAGATTTCTGGGGAAGCCTGAGAGCTGGAAATCTTCTGCTTCTGCACTAAACTGGCTCAGGGCACCATCATGCCCATGGACTAGTGATCAGGGAAACCAGAGAAGCTGATCCCTTTTCCTGGAAGTGCTGGCCTGGGCCAACCAAAATTCTGCCAGATGATGCCTGGGCCCAGCATGTAAAATGGTATGGGACAGTGCAGGATGGGACAGGACAAGGGATGTTCACACAATGGACCAAGCCAACCTGTTCAACTTTGCTGAAGGGGAAGAGTGGTAAGGCTTATGAATTCAAGTCTGTTCATTTCCCACACAGGATATAGGAGAGGTGCAGGATATTATTTGTTCAAATTTATATCAAGATTAAGATTAAATTTTAAAAGTAAATAAGGAAACAGAAAGACAAAACATAAAATAGAAAGAAGAAATTCTGGGGAATAATTGCTAACTTATTTTTTGCACTTTGGTGAAGAAGGAGAATCTGAACTGAATTATCTATTTTCATGACTTCTTATCCTTAAATGTACTTGAAGTTGTTCAGGGTTAGAAAGAACTGCCAGAGGACTTATTTATATGTATATATATGTATCTATGTATCTATATATATATATATATCTTACTCTACAACCACTCCAAAACAAGACATTGGAAACCTCTTTCTTTTCTGAGTAATATACTGACACTTTTTTATCCTATTCTTTTTTTTTCTTTTCTTTTGTCTTCCACATTGACTGTCCCTTTAAAGTGGAGACAAGTTTGCTGGCAGTGAGTCCACAATAGTGTTCAGAGCTATTACAATGACAGTTATGATTTCATGAAATCATTATTTGAAAAGAATCCTGCTATTTAAAATAACTGAATTGCCAAGTATCTCAGAGGGTGAGTGTTAGCAAAAAGATGATCAAAGCAGGTGTGAAGCGCTGTTGTTGCTTGAAGATTTGCTTTCTTGGCTTTCTGTGGAATGACCATGTTCCACTACTGCCAAGTCAAAAATGCTGTAGGCATACAAGGAAGTTCAAATGTGCTATAAACTCAGTCTGCTGGTTCAGAGCTATTCAAACTATTCTGTCTGCACCAGATTTAATGTTTTGATGGAAGAGGCATCTGTCCTGTGCAATGGGCATAAAATCATAAAGCCAGTATAAATTACTCCAGTTCAACAGTCATGAACCTACTTCAATCAATATGAGATTTGATGTTTGAGATATAAGGAACAAATGCTTTACTTGCCATCAGGTCACTGTTTTTGTCAAATAAATAATGCCTTTCAAACAGTAGTTAGGACTATTTCTTCCAGTACTTAAAGGAAGCTGGAGAGGTATTTTTCATAAGGGCATGAAGTGATAGGACAAGGGAGAATGGTCTTGAACTGAAGGAAGGCAAGTTTAAATGAAATTCTTCCCTGTGAGGGGGGGAAGCAATGGAACAGGTTGCCCAGAGTAGCTGTGGGGGCTCCATCTCTGGAATTGTTCAAGAATGGGTTACTTGGTGCTTTGAGCAACCTGGTCTAGTGGAAGGTGTCCCTGCCCATGGCAGGAGGGATGCTACTAGAGGATATTTCAGTTTTGTCCAACACAAACCATTCTATGATTCTATGAAACAAAATAAATCTTACTCCTTGTAAAGAGTCAGTCCAAAGGATACAATTTTCTTTTTATTTATAAAGAAGAAAATTTTATTGCCTCAACTTACTGGTCTTATGTATCAGGCTAAACACATCTCTGTTACGCCAGGTTCAGTCGAGATCCCTCCAAGTTCTGTAAACACATTGTACCCTGGTTGATTGATGCCTTGTCAGTGTGCTAAAAACATGTAACTGGGATCTGAATGAATTCTTGCAGTTAGTCACAGTTAGAAAACAGAAAGTATTGATATAAACAAACCTTAGAAAGTACTGGTGTGTGAGTGGCAGGATAACTTTTTCTAAAAGATGTTTTAAAGTCTCCCTGGGAAAAGGTTTTGATGAAAGTGAGTGATACAGCCAAAAAGAGCAGAAGGTTGTGGATAAATCCATTGTCTTTTTTTGGACTACTCACTCTGCCAGGTTTGCCTGTACCTGATATTGTTCAAATGATTTAGAATTCTACAGAAGTCTCCCCCCACAGAGAAATGAGGCGAAGGAATTGAGTAAATTGTAATGAATCTCAGTGCACTATCAATGCAGTGCCAGAATTTTGCAATGCAAAAGTTGATGGAATTATGCCTGAGAAGTCAGTGGGAAATTCCCACAGAAAAATTGGATTCAGTTTTTGTTGCTGCTTGTCACTTCCTGGTTGCATTGAAACCACCATTTAATTTTTATCCTGCCTGGGTGTCCATGAAAATTATTTGAGTCAGAGCCAGCAGTAACTCATTTCTTTCCTATATAGCTTTTGCTTGCTAGAGTCCTAAACAGTGAATGTTCTATTTTGCATTCTGTTTTGTTAGACTGAATTGATTGGCATTTTAAATCTTTTTCCTGTAACAATGCAGGGATATTTTAAAAGGTTGCATAGAAATTAAAGGGGTCTTTTAAGCTCCTCTTTACTTGGAATCAGTTCTTAAAATTACATAATTTAAAAAGGAATTAATTTTGTTATGCAAGTATCCTGAAAAATCTTACTTCTGAGAAATAACATGGAGACTAACAATTCCATATGAGTAAGGATAAGACAGGGACCTGGATAGTAATATTGCTACTGAAACAATTTGAAGGAAATAAAAAATTAGTCACTAGATATTTAGAAATAATTTCTCTATGAGCAGATGATTTTCCTTTAACTATTCAGATATTTCTTTCATCACTTTGGGCAAGAGAATTTTTCTTGAGTTCCACAACACACTGTAGCAATTCTAAATGCACTAAATATTTCTTTTTTTTTCATCAGGCTGATACAGGCTGAAACGTTGGATCCAAATAACTTGCAGATTAAGGAAAAAATTATATTAATTTACTTGATTCCAGCTGGCTGCAACCTCTATTATCAAGCAGTACAGAGACAAAGTACAACTAGCATCAAGTTTGAAGAAATTTGATATCTGAGCCTGACTTTCACTCTTAGAATCATTTTGCTTACATTTCAAACACCAGAATCATTCTCATCAATAACAACAGCACCCTTTATTGACATGGGAGAATATGCTTCAAGAACACTCTTGGGAGGAAGGCTCCCACAAACTTTTTGAAAACCTCAGAACTGGTGAAATGGCCCATAATACTCACAGGGTTTTTATCCCCTACACCTCTGTCTCTGTTTCATAGAAAGAAATGGTATTTGTAGTTTCCTGTACAAAGAGAACCTGACTCATACCTAAAGTAATGTCTCACTCTTCAGTGTGGTGTGTTGTGGTTATTAGGGCAGCCTCAGAAAGGCAGACTGTGAAAATCCACCAAACAGGAAGACAAACGAACTGACTGGTGAGTCCAGCACATGATCAGTTTTCTGGTCTGCAAAACACTTTCTGATCTCTTGGTCTTATTAGAGCTGGTTGTTTAAAAATTGATCAAGGTATGCATGTGAGCTCTCAGAATAAATACCCCTGCTTCTTTTGTAAAAATATATCCCTTATTGCCCTAATGTTAGCACAGAACTCTTGAACACCTCTGTGGATGCAGGTTGCATCACAAAAGCAAAACACAGCAAAGAGCCCTGCTCCTCTGCCCAGTACGAGGAGCTCATTTTTATGAACTCACATGTTCAGACTGAAAGTGATCCACTTGCTGCAGAGATCCAAAACTTGCCAGTCCATGTTTGTTGGGAAGTGTTGTTGGGGTGTTAGGTGTGGCAGCTGTGGGTGCAGGTGAGTGTGTGCTTGTGAGCTGCTGCCCTCTGCTGCACACCTTCCTGGCAGCTCACCTCCAGACACTTCCTCACCCCAGCCACAGCGAGCTCATCGTGTGCTGAAGCTGGAGAAGTTACTTCCCTCCTGCCAGTGAGACATTCAGAGAGTCACCAAGCTTTGCTCTGAGCTACCCATGAAACTTCTAGCAGGCTATAACTGTCTTGCAGTGGTCTAGAGCACTGCTTCTGCTCTGGCACCACGTGAGAGTGCAGTTCTCCTCAGAATCTTCACCATCACCATACCAGGGGGAAGAGACTTCTACATGAAGATAATCTCCATATGAATCCTAGTAAGTGTAGTAATAAGTGCTGTAGCAATATCCTTGGAAGTCAGCACAACCTAAAATTTTAAGATCTTCATCACTTCCTGTACCCTCAAGACAAGAAGAATTTCCTTCAAGCACCACTGGGCAGGTTGTGCCAGCCTCTGGGCTCAGTTTTTACCAGACCATGGATTTGGTCAATCGCTTCCCCTCACAGCATGGAACAACAAGACATGAACAATACCTCTCCTAAGGAAAGGGGACAAGGAAGATCCTGCATCTCTGCCCACCACTGCAAAAACAATGGCTTTCATCTGTGAAGAACTGCCTGAAGGACTCTGTATGTCTGAGGAGGGGTCTGGGGAAACTGAGAGTGATGAGAAATCTGCAAGTTAAAAGTAACACAAAATATGTGTGTGTGGTAGTATCTGAGGACAGAAGAGATAGATTAGACTGTTCAGAGAGCTGTAAGGGTGCTGGATATGGGAAAAGAATTTTTGACCTAAGCATTTTTGTGGTTCAGATTCAGGGTCTCTGCTTACTGACAAGGTGCCAGTGAAGATGGCTTAAGAACAGGCAAGTTTTGGCTTAGGCTGAAAACTGTCCAGACACTCTCCAGACTCCAGGCAAGCAGAAGACCTTGCCTTCTGCTCCCTGCTGCTCATTGACATGTCAGCAGGAGACTACAGCCCTTGCAGGTCTGCCAGCCAGTTTGCTCCTCTGAATGCCCCCTAACTCAGCTGCAAAAGAGTTCAGCCAGCTGAAGCTGTTTGAAACAGATTTTGCTGGCCTGGTTCATTCTGATTCAGACAATTTAAATAAGCATATTTTTTGTAAGGAGCAAGCTGGAGCTGTCAAGAGGGCAGTGAAAAATATCAGGCTGAAGAGTGTCAGATGACAAAGCTCAGTCACAAAAGGACATACACCTGACACCCAAAGACTGTCATGATTAAAGAAACTCCTAATATATTCTTTCCTTATAGATTTAAATTTCCATGTGTATTTGTGGAAGTGTGCACATGCAGTAGGAATGTGCACACAAGCCATGGGCCTGACAGAGAAGGGATTATGAAAAACGAATAATAAGAAATGAAACTGTTCACAACTACACACTGTCAAACAATCCAAATTCAAATGCTTTTTCTCTTAGGAAATTGTTATTTAAGACTTTCCAAGTAGAATTATTTTAAATTTATCTTGTACATGTTTTTACTCCTTTTACCTGCTCTCCCTGCAAATTATTTTTAACTGCAACATCTGGAATTTGGAATTGATTTGAGCTGTCTTCATGTGGCCTGGTGATATGAATAAGAAATAATGCTGCAATGCCACATTTTTTGTACATTTTCCAGTGTGTGGTTGAAGCTGACTGGGACAGTCAAATACAGAGAAAAACATGAAAGTATCATGACTGTGTGAGCATATTGAATTACTGATGACACAGGCAACATAAAACTCTACTTAAATGCCAGGGTTAACCAGGACCTTGAAAGTGATTAATCATTGGTTTTAAAATTCTGAATCTTTTTTGGCTAGTAATATTTATACAATTTCAAATTCACCAATTACCCTCCTTATGATTCATATCTCCCCTTCATTATTCCAATCTTATTAACATTTTTATTATATTCATAAGAGTAGCCAGTGCTGGTTTCAGCCTCTAAAGACACATTTAAGGCCTAATGCAACCATCTAAGAAAAATGAACACATCTTTCTCATGGTTGGAAACCTGTTCTGGAATGTACACTGTATAAAATATGATCACCAAATGTGTGACTAAAGAGGGTGGACTATGATTGCACAGTCTTCCCTGACCAGAACTTCAAAACCCTCTGCACCTTTTCCTTACATGCCTGGCCTTGAAGAAAGCTTTTGTATGAGTTGTGGGGTTTTGCTGCTGTTCCACAGTCTTGCAGGGACGCTCGTGTTACTCCTGCTCAGTGGCTGGGGGAAGATATTCATGCATTGGCACTGCAGGCAGAAAGCAGCTGCTTTGTGCCTGCATGAGTTTCAGGCACACATATAAAATATGAAGGAAGCTTGTCAACTCAGATTAACTTTGGAGACAACCCTTCTTCACCCCATATTGCAAACAAAGGAAGAGAGTCTGGAAAAGAAAAGAGCATTTTGGCAAATACACGGCCTTGACTCTGTGCAATCAACATTAAATTGCTCTTGTTTGTTGGCTACCAAAATTGTCAAAACAGAAAGTCGTTTTGTTGCAGCACAAGTCACCAAGTGCAGCTCAAGGGGATGCAGGTCTTTCCAGATATTCACTTCAAATCCACAGGTGTAAAAAAAACCCAACCCTCTAAAAATGACAAACTGAAATTATATAAACAATTGCAACACACAGCACTACTAAAAGAATATGTTCTTTGTGGCAGCAGCTCAGATAAATCACTCCTACTGAGCTTAAAGCAGTAGTTTAGAGCCTGAACCTCTGCTCTGATTTAAGAGAAGCTAGAGAAGTGAGGCTTTTTCAAATTATAGTGAACTTGTTGCTAATATAGGGAATTTTAGTTTCCTGAAGAAGTAAATTGTGAGGTCAAATACCACTGCTTTTTAAAAATTGCCCTGAAGACTGGAGCTCTAATAATCTAATATGGAGTTAATAAACCTGCATAGAAAAACAGGAAGCATGATACCAGAGTTGCTGTGATAGTATTTATTAAGACAGTTTGGGGTTTCGTGAAATACCTTGTATAAGTTCATTTTCAGAGCAGTTATGGGATTTCCTAAGTACACTGGTGCTTTGTAATAATGCAGATATTTAAACGTACTTTTTAATTCTGATGAGATGTACAAAAATTTGGTTTTCATTTTCTCTTCAGCTGCCTTTGGCGTCTTACCTGTGCCTTTAGGAACTCTCTTCCCTTTGTGTCATTGAGCCTCTAATTTATTACAAGCACTTGCTTATCAATTACTTCATGGGAAAATTGTGTCTGCTGAAAAGTCGAGTGCTGGTCACTGTTTTGTTTTCCAGACACAGAAAAGGAATTTGATAAATAATTATGTCAAAATAATTTTATTGCAACAAAATGAGCTATTGACATATTTTTGTATATTTATTAATCTATATTTTTACTTACTGACTTTTTTGTGTTTAGAGGATATATGTATACATCAGAAGAATCCTTCATTGATGTTCATAAAATGTGCTTATTACACTGTTTCTTATGCACCTTTAATACTACCATATTTCTAATATGCATAATACTCCTTTCCAGTACAAATAGACCTCTTAGAATTTTGCCCTGCATTCATATTTGATATTTTGGGATTTTCAATTATATTGAACTTCATTCAACATTGCATTTTACATCTCATGACTATTTGCCTCTGTATAAATCAAAATGAAGTTAGTATAGGAGGTTATCATGCTGCTTTTGCAGCATTTCAAGACTGCATCATTAGAAATAGTTCTAAGTGACCACACACAGTGCAGTGAGGCTGGGGAGGTGGCCAAATATTTGTAGCCAAATATTTGTAGCCATTCAGTATTTTCTAGCAATATGCTGGGACACTAGTTTCTATTGTCCAAGAAGGAATTCTATCACCTATTGAATAAAATTATGGTTTGCATTTGTTTATTGCCTGTCATGTAGAATTAGAGAGTGTATTAATCTGCCTGTTGATGTAATTTGGGTGTTCTTTTGCATGCCACTGAAATGCAGCCACCTCTGGGGAGATGTGCGGCAGCTGTGTATAGCTTAGGGCATTGCAATAGTGTGGGAACCAAGTGAAGAACTGTGATTTAGTGGCAACCTGGATTTTCAACAGTTACTGCTCAATAAGTTCTTTGAAATGGTGACTTTACTGACAGTTGCAGCAGCTGCTGGACTCTTACACTCCCATAAGGAGAAAATTAGAAATATCTAATTCCTTCTTGATGTTTTGTTGTTGCTACTGATTCAATACAACAGCCAGCTATTGGTTGTTTGTTTATAGAATTAAAGACAAAATAAAAATAAAATATTTAGGAAAAAAAACTATTCTTAGCTACTAAGTAGACTCACACTTTGTAGATATATGTGATGTATGTTTTTTTTTGCTTTCTACCTGCCAGCATTCTTATGCAGTTTATCTGCTGCTTCTCTTTAGCTGCAGTTTTCATCTCTCACTGTTTCCACAAAACCTAAATCTGCCAATCAACCTGAGAAGATGGAAATTAGAACAATGTGATAAAAATCAATGGAACAAAATTATTTTCCAAAACAAACGCAAAAACTCCTTGAAGTAAATGCATTTTAATTTGACCCCTTGGTGTTTCAACAACCACTGTGTATAATGTTATTTTCCATAATAACAGTTAAAAGTAGCCATTTGTTCTATGTATTGCAAAAGAAATGTATCCCCAGGGGTCTCAAGGATTAGATAAGGGTTGTTCTGCCTTGGGATGGAGTCCAGACATTGCAGCAGCTGCATGTGCTCACCCGTTCAACACCTAGAAAAGCTGGTGACAAAGAAAAAGATTCAGAAAAAGTAGGGTGTCAAGAGGAGAGACACCTAGGGGAACGTTTTTGAAAATGTCCAGTGGGATTTTGAATATTCAGTGGAAAGGTGCAGCAATTTCAACAGGTGAGACTGGGAGTGCCCTGTTCCAGAGGACTCTGCATTGATTTGGGCTTCCTCCAGAGAGCCCCATGACTTGCAAGCTGGGAGTCCATCTTCCCTATTCAGAATCAGCTAATCAAGATCTAACTCTTCACTAGAAAACACGCCCAATCCCACTCTTCAGTCCTGTTATTGTTAGAGAAAAATATGAAACTTTACATAACAAAATCAGGCAGAAAATAAGACTCCAATAGTTCAATCTGTATGTAGAGATAATTAATAACCTGCTGCACATTAAAATATTCATAAAAGTTAATTCCTACCACATCTATAAGGAAAGAAACTATAATTATATGTTTTATGAATGAGGAAACCAAGATATATTTTAGTTTATATGTCTCACTTACCAAAAATTTTAAATGTCATAAGGAGCAGTAAATCCTAGAAATCTTTCCTAAATCTCTACTCTGCTGCTTTGTAGTAATGACCTGTGTTAATAATTTTGCAATAATTTGTTATGAAGAAACATTTTCTGTGTATTTATTGGTTTCCAGCATAATAGTACTGAATAAATATGGTCTGCATTTAAAACAAAGCTTAAAAATAAAGATTCCTTTTCAATTATTTAATAAATTATAACATTAAGTATAAAAGAAAAATAAGATTAATCTAAGCTGATGTCTTTCACTTTACATGGGTTCTAGAAGTGAGTTGAACAGTTCTAACTAAACTCCACACAATTAGATTTGAAGTTGCATCCTCTGTAAGGGAAGAAATCACTATTGGCCAATTTAGAATCTGGAGTGTTGCCACAAGTAATCACTGTCTGATGCAAATCAAATAACAGTTATTACTTAAATGTGCTGAATAAAATCTCTACAGAGGACACACTTCATAAGCAGTGTTTATTTTCATGCAGTTTCCACACATATGATGTAGTAGCATCAGAAAAGCAGAGATAGCAAGACTGTGAAGAAAGCTATGTAGCAGTAGATTATTTTCACTGAAGGGTGTTTTACGGCCTTATTACTGTAATAAATTCCTAGCATGTCAAAGTTTTTTGAAAAATAATTAAAAAAGGGGGGGGGAAAATGGAGAGAAGAAGATATTGGAGATGGAGCTCAGTGTAGCTGTAATATGCACAGAAAGCTACTCTTGC
Organism: Toxostoma redivivum; assembly: GCA_013397375.1. Lineage (NCBI taxonomy): Eukaryota > Metazoa > Chordata > Aves > Passeriformes > Mimidae > Toxostoma > Toxostoma redivivum. Next base: position 900,006 of record VXBI01024179.1, read on the forward strand.
AGTCATTGACAGTATCAGAAGGCTGTCCCAGGACTACTGTCCTCTTCTTGTGACACAACCTTCTGCAGCAATGAAGTTTAACAGGAAACTTGTTCCCTTCTTCACAGCTTTGTTTCACCTTTCAGCTGTTGTGGGGTAGAGCATAGAAAATTATGCTTTCGGGGAAAACACAGCACCCTAAAACTAAGTGTTCAGACGAAATTGCTTATCTAATGCACCTCCCTGTGCATTTCTCCTCAGTGTAGAAAAAAGTACAATTGACAACTGTATTTCTCAGTAGCAGTTACATGAAGGGATGGGAGAGAAGAACTGCAAATGTCTAGCAAATGTTTTTGTTCTGTTTAAGATAACTTTGACAATTCTTTTTGTATATTTTAAAACAAAAGCAATCAAATAATAAAATTTAATTTCCTATGCCTTTGTTTCATTCTTCACAAGACTGGTTTTGCACTGAGATTTCAAAATATTTGGAGAGTTCTATGAAAAATTCTCATGGCCAGTTTCCTCGTTAATTAGTTTACAATTTTTCATGGATATCTGATATCTTTCAGACATTACCTTTGGGGAGAGTAAGTTGTTACAGGAGTAGCAAAAGAAAGATAGCAGGTTTATAAGAGGAAGACTCTAAGCAGGCTGCTATGCAGACATTTCAATTCCTCCGCAGACTTTACCATATAATATATATCCATTGGAAGAAATCCTGTTTCCACTGAACTCAGTAGTTCACTGTTAATTTCCAAGTGACTTATATTTTACCTAAGGAATTTTGAAATGGTTGTAAAAGTCTTATATAAGACTTTTTCTGCATTTCTGGGCACACCACATCTTCATCCCTTCAACAACTATTTGCTCCAGAATTCCTTACACCTTATCCTGATTTATGTAGGATTAGTCCCTTTGGAAGGCAGGATTTTAGAGTACATGGACCACAACATTTTTTCATAAGATCACTCTCAGAAATGTTCCACCAGTGTCATGTAGGAAGTATTTCTTAGTCTCTGGCAGAAAGACAATGGTCATAGAGAGCCACTGTCACTGGTGGATTTTATATTTCACTGATCTTTATCAGATTCAGACATTTTTATCTAACCAACTATCATCTCCTCTCATTCCCGGCTCATCAGCATTTCCCTTCTGCTTAATACAGACTGAAGTGTTTTTCTTTAATTTTTGACTTGCCTTGTGTCCAAGATAGATTTCAGCTAAGTATTCCCCACCCATATATCTGACCACTCTGGTTCCTTCTCTGTTACTTTCCCACTTTCCCACAGCCTGCAGCGCCTCCTAATTTAGTAATATCTTCAGATTTAGCAAATGTGGTGTATGCTCCTTCTTCAAAGTCGTTAATAAAAATGTTGAATCATGCCGGGCCAAATTCCCGTTGCCACAGCATTTCCCTACAAAATTATGCATTTCTGTTTAAATTATACCTCAATGAGTGCTCCTTTGCATTGCAAATCCACAGTGCTGAAGATGTGCTGTAGTGAAAAATCATAGATAACAATAGAATATTCTGATATCTTAGGTTTAAAAAAGCTGTATTTTAAAAGTTTCCTTGTACATTTGGAACTTGAAATGCAGGTGTACCATATCTTTAGTAGAAATAGGAGACATATTAATGGGTTTGGCAGAGCTTGGAAAGTACAGATTGAGCCAATTGTTTGACTTTGGGGGAATGCCTAATGTTTTATTAGCACTTCTGCTTCTTCTCAAGAGGAGTCAATGGTCTTTTGGGAGGTCTGATAAGAAAAGTCAATAATGGGGTACTAGTGTTTCCAAGGAAGGAAATTAAAATCATTCTGTACCCCAAAAAGTGACTTTTTATAAGTGTATCTTAAGTTATTCTAAATTGTACTTCCAGCCATAAAGGCATGAGATATGAGGAGACTGTCAGGATAATGACATCCTCTTCCTCCCTAGGCACTTTGCTAACGTGTAAAGCAGTTCCAAATAGTTGACTTTACCTGGGATTTCTCAGTAAGGTCAACCTCTTGTCAGATGGCTATTTTCTGAATGCAACCTAACAGAAAAACTTAATGACCTCTATTTACTTCAAGTAGAAATCCATCAAAGGGACAATTAGCTAATTTTAAGCATAAATTGGCTCCCTGGTGAGAAGCAAGCTTATAAATAAACCATTTCATTTGTTCACTGAACTAGACTGTCATGCAAGTGAAATTGCTGACTCCAAAGCAGACAAATCGGCAAACTTTTCTTGCCTTAAGTGCCCTGAGAGGAGTTAGAGGAAGAAACCATGGGAAGCAGTTTCCTTTGCCACTGCTGCTGTGCAGGCAGGCTGGACCCAGACTGATCCCTGCTGTGTCTGCACCACTCTCCGGAGCAAGGCAGCCCAAGCTCTCTCCAGTGACCTTGCTAGCCAGCAGTTCATGGGGCAGACAGACAGACAAAGCTCCTCAGGTCTGCAGCCTGCACACGAGCAGGGTGGGCATCAGCCCAGCACACAGAGGGAAGAGCAGGTCCATGCTCACAGTTTGGGCAGAATACAAACGTGTTTGCAAGAATGTTGCACTGTTGCCTGTTGGTTCTTCCTCTCTTGAATATTCCTGTCACCATGGTACATGAGCACCTTTAGTCTTCGCTGCAATTGTTTTTCCAGTGTCAAACAGTTTCCTGAAGGAAGCCCTGGTTTCTGGCAGAGTCACTGTGTCTCAGTTTCCCATGCAAGGCACTTGGTAGGACCTTTCCAGAGGAGTGAGGCAAGCAAGAAAGGTCTGTATCTCAGGAGGTTGCCTTATGGCACACACTGGGGGCTTTCTTCTTTTTTTTCCAAACCAACATTCCTGGAAAAGCAGCATGTGCATCTTGCCAGTACTCATCCCCACACTGTTTCCACAATACTAGCTTTGTTTAAGGGAATACATGGCAATGCCCTCAAGGTATTTAAGATGTGACAAATAGAGAAAAAGAGGGACATTGCAGGCCTGTTTCCAATCCCATGAGCTGTGGGGACTGAAAATGTCTGATGAGACCTCAGTGGTTTTCAGGCAGAAAACAGGATGGAGCTTTCGTAGGTCAGATGGGGGGGCTCAGGAGGGAAACTTTATAGCTGTCTTCACTCTATTTGAATAGTTTGCTCCGGTTTGCTGTTCTCAGTGCTATCAGACCAGAGATTAATTGTTTATAAAGGCAGCCAAGTAACTGCTAGAGGCAATAAAAAGAGGAAGAAAGAAGAGTTCCTTTAAGCAGAATTTAATTACCTTCTTCTGCACATTGTTTTACTTTACCAGATTAATACATAGTAACTTATATAAATGTGTGTGTGCCTGTGCATGGGGCGCTGCATGCATGGTGAGATTGCATTTGTGCACCCAGTTTGCTCTGTTTTTTAATGCTGATTATCTTTGCTCATAGGAATATGCCATGACTAAATCAAGGAATCTCATCCAAACTAATCTGAAAACAAGAGATGCAACTGTTTTCACAGCTGGGAAATGAGAAGTCTCCATCCTCAGGTAGATTACCTGTGTTCAGAGGATTTTTGGGACCTTCATCATTCTGTGAAACAGATGGCAGGAAAGTTCAAAATGTGACACTTCACTATGGTCTTTCATACATGCTAAATGATGGGAAGGTCTGTTCTTGCTGAAGATTTGTTCCAGAAACTTTACCTTGATGGGGCTTTTTAGGGTCTCACCTGACACACTGATGTATTTAGGCATGATTTTAAAAACTTATGACTCATCTATTTTGAATATTGAAGTATCAGATCATTTTCACTGGAACACTGCAACTTTTCCGATAATTACACAGGAGAATGCACTAGGAAAACTCAATATAAAATTTTTGCCCCAGAGAAGTCAAATATATAAAATCTTAGCTTCACCCCAGCTTAGTTGCCTACTGTCTCATTAACTACCCATAAATCTTCTTTATTTTTTATATATATATATAAATCCACAGAAGTGTGTCCTGGAGAGAAGGAACACTGACAAACATCTGCCCTAATATCACTGAGATATTTCTAGCAGAGGCAGGATAGTTCTTCTTTCCTTAAATTTCTGTACAATCTGATTTGATAAATGCCATAACTGAAATTAATAGCCATTCTCCAGAAGTTACAGATGTGGAAACATAAATTAATAAATACAATTAGTTCAGTCCTTAACCAACTCACACCAGACCTGCGTTTTTGCAGACCTGCATTTACAAAGAGTTTGAAGACACAATGAAACACAAGAATCATTGTCAAGGATTTTTTGCTTCCATTTAATCTTAGTGCTTAGAAAAGAAAGTCTGCTACAGGAAAAAAAAAAAAAGCTAAGAATAGATCCTAAAGTATGTTTGGTAGAAGAGGACTCATGCTTCCAGTATTTTGTGGAGAACCACAGCTGTGGGTCAGCACACATTCCCATAAAATGGTTATCAGATGCAAGCATGAAGTTTCCCAGCAGTACTCTGTGGTTCAGTTAGCAGCTAGCAATTCTCACCACACAGCTGAAGTCATTTCCCTGGGTTTGCCCTAGTTTTTTAAACAACATGAAACACACCGCAAATTCTGGAAAGCTGAGAAGATAATTCTTGAAGCCAGTGCTTGGTTTGGGAAAACTATAGAAGGGAGAATGTGCACGAGGCGTACAGGCACATCCTGTCTTATAGTGTATCTTCATTGCAACAAAAGGAAAAGTTGTTTTCATTTATTTTTCCAAGGTCAGACCACACACCACCCTCTTCCCAGCTCGCAAATTTTATCTCTTACTCCCTGCAGGAAGGAATGGCTGAGATATTCATATCAAAGCTGCAGGCTAGGGTTGAAACAAGCATCACTGATGAGATGTTCCCAGCATTTAGAGTCATTCCTCATTTTGGGGGGAAGAAAACCCATCTGTTTTCTGCTTCCCTTCACTGGACGATTTGATTGAGCCTTAGAAGGGTAACACTTCAAGAGTGTTGAGTGAAGATGAGTGACAGCTACTCCATGGGGGTGCCTTGGACCCTTCCACAAGGTTGAATCTGAACTGAAATCAAACACAAGTGCTTTCAAATTTGCTTTGTCAAAATAATGTGTCCTGTAGATTGGAAACCAACTAGGTGAGCTATCTCTTTCAGCTTATAATGATAGAAAAAATAATTATAAATATTTCTAAAGATTCTAGTTGCAGTACAAGTGAAGGTGCATGTTGCTTTTTTGCAGTGGTCATACTACTTCAGTTATTAATTGGCATGGCCATTCCCAGTAAGTGTTCATGCAGAGAATGCTAAAATTGCAGTTTCTTCTGTGTTACCTTCCATAGGAGTTGCTTAGTCTGTTCTTAGGATGGTCTTGCATAGGAAGGATAGTGGCAGCACTGTGAATTAACTATGGATTACAGATAAAAGTAGGGGGGGAAGGCATTTCCTTGAATGTTGGCATCAGAGATGGCTTATTCCTCCATCTAGTCTTCCCTGACTTTTTCTCTGGTCAGCAAAGGCAGAACAACATCCCTGGAAGACAATTCAGGGCACCTAAATCTAACATCTGCTTAAAATCACCTTCTGTAACAGTCTCTGCTTTGATGCATTAACTATAGAGGGAGAAAAGGTAGTTGCATCTGGTGATGTCAATGCCTCCTGACCAGTGGTGTTATCTGAGGGAAAGTCCATGAAAGGATCACTCACAACTCCTTCTGTTCTTCTTTGTACACCTCAGTTTCACCTATGACAGCACACAGATCCCACTTACAGCTGAACTGTGGGGTCCCTGATGTTCACCATGCTGAGGCATTTAGATTCATTTGCCAGATTTCATCTCCAGGCCACCACAGAATAGGGATGCTCCAGATTGCATTATTGTTTTTCTTGATGGATGCAGTGTTATTAAATCTAGTGGCATAGATGAAGATAGGAAGACATGGCAATGTGAATTTGAAGATGATACAGGAAGGCTATGAGACCTGATAGGAAAATATGATATGAGAGAGCATTTACATAGACTAGAATATTTAAATATTATATAAAGTGTTCTTTTAAAATGAGAGAAAATGAAAAATAGAGTATTAGAAGTATAAATCTTACATGCCAATCCCTATCCTGCTTTGTGACCACAGGCAGTTTTCTGTATTTCCCTAATTTTCTAAACAAAGTCAATGATAAAAAGTCATTATTATTATTATCTAGCTCCTAGGTAACATTTTTACCCATCAATCTCAAACTGCATTGCTAACAAGGTCGCATTATTTTTGTTTTCCACATTTGGGGCAGGGACTGTGCAGAGATTAACAAAAGGACTTGTCCAGCCTTCCTGGCAGATTGAATTGGAACAGCACACTCTTCTACTTCTTAGGTTACCCTTGTACCTGCTGACTCCCACTTTGCAAATTTATCACTAATCCACAGTGGGTTCTAAACTGAAGCAATCAAAGTTTGAGGAACCTACTCATTCTGAGTTGAAAGAAATTATGTACACTACGTGCATAGTAAATATTTTATGCATTATCTCCATAAGATGCCAAAGATTAGTATATCATTGCTCAAAATACAGGTAAGAATTTGCTTGACAGAAAAATGTTGCTTTCATGACTATTTTGTACAGCTGGTCAGCAAATGGATTTTCCAACCAAGGGGAAAATAGAAACAAAACAGAATCTTGCAAAATTCTTCTACAGGATAATATGCAAAAAAACCTGTGTTCACTGCAAGTCAAAGAAAAACTTTTACTCTGATAAACTGAAAATATTATCTCAGGCAGACCTTTCATTTGTCCTTTTAAAATAAGAAAATCTACTTTTTAAATTTTTTTTATCAATTTAAAACGAAATATAAAAATAAGTACGATTTCCAAATTATTCCTTCATTATAGATAGAAAAAGTTTTCAAAGGTGAATTTTCCAACTATTTTCTTCTCCATCTTCCCATTTTAAATGGAGATGTTTGCTCTGTAGTGTGGTCTTTTAACTGCTCTAAATACTTCAGACCTTTTACAACAGTTCCTATATTACTATTTCAAACCATTTAATACTTTTACAATTAGCATCCTAACCTTTTCTTATCAAGGTATTGTAATGATTTACTTGGCTCTAGTTAATAAGATACTTTTGTTCATATTTGTATTTCAGGATTTTTTGCTAATTTAGTTTCTGTTTAACAGTAATACTTCTAAGTGGATCCAAATATGTTAATGTGGTTTATTTGGGCTTGATATCAACAACAACGTAGCACTGACTCAAAAGTTAACAGAAGTAAGCTAAATGGTTTTAAGGAACAAACTACTCAGTGGAGTGGAATTCTTCTGATGCCAGCAATGGATTTCCTTCCAGATCTTCTGGAGTAAAACTGCTACAATAGAATCCTTAAGAGTTTTTAGATTAAATTTCAGAAATCTTAACAAAAATTATAATGGGGAAATTCCACCTGCCTAAGTATTCAGCTGGTATTCCTGTGTAGAGAAAGATATAGATTAGATATAGAAATATATATAGATATAGATACAGATATAGATATAGAAATAGATATAGATATAGATACAGATATAGATATATAGATATAGATATATTTTGGTTATCAAGTTTGTGTGGTGTATATTTTATTTTTAGTGTGTTATGCCAAATCACAAGTATAAGAAGGCAAAATGCAACATAGCCTTGAGATATTTAAACAAATCTCATATTTTCTCATGGTCCAACTTTTGACTTTTGAAAATTTTCATTTGACAACCCTGCCATGGCTTTCCATTAGCATTTACCAGTTCAGCTCCTTCAACAAGGTATTAGGATGCTGAATCAGAAGAGCTGTCAGCATTGTAAGCAACACAGGCCAGAAGTTCCCTTTTGCCACAAACTGAAGATCTACAGTCCTGAGCTGCTCAGACTGATTGCTGTTCCCATGGGATACTCTGCTGAGTGTCTGCAGTGTGCTACCACGCTTATGTGTAGTGGTTACAAGAAAAGCCTATGGGCAAAAGTTAAGTGAAAAAAGAAAACTGAACTAAAAGTAGTCATTCAAGGTGGAAAAGAGCTAATATAGCCTGTCTTTCAATAGCCCTTTCTGATAGCTTGTAAAATATATTTGCCTTTCCCTCGATGGAGACACCAAACATCCCTTTTTTATGGAACCACTTACTTTTCTGATGCTTTTTGGTACTTAACACAGCTTGTGATTTCTAATTCTTCATCAGATTTTCTTAAAATTAGACAAAGACCTCAAACATTATTAGGAAAGGTCAGATGGATAGATAGACACATGCAAGCACACAGAGTATGATCAAACAAGCCTCATTTCCTTACAAGCCTGAGGTAAAAATAACATTTTGCAATTTCCACTGCCAGAGTTTTGAACACTTCTCATTACAGGATCAGGAATGAACCTTGGCACTACTGACTGGAGTCATTTATTGTAGACAGTGGAATTATTGTTTACCCTCCAACAAAATGTTTCCTCCTTCTTCTGGGCCTCACATGAGAAGTGAGCAAATTGCTTAAGAGGAGAAATCTAAATCCCACCATGGCTTCTAGAATCCCTCAACCTTTTGAGAAGTACCAAAGCGTTGTAGGTGAGGAATAATTGATTTGACATACTTAATCTATTCCTGGTGCATGGATATGTGTGAGCCTGTGGCAGTTTCCCCACATCAGCCATCGATCGAGGAAAGTCCATCTACCTCAAGTGCAGTGAGAAAAAGCTTGTCTGGGATGATAAGAGCACAGAAACCTTTTACAAGGTGATCTACAAAGAACTGGCTGATGAAGAAGCTGAGTGCAGAGCAATTAGTCTCTCTCAGTGAAGGAACCAAGGGTTCTCAGTGCAATGCACTGATAATAGCATTGCTTCTAAAACAAACAAAGGGAGAACCTTTTTCACACATAATGTACTTTCAAGATTACAACATGTAATATAAAAATAAAAGGATTATAAAAATAAAAGCCAGTCATGATGTTGCCATGCAACAGGAGGATAGAACAAAAGGAAGCTAAGCACAGCCATTAGTTCTTACTCCATGTAACTTTCTTCTCCACCACTGAGATCCACCATTATATTTTTATCTTTCCCTGTAGCACAGAACCTCAAGACAAAATTAATGACTCTGACATGGCAGCTGCACGGGGAAGGAGGGATTTACACAAGAGCAGGATCACTTTTCTTTGGCTTGAGCCCTTCCTGGCACTGTATTCCTGCCTCTTATTGCTGAAATAGACTATACAACATTATCTTACCCAGGGAAAGTGGCAGCTATAGAGGAACACACAGGTTAATGGATGGCATCCTGATTTTTGAGAGCAGGACGCAGTGATATTGGTGACATTAGAAACAGCATGCTAAATTTTTATAGCGGAATTCAAGGTAGAAGTTGTAGCCTGTGCCTTGCAATAAGAAAACATGAATTTAGCATAGGCAAGTGGTGTTCTCTCTGCAGAGAGTAGAAAGAAAAAAACTCCTTTGCATACATTATCCTGGGGAAATGTTTCTGCCAGAAAAGTACTTTGGAGACATTTTCACCTTTCAGATGAAAAGGTGTGTAACTACAATTCAGCTGAACAATAGTTGAATTGTAACATCAGCTGTTCAGATGAGTGCCTAAAAAAATACAAATCAGCAACTTTAAAGGTGGCCCAAATTAGTGCATATGCTGATGAAACTGAAGTCATCCAAGAATACCTGTAAAACCTCGGGCAAGGAGATGCCTGATGTCTCCTTAGAAAAATGATGAGCTTTTGTTCATATATTACTGACCTAACAATGAACTCAGATCTTGCAGAAAGTAGTTTGTACCTTATTGATGAATTCCCCTGTGTTTGACAACCCTGTAACAAAAGCAGCTGATGAAGCAGATGCAAGGGGAATGGTTATTTCTACCACCATTCATCAGAAAACAATTTGTTTCAAGTTGTTCTAATAATAATAAAAAAAAACCCAAAAAACCCAAAAACAACAACTCATTAAAAGCATGAAATTATGCCTCTTGAAACTTTGCCAAAACGATTTTTTCACAGTTACCCCAAAAAATTGAAATGGTGAAAAACTGCATTGCAAACTGGAAGTGGGGGCTTTTATTCACAAAATTGCCTCACCTTGGCTAATGAAAAAAAATGACAGAAAATCTCTCTGAATTGAAATTAGACTCATCAATTCTAGAGGCCAGATAAAATTACTACAGCAATGTCATGACCAGTAATTATGTCTTTGAATAATTTTTGATGAAAAATGAGAACCAAAAAAAAATTTGCATCAAAAAAATTAGGAGAATTTGCAGAAAACTTTTGTGTTCAGAGATTAAACGTCTGTCTGTTAAAAACAACAACAACAACAAAAAACAGAACCAAAAAACACAAAAACATACAGGGGGAAAAAAAAGGAACTTTCCCAGTGCTCCTGAATTCATGCAGGCTGAATTCAAAATTGAAGATCATGCCAGCACTTAAAGAAATTAAACTGATGAAACTTTATCTCCAAATGCCAACTGTGAGTAGGATGCAGCTGCCAAGGGCAGTGCTCTACTCAATGACAAAATCCAGCATATGCTTTGAAGCAAGAGAATTTACTCTATTTTGATAAGTAGGGTTGAAATTTTGGATTGCTCTGTCATTTTCTAAAATTATGTTAAATTATGGAACTATTTATTCATCAAGCAATTATTTAAATATGCTAATACTACCTCATACTATTATTCTTTAATGAATTTTTGTGATGATGTAAATTATCCACAAATATATGTGTGGGGTTATATTCATGAAATTCTATCCTTAGAGAAGTGCAGATTGCTTGAGATGTTGATTATTTTTGTCAATAATATGTAATAAAGCTACAAATCTCATTCATCATATTTTGGAAGTAAAATCCTAATGTCTTCTCTAGCAAAAAGCTGTAGAAAAGTCACCTTGAAATTGTTTATGGTTAGATGAAAATTCCAGTTAAGAAGGCACCTATAGGTCCACTGCTGGGGCTGGGAGAGATAATAACAGCTTCACCATATTTGTCTTCTTTAATGTATCCTGGTAACTCTTCCCTACTGATGATTAAATCTCCAAATGGAGATTTGTGTCTCTTTCACAGGTTTGCTTTCATTACTTGAATGCAGTGTGCCATGAAGTACTTGGTTTCATATCTCTGCCTAGTTCCATCATCTCCCTGGCTGCTCTTTCCACTGGAATTCCATTCTTTTTAGACATAAATAGACCCTTTTAAACAACTGATGTTCTGCATCATAGCCTTATATCAGCTTCACATCAAAATTATTCTTTTCTTGCTATACATTTGCTGTTTACTAATATCCAATAATTTTAATCATGTTCAGTTTTTCCACGAGTTTATTTACTCACTCTTTTTGGCTCACTCTGAATACCCTCTGGAAGGTAGCGGTTAGCACCATTATAGCAGTATCCGAGTTGTTTTTTAATGTATCTTCAATTTGCTTTAACTTTCAATGTGGTGCCCTGTTCAACTTGTAATATAATTTGTATTTCAACATCACCTTCCCTTCAGGACAACAATTTTAGAAAATTAAGGTATTACAAATTGCTGTCAAAAATGACACAAACAGCTGTAAAGAAATATCTTGAATTGGAGTGGTAGGGATAAGAGGTGATCTGTTGGCAACAAAATGCATTGTCCTTTGAGGTCTCTTCTTAGGGTAAGAAACTAATATATCATATTAAAATTTCTTGTGGGGGCTCTTAGTATTTACCAGCTACAGACAACATAAAAATTCTTCTGTTACTGACCATTCTGTGTCCTTGTGGCCTGCCCATCAAAATTATTAAAGGAAAAATTTCATTAGGCACTGCTGTAAAATATTTTATGCATAACACTAAAGGACTCAGAGGGAAGAATAAGAGCTACTAAACAAAAATAGTGACAAAATTGCAGGTCTTGTATTCCTTGTAAGAAATGTATTCTTGTAAGAGAAAAAAAAAGAGGACAGTAGGATACAAAATAATGATCTGAGTTCTGCAGCAGCTTTTGTTCAAGAGTTCAAATGGTGGGTAAGGTGTCTGAAAAAAGGAATGAAATGCCTCAGAGGCACTACTTCAGACAGTGTATTTTTAGCCTACTGAGCAAGAAAAAAATGAATAAGGCAAACATTTCCCAAAGTCCTTGGGTTTTTGTATGATCTGCCTGACACAATCAATTTAAAATTCTTAGGAAGCAGGTCTGTATGTATTCATGCACTAAAATCAATGAAGTCTTATACACAGACTCTTGGTGTAATTACTCAGGGTTTCAAGATTACCTACAGCCCCTTACATTGACAGAGTATTTCATTCCACATGAATTCCCAGGAAAGTCTTTTCTTTTCCAGTGTTTAATAAACACATATTCAGACAAAATTCCTACTTGAACTAAGGTAAGGTTTTTCAGCTTAAAAACCAGTCGGAATCAAAATAGTCTGTATTTAGAGGTGAGCTACAAGAAATCTCATAATCCCCTCTCGGAGAACACAGCATGAGAGCACACGAACAGCTGAATCAGGTTAGACCAGCTCTGTGGCTGAGATGGATAGCCATGTCTTCATGTTCAATAAAAATTTCTCTGTTCCTTTTTCTTCTCATGATTTTTTCCCAGTCAGTTTTGGAAACCATGAAAGCTCCCACATCTAAATTTCAGGGGACAAGGAGTTCTTCATGTCTGGTTGAAGAAATATCACCTTTTTGGTCCATGAACCTGCTGCCTGGTTGGTTGATGTAGTAGTTCTTGTACTGGAAGAGACAGCGAACAATAATTTCCTATTCACCTTCTCCATGTCATTCATGCTTTTGCATATCTCCTTTCACTCATCTTCTTTTTCCAGGCTGAAAAGTCCCGGTCTATTTATTTGTTCCTCATATGGAAAATATTTCATACCTCTGATTACCCTTGTCCTTAAAAACTTTCCTAGTTCTACTACATTCTTCCTGAAGGTGAGCAGAGAGAAGGAAAGCATCCTAAGTTGAGCCCAATCACTAGAATGCAGGTGTACATGTATTTTACAGCAGGAACAGTTTGTTCTGTATTCTTTTCCTAATACAGATTAATATTCAATTTGCTTTTCTGAGAGTCATAAGGAATCAATCATTTATTATAACCACAAGATTTTCTCTATTGGAGGTAATGTCCTTTTACACATTTCTACTTGCTCATCTTTGCTGTGTTTTTTCTTAAAAGTCACAAAAAAAAAAAAAAAAAGAAAAAAAAAGAGGTAAAAGTGGTCTTTAGCTGTGATATTGCAGAGAAATCAGCCAGTCAGCATGATCTGTCATATTGCCTCATCTCCTTTCTTTGTGCTGGTCTAGCACATGCTGTGTTTAGTGTGAATCTCTGGGACTCTCCTGACAGTTTGCCTGGGATTCAGGTCTGTTGGCAGTGGGAACGAAGAACTCCATTTCACTCTGCATTCCACCAGAGCTGGGGAAAGAGGTGACCAGCTGTTCCTTCCTGCCAGGCAACAACAGTTTTATGAGGGTGAAAAAAATATAAAAGATCTCTGGATCTTATTATTGCCAGGTATTTTATGTTCAGCAGTGAAAAAAGAGGGAGTTGACTAACCAGGACTGTTTGAAGTCCAGCTGGTGCTTTTTGGAAGAGGATGTGTCACCTGTAGTTGTGAGTTACTGAGGTGAAGTGGCTATTTAGAATGTGGGTTTGTAATAACTCAGTTTTTATAACCTAAGTAACTTAGCCTCTATCAAACACATATCACCTGTTGTCCCTTATCAAGCACGCCTCTGATGGTTTTGATTCACTTAGTTCATTCATTTTTGCCATACTAAACAGCATTGGTGGGCCTGGTCTCATAAAAGCAGATCACTAAGGCCCTTGGGGCACAGGAAACCAGCAAATGCGTGTTTTAAAAAAAAAAAAAAAAAAAAAAAAAAAGAAAGAAAGAAAGAAAAGGAAAAAAAGCCATATGACCCAGCACAGGAAACAAATCTAATGAAGGAATGTCCTCAGCTTTCACAGGAAATTATTTTCATTTTATGCCATTTTCTGCCTCCATAAAAAGTAACAGAGTTGACCTCTTGTGCTCCTACCTAACCTTTCGGCATCAAGGACTGGAAAGCAGAAGTGCTGCCTGAACCAACAAGATACTAATCCATTCAGAGTGTAACACAGAACAGACTCTTTTCATCATGGGCACCTTAACTGTCACACCAGCCAATATTTCCTGAAACAAACCTTAGCAGGGAAGGGGAGAGATCTGCTGTTTTGTAACCAGACTGAGATATTTTAAAGGTGTTATGTTTTTATATAAAGCACTGAGAATTTGTTTTCTGGCAAACAGATCTCAACTGGGATATTTATAATCACTGCCTGTTACTTAAATCCTGATAGTTTGTACTAAACAGTGCAAAGCAAGGCTGTAATAAATTACAGGCCTTAAATTGTCAGTGGGGAGGTGGTTTAACCTGATGTGTTTAGCCATACACATTTGCTGATTCTGTTTGGTTTTGATTTGGGGTATAAGCTGAAATAATGTTTTTATTTTCATCTCCTTTAGTCCACACCTTAGTTTGCTTTAGCCTTGTGAAGGAGCTCAAGACCCTGTATTCACATCTTTTATTGCTGATAAGACATCTCCCAAAGAAATTGTATGTGTATGGCCTAACTCAGAGAAAGATAATCCCACAATATCCGTAGGTTGCACTGATAATGGTGGAACAGTTCATGATTCAAAGTCTAGTGTTTGTTTTCCCATGGCAGAAATAATAGTAATAAAACTTCTAGATGTCAAAACGTTATTTCTTGAGGTAACTGCTTCTGGAGACAATTTTACAAAATGCTTTGGGTCAGGAGGTGAATACCCATGTCTGTCCCCATTCATGAGTCAGACATGTTAAAAGACCAGAAAAGAGGCCTCCAAAATGTGGTTCAAATGATGCCTTACAGGGAATAGATGATCATCCTTTAAGAAATAACATTATCTGCACCATATTCAATTTCTTTCTGCAACTTCCTGCAACTCTCAAATTAACACTAGTGCAATGAATCTTAGTAAATTAACAAGTTTAATGAGTGAACAAGAATCAATCAATCTCCCTTGTTTCAAAACCGCTAATAGGAACTTAAACCAAGTATAAACCTCTGAGTCACAGCCTCTTGCTAAAAACATGCTTTTTGCTTTGAAGAGGATAATTAAATCATCACCACATTCCTTTTTCTCTGCAAAACTTCCTGTATGATGTGAATTTAGATCAAAACACACCCTTTCTCCCCTAAGGGTTCTTTGTTCTATCACATTGAGAAAATAATTTCAGGAATTACTCTTGTCTATGAAGGCTTACAGATCAGGCTGGGACATTAGCAGTGCTGATTGCCTGAACATCCAAAGGAATTGATAAGCCAGACACACCCCAATATTTTACAACTCTATTAGATAGCACACAGATCTATGCTAAGCTTCTTATGAAGGAGAAGATGTAAAAGTCTGGGTACTAACACAAGGAGCACAACAGGCAGATTAGTTTGACAGTGAAACTATATCAGCAAAACATGCATAACTGAAAAAAAATAAACATCCAAAATATATTTAGCAATATGAAACTCTAAAAACCCATATGAAATTGAGGCCGGATCAAAGATGTAGGGGAAGAAGATTTTGCCATAAAATTCGTATAAGACTCTAAGAACAGGTATCTAACTGTAAAGAAAGCTACATTATACTTTCTCTATGACCATGGATCTTGAGTCATAAAGGAAAAAAATGTATTGTAGCTGGTTAATACTACCATTTGCTGGATCAGGTAAAGGCTATTGAATGCAAAATGTGGAGAAAGATCAGAGGCACTCCAAGTCTCATAAAATGGTGATAATGGGTGACCTTTGTAACCTGCATATATACTGGTCAAATGTCACAAGGGGAAAAGGTTAACAGAAGCAATTTCTTGGTACCTTAAATGATTGCTTCTTGGAATAGCTATTAACCTACTGCATTTCCATCTGCTGGTGTGGTTTTAGTTCAAACAGGTAATGTTTGAACTAACAGCTGCATTTCCCATATAGTTATGCTGAGGTTCATGGAGCATGGTGAGGTCAGAGCACCAGGGGATGAATAAAGTGCAGAACCACATGTAAGGTGACCTGGTTTCTATTCCCCATCCTGATAAAGATTTGCTGGGTGATCTCGAATTCAGGTTCCTTGACTTCTTCAGAGTTTCATCTTGCCATGTGTAAAGCAGGAGTATTGTCCACTGGTTGAAGTCTCTGGGAAGGTGAACACACTGCAGTGCAGAGAGTTTTGAGATTCTCTGTGGAAGTGCTGGATAGAAGTGTAAAACTTCTCTATGCACGTTGAGAGGTTATTGTTCATGGTCTGTGAGTGCCTCAAAAGGATGTCATCTTTCAGCAGATGGTCTAAATCAGCAATATTGTCTCCAATTAGGGTGCAAATACCATGACTGAGACCAAATACACGAAGTCCACTCAGTCACTGACATCATGGCAGATTAATCTTCTTTAACAAGGGAAAAGCATACTCTTATTTCAAGTGGTGATAGAAAGAGTCTGAGAAGGCTCAGCATAGTGGCAGGAGCTTCAGAGAACTGTTTTCATGCTTGGCACAGTGCACAGATGGAGAGATTGGAGGATGTCCTGGCTCCCTGTGGGAAGGAATCTGTAAGCTATGAGCATTTAGCTCCTTGTAATGCATGACTGCAGCTATCAGCTGGTCAACAGCTTTTCTTCTCTCACATAGAAGAGGGACTCCATTGTTCAACATTATTTCTTTCCTTTGGTTGTCAAGACATGAAGTTAAGCCCACAGCCATATTTGTGTTTATGGTAAGCATAAACTACCCCATAAAAGTTCCTCTCACACTTTCCCTCTACTTTCAGCAGCTGACTCCCAACTCTGAATCCTCTTTGTGTACTATTTCAAAAAAATAACCTCAACTTGTTTTTCCATCATCATTTGTTAATCACTTTATGCTCCAACTTTAAAGTGTGTTTGTTTCCTCTTGGGCTAATGCTTGTTAATTTAGCATTTGAAATACCTGTATGTGAGTGTAAAGTTCCAACTTCCCACAAAATAGATGACAGCAGGTACATTTTTTGTATGTGTATGTTTTTTGACTCTTTCATCCTGTGTAATTAATGCCACTTTCAACTCTGTACTTTGCAGAGCTTTCACTTTTTAAATGTGTGCACTAAAACTACATTTAGTAAATTTTTCTGCCTGGATCTTGAGCCAAATTAGCAAAAGGGAGTCCTGATCTGTCTATGACCACAGACAATTATTTCTCTTGCTGGATTTGGTTTAGTGCAACCAGAATCTATTTTGGGGAAAAGAAACATTGTCTCTTTCTTGGCCTCTGCCCTGGGAAAGGGGGAATTTTGCAGGCTGGTATGCATTTCTCTGAAGAGTGTCTTTTATTTTTAATTGCATTTAAAAATGGAAGGAAGTACAAACAAAGCTTTCATATATGGTATGTACAAATAGGATTTCAAATCTATTTTGGGTCTGGTCCTTCAATGAATGAATGGGTGCATAGCTTTCTGGAGACTCATGCCTTGTCCTGAGCCTCTGCACATTTTAAGTTCAAGAGGGATCAGACCTTCTGCTTTGTCAGACTTGTTCTCATGTTGAAAAAGACTGAAGGATGTTCAGATCACTGTCTCTCTACCTAGTGTTTAAATTTTTTAATAGCAGGTTAAAATAATTGCCTCAGCTGGAAAAAATTAGTATGTAAATGCGCAAGACAAAGATAATTAAAGGAAGAAGTACATGTGCAACAGCACACATGTTTCTGCATATGCAGGTACAAATACAAATTAATTTAAAAATTGGAGTCTTAATTATGTAAAAGTAATTTACATAAAATTGTAAATTCAGCTCACAAAAGTGCATGTTTAATTCAGGAACATTCTTATCTAAGAGTTGCTACTAGCTTAAATGACAATGAATGGGTCATATATTGCAAAAATAATTGACTGGATGTAAAAATGCTGCATGTCCTTTCCTTTCTGCACATGGGATCCACTCGTGTGCAGGGTCTGTGGCTGCTCCAGGACAGCACTGCTTGTCTCCACTAATGTGCCTTGCACGTGGAGCAGTGGGTCCATGTTCACCAGGTGTGAGGTGCAGGAATATCCACCCAAGCTCCTCACAGATTTGTGCCTCCCCAGGCCGTGGTCCAGTGCCCTTCTGGGGCAGGATTTCAAGTTCAGAAAGCAGGACAGCCTTCAGGCTGATTAGCCTGGGCAATGTGCCCTGCTAGCTTTGCTGAGTCCCTTGAGTGTGTCTCTGCTGCACTCGAGTACCCTCACACCCTCAGGTTTACAGAGCTGAGACCCAGGAGTTTAAATCACCTTCCCCTTTCTCCTGCAGAGCTCTCACCTATGGAGAAAAATCTTGTCTCATAGCTCTGATTTTAAACGTGCAAGTGGACTCTGGACAAGTTGGAGAAGTTTGCATCTTCTAAAGTGGATCTATGTAATGTATTGCACTTTGAGACAAAGCAAGCAAATTTATGAGACAATATAAGCACAGTACCTACAAAGCTCTTAAATATTCACTTTTCAGAGTATGACTGTTCTTTTAAATATTTAGAGATATTTTTGATATTTCATTGTGTACTGTGGTTTATAAGTAAGAGCCTAAAAACCCCACAGTGTAATGTTCGACATTTTTTTGCCAATATATCTAAATTCTAGTGTTTCAAACTGTGTTTCAGTAATAATACCAACTGAGCTCGTTCACCTTAGTTTGTATCCTATGGAAATTATGTGAAGAGTCAGAATGAGTATTCCAGGAGAGCAATGTACACATTAGTACAACAAAGAATCTTCCCATTAAAAAAATTAAAAAGAAAAAAGAAAAAAAGCAATTAGCCCTCTTTAAAAAAAAAAAATCATTCATACATTGAAATGGAAATTCAAGAGCATTTTCATGCAAACTGTCTCAATTACCCTTGTAGATATTTGCATTATTAAGTATTTTCAGGGGAAACATCTGAAATTTAAGGATTGAACTTCTTATATATATCCTTTTTTATATATTCTAATGTTGGAGAAGGTATGCACTTTTTTTCTTCATCTCTGTCTCAGAATTATAATAAAGTATCTCCTAAAAAAAGGAAGCAATGTCTTTTTTTTATAATGTATTATAGCCAGGGAAGAAAACACTCATGGAAAACTGAAGAAAATGTGGTCACATTAGCATCTTTGTAAAAATTACTACTTCTCAGTGGTTTGCTTCTTCTGAGAGCTACAGCCTCAATATTTACTTGGGTGTTTTGCTGTTTCTGTGGCACAGAGAAGATGAGAACAGACTTTTGGAGTGGAAACTTCAAGGGTTTGTACATATGACAAGATCTCAGAAGAGGGGTTGAACCTAGTTAAAATGGGCTAATGAGGTTGTACGTAATCCTAAAACTGTAGCTGAAATCCCTGCCCTGAATCGAAAAGACAATTACATAGAAAATGGCTGCTCTCTCATGAGGAGCCTAGCCTTGCTTCCTCATCTTTCATGAGAAGTTCCTGTCCTGTTGGCGAGAGATGTGCTCCACTGGTTCACAGCTGAGGCAGTTGGTTTGACAGAGTTGGTTCCTCACCTACGGTTGCACGTAAAGTTCAAACCACAATGTAATTGTTTGTAAATATTCCTACAAATCAGGCCAGTGTCAAGAGGAAATACTATAAACAATGCTCAGTATTGGGCTAGTGACTTGTGTTTTCCTATACACATCTAAGTTAGCTTTCCCCAGGGGAAGGAGAA
The DNA here is from genome assembly GCA_013397375.1 of Toxostoma redivivum. Classification (NCBI taxonomy): domain Eukaryota; kingdom Metazoa; phylum Chordata; class Aves; order Passeriformes; family Mimidae; genus Toxostoma; species Toxostoma redivivum. Next base: position 919,623 of record VXBI01024179.1, read on the forward strand.
AAGAAAGGATCTGGGCACCATCTGCACACAACCCAGATAAGGATTTGACACCCCAAGACAGCCCTTTGTGGTAAGGGCCTTGCTCAAGCAATAACATTAGCAGTGGGCTCCAGATTTTCACAATAGCAGCCAAATTTGAAAACTTCAGATCAAGCATCACTGTCAGATCACTGATTGGTCCTTTTTAAGCCCTGTTTTACTCTCCCTTTTCAAATGCACATGGTTCACATCACAATTAGTCAAGATAGTTTATTTCAGTAAATTCATCAAAGAGAGGACTGAGATAAGCCACATGGAAAGGTGAAAGGGGCAGTCAAAGATAACGAACATCAACTAGACAGTCTAGAGATCTACACATCAAAAAAATGATAGAGAAGATATACACTTTCTAGTCATCAATATCCTTTCTTAAAGTGGCTTGTGAATATTTTCCACATGCATTAAAGGAAAAAAGTATTTGTATACATGATGCCCTTCAACACACATACTCTGAAGATGTGTTTGGGGTCCTAATGGGTTCTGACTGGGACTAGACTTTCTCAGCTTACACAGCAGTAGCACAAAAATTGTCATTTAAAAATTAGCGGCTTTACTTCTACAATGTATCATCAAGATTTGCTGCCAGTCACTGCCTACTGTAGTGATTAAACAAACAAATATTCCATCATGTTTTAAACTTTTCCAAATGACTGAGGTTTTTTTGGTTTCGTATACCCTGTGATATTTTGTAAAATATCCATAAGTTAAAAATATGTCATATATAAATATGCCATAAGTTTAAAAAGTTTGTACTTCAAAGATTCAAGACAGTGTTAGATTTATTGTAGTTATGTGGCATTTGATTTGCCTTATAGAGTTGGGAAAGGTTTTGTAGTATATTTTTGTTAGAAGCATTTTGTGACTGGTGTTTGAATAGGTTCATGCAGCCACTGTTCTGCAGGTCCTTCCAAATAACTTGCTGGCTCTGTAATTTGCCTGTGATGCTTGGAATCTGGATACAGAGGTCCAACAGCTTATTTCAGCCCTGCATTCTGGCTGAAAGAGTAATTTATTACTCTGTTAAGAGTAATCTGCTATTGCTTTTGCTAAGTTCATCTGAATTATTCTAAAAGTCTTCAGAAAGAGAATACAGCATGGTGCTTCACCCTCAATTATTTTCCAACAGTAATCTCTTTGGACCTAACAACTGCAGCTGCATGTGCATTTATGGAAATGTGCCTTCAGTGGAAGTGGAATACATCCACTGATCCCACATCTGTGAGATCTGCAGCTAATGGATGCTGTGAAATCAGAAAGGGTAAGGCATATGACAGCTCTATGCTATTGCAGTTATGATCTAAGTAACTTATTTTTGCTACAAGGACTCAAAAATATTTAAATGTGCGGACTTGCACCTACAGTCTTACAATTCTAGAAAGGAAAGAAAAAGCGACTTCTTCCAAAGAAGTATGCCACTCACAGCAGGAAGAGTTTTTTTAGATTCAAGCTGCTTGAGTGGCCAAAACGATTTGTGAACTACACAGAAATAAATCTCCTGCAGAGAGGCAATAGTTGGCACCCTTAAAAANAAGAAAGAAAGGAAGAAAGGAAGGAAGAAAGGAAGAAAGAAAGAAAGAAAAGAAAGAAAGGAAGAAAAAGAAGAAAGAAAATGAAAGAAAGAAAGAAAGAAAGAAAGAAAGAAAGAAAGAAAGAAAGAAAGAAAGAAAGAAAGAAAGAAAGAAATCAAATATTTAATTTTGCAAATAGGACAAACACAAGGAACAATATCTTACTTAATCACTTTCTTCTTGGTGTAACTCTCATCAGAAAAAATGGAGTGACCCACATTACTGACCACACACAATATCTTTGTGTGTAATTTCTCTGACTGTAATAATTTGTGGATGGGATTAATTGTTTTCACTGAAAAAGAAACATTTTAAAAAATCAAAGGGGAAAATTTCTAATTTTACTTATTTTGCAAAGTAAAAAACCTAATTAATTATTTCTTATAGCTCAGTTATCTTTTTCAAGGTATTTGGAAGTAGAGATATGTTATTAACCTGATTGTAAAAAGGGGAAAAAGAACACACATGGACAAACAAGTCCAGATTTTCAGTGAAATTTAGGCTTCTGTAACCTATTGATTTCTAAATGTCTTAACCAAGGCCAAAAGCTTTTGTAATGGAATGGGGACCTGAACTAAGCTAGTCCTATACTCAGTAGAACATCTTTCATCTTAAGTGCTATGGTGTTAAAATCCAGCGCTATTTTGAAAAATAAATTCAAAAATATATTAATATGTAGCTATGTTACTACAAAGTTCTTAAATTAGAAACACACATTACTGTATTTTTTTTCCCCAGAGTTACATAAAATAACAGCATCTTTGGGACATGGTCATTTTCAGCCACATCTGAAAATTATGTGTATATTTTAAAATGCAGGCATGTGGGAAATCATGGTGATTTAGTGACTGCATAGTATGTTTGATTTATGAGGAATTCTAGTTTGTGCCTGAACTCTGTGAGCCAAGGAAGAAACTTTGAAAATTCAGTAGAAAAGTGGGGGGGAAATCCAACAACAAAAACATTTGGCAGATTCTGGTGGACACACAATCTAAGCATGTAGACATAAACATTTGCATGGTGAGCAATGTGTCAAACAGCTCTATTGTTTTAAATCTTAATTAGTGTGCAGAAATTATTATAGTATGGTTTTCTTTTTTCATTGTACTTTGCTCCTAATTTGTCTGAATCATACACACTTAATGAAAACCTGCTTTATAGTTCAGGCAATGCAGCTCAGTGGGGTTGTTTTCCTTTGTGCTCCAGGCATATCTACAATATCTGGCTTGATTAATCTGTTGCCTTTGTGTAGCTCATTTTAAATGTCAAATGGGTTGTTAATGTGGGAAAACATTCTGGGCCAAATTCATCTTCCAGCTACACCTGTGCTGCCTAAGCAAAATCCACAGCACCCTGTATAAGTAAAAAGAGAGCAGAACTTGTTGCTCATTCAGAACAAAGAAAATACTCAAATCGTGGTTACATTTTTCAATGCTTGTAAGAGCTGAATAACTATAATTAAACCTCTCATTAATATTAAAGGAAGTCCACTAAAATCAATGTTATCTTAAATTTACAGGACCAAGATTTCTCCTTTCATAATGGTCTCATTACCACACAAGCCAGGAGTTTTCCTTTTTCTTCTTCTTAAGGAAAACTCATTCATCTTTCCTTTTACATGGACCTGTATTTGCATTTTTTGTTGTCTGAAACATTTGTATAATTTTCACACCTTCCACCTAAAGTACTGATGAAACTGCATAAAGATATTCTGTCTCTCTTACCAAAGTTCAGTAGAATATACATAAAGTTAGGGATTTACTTCAAAGTACTAAAATTTGCCCTAAACCAGGACACTGATGTTTCAACATCACTGAGAAGAACCTTCAACTCTTTATCTTAGACTTGCTCCATCTTTCCATGGCAGTTTAGCTGGACCAAACTAGTTTTAATTAGCCAGCCTAAATTCATCTTTTTTCCCAAGTTTGGGTGGGGTTTTTGTTTTGTTTTGATTTGGCTTTCATTTTGCCATGGACACACGGTGATGGCTGTATAACCATCACAACCACGTAAGGTTTCAGGGCTAGGTGCCTGAGCAATATTGATGCATTCATGGCCTTCTGAGAGGCTTATTTACAGATAAAGAAGACAGAAAATCTGTCAAACTTCAGGTAACCTGAAGAAACTAAATAGGCAATGGAAATGATCCAATCACAGAGGCAGAAAGCTCCAGCAAGTTTAGGAATAACTTCCATAGACCTCCATGCTCCCGTGGCTGTACAAAATCTAAGTATAGAACTGAGGGACACCCCAAGGAAAACTGATGGACTTCTCCAAAACTGTGATACATCCCATCTTAATACATTATATGAATCTATGGAATTACTCTCTCAGTGAGTCTGGAGAGAGATTGGGTGACTGACTTAGTCTGAATGTCTGACTGAGCTACCTGCAAAACCTCTCATCCTAATTAACTTGCTCTAATCATCATTAATTGATTTTGCAGAAGAGTAATACAAAAGTCCAGGCTCTTGAACTTCAAGAGAATCTTTCTCAACAGTCCTGCAGAGAATAAAGAAGGCTACTGAAAGTTAGCATGTAATATATTCCAAAGGCAGACAAATCAGACTGCAGACTGCTAAGACTATCATCAAAAATCAAAGTTCAACTCAGTGGTGTGGTCATTTACATACTACAGATATATATTTTTTTTCTGACTCAACAGGATTTAAAAAATCCTGTGTGTTTTTTGTATATGATTATTTGCTTTTGAGCTCAGCAATATTCTAAGAGGTTATGCTGGCAGGTTGTATCTACAGGTATCTCTTTTAGAAGCATCCCAGGAGGATTCCACATATTGCCTTCTACAAAGCTGTGAGTTCCCTGACCACTTCAAAGGAAGGCATTCCTGCTGATCTAGCAAGCTGGGAATGCAAGCTTTACATGGTAACAAAGCCTATCATGCAAACCTAGAAAAGCTGATCAGCAGTGCTTCATATACTTGAGAGTTGAAAATGTGATGCCTTTTCTTCACTTAGAGACAAATTCTCTAGTTAATGCAGAGCTACACCAAGATGTAATGATGGAGGCCCTGCTGCCTCAGCTGCTGCTTCAGCAAAAAAACTTAGGTGCAGCACTCATTACACCAGTATAACCTCGAATCAGTCTCAGCCTCAGACCCACACCTTAAATGCAATATGTATATAGTGCAAGCCACACTGAAACAACAACAGACATAAAATTCATAGGGGACAGTACTGAAAGAGAAATTCTGAAGGATAACCCTTTCTTAGCCCTTCGGACCAGAGAAGCTCTTTCCCTTCTCCTTGGGGACTGTCTTGTATCAAAGAATGTTTTTTAGGCCAGTGACAAGTACAATGCAGAGGTTTTGGTTAGCTCTCATTGCAGATGTGGAGGCAGCATATAGAGAATGGCTACTTCAGAATCTTTGTTGTGAATGACACTTTAATGCTGATCTTAGCAGTGTATTGGACAAGCTCTTCATTCTGAACCACGACATGACATACCACAGTTAACACAGTAGTTCACTGTTCTTTTATTTGGTTGTTTAGTTTCCTCTTTATTTTTGCTCTCAGAAAATACTGAACTGAATCTTGCCTTGTAAAGCCCATATATACTCTTTCTGCACAGAGTCCATGATTTTTTGAACAGAAAATATAGCAGCATATCCTGAATTAAAATTGTCAACTTCTAGTAAGGAGGAGTTTAATTATTTTAGTGATCTAAAAGGAAATAAGTTGTCTTTCAATCTAAATCCCTGAAGATTTACTTCTGCTTTAGGTTTTTACTTACCGTGAAGGAGTTATTGTTGGAACCCAGAAACCAGGGAGTTTTGAACTTTCTGTGCTTTCTGACACTGATCCCCAGGAGAACACTGCTTTTGACTTGAGGCCTTGGAGAAGGCTTCCAAATTTGAGTGATGGAGATAGAGTCACAGGTGTGTAGTTAGAACAGAAGTGTGTAATTTCACATGATGAAGGGTTTTGAATTTGGATTGTCAGAATATAGTAATAGGTATGGGACAAGATGGAGGATTTTGGATGTTGCCTCTTTCTGTCTTTTTCCTTCTTCTTCATGATTTCAGGTAGCAGTTTCTGGTTGGATAGTTAGTGCTGCATTACGGGTCACAGGAGTTTGGTTATTGGGTCAAAAGTTTAAATAATATAGGTGTTAATTCTCTAGACTGTTTAGCTTTAAAAGACCTTGTAGCTCGTTAGGTTCACCTCCATTTTTCTCACTTTTAGCTGGTAGCTAGAAGTGTTGCAGAACTCTCTGTACATTAGATAAGATTTAATAAACAACCAAGTCCAAATGAGATGAATCCAAGTCTGACGAGAAATTAATCTCCTTCATGTTTTTAATCCTGACTCTGAGTGAAGACAGAAGAAACTTCAGAAAATCCACTAATTAGGTGGTACAGTTACCCCATTTACAAGTTACCTAAGATGCAAGTCTGCAGAGACTTGCATGGAGGGGAAAGCTTCACAAGAAGAACAGGAACCTAACTTAGGCTGACAGAGCTGCCCTGCAGAGCAGCCTGTGCAGAAAGATGATTGTCTCCTCAGTTAGGCAAGTTTGAGGATCCAGAAACCAATTCAACAACCATGGAGACTGAGCTATTCAAAAGCAGCCTGAGCAGCAGTACCAATAAGAGCTTCCTCTCCACATGGGCTCCAAGCCTGGTGAGGGTTCACAGGAAGGAGCAAAGATTCATTTGCCTGTTCAGTCCTTGGGCTGCCATCCAAGGCCAACAGCAAGAATGTCAGTGGTGGTGGAAGATTCTGTGATGTGGTGTACCCTCTCTGTCACTCCAAAACTGTCTATGCTTTCCTTATTCTCTTGTATTCTTGGAAATTCCAAATTGTTTTGTGGTGGGGTTTTTTTTGGTTTTTGGTTTTTTGTGGGGTTTTTTTGGTTGTGTGGGTTTTTTTGTTTGTTTGGTTTTTTGGTTTTTTTGTTTTGGTTTTTTTTTTGTTTGTTTGTTTGTTTGGTTTTTTGTTTAAAATGTAGTTTGAACATTGTCCAAACACCTCTTGAACCTATAAATCAACAGTATTCTTCCAAAAGTGCATTTTGCTGCCTGGTTGCTACCCACATCACCTTCAGTGCTGAACAGAAGTTGACTTCTGAGGCTGTGTTTGTCAGTGTGCCCAAAGTCTTGTGGTTTCCTGACCACTGCGCTCTTTAGGGACTGATCAATAGAATCAGCTCAATACAGGATTCAGTGTTGACAGGAACACAATCACCCAAGTCTGGCACTGCAAGTATTTAAATTCCTAAATCCCGCAAAATTTAGTGAGATTTAAGCACAGGGTCTTGTCATCTGCCTTTAGCAACATTAGTCATCCCAGCCACTTTCAGTTAGTATGGTACAGGTTTGACCACAATTTGAAGACCTAAAAAATGTGTCCTTTTTAATGATCCTCAAGGTACAGAAAGGTTCTTACCAGTAGGCAATACAAGAAATGCTACAATGATTGATAGGACACATGGAAATTATTAACATCATCAGATAAGCAGAGATAGTTTGGAGAGTACGTACAGGATCACCAAAAGCTGATAGGGTGTTCTAAATCAATTTTTATCTATACCTCTTCCAGCCCATTTTTTTCTAGGCATCCAAGGTGGATTACTCCTGCATAACTCACTTCTGCAGTAAATGCAGTTACATACAGAATCTTACATTTTGTTCCTATTTCAATTACACTGTACTGTAATTTATTAGTACAGATTTCCTAATGATTTTTCTCTTAGAGAATATTAAGCAATCACTGGCTCAGAAATATAACTGACTGCAGTGATAAGTTCCACCACCCAACATACTGTCAAGAAAAGGTATTTGTTGTAGTAGTTCTAGAGAATTGTCCTTTGAGAATGGCATTTTAAAGTGTTCAACTAAATTACAGTTGTGCCATAAATACGACAAGTTTAAACTACAGCAGCTGAGATATTATATATATGAAAAATTATAGGGATATGATCTTTTTGCACTGGCGCATAAAGATTTAATCTCCTGGGTTAAGTACCCAGAACACAGCAGTTGTGTCAAGATAATAGCTAGAATGATGCTCAGAGAAATGTTTCTCATGGTTATTTCTCAGAGCTTTGATGTTTTCTTTGAAGGAAATGCCTTTTATGGAGTACAGGTGCAAAGCTAGTGCCCCAGGGTGAGCACTCTTCTGGGGAAATACTGCAGGAAGGCAAACAAGGTAAGTGACCACTGAAGGGTTGCTCTGAGTGCCAGTCTATCCCTGAGCCTCTCAAGTTCTAGGAATGCCCTATATATCTCTTGTTAAAGCAGCACTGATGTCAACCAGGAAAATCATAGCATTCCAGAATAATTTGTCAGAAATTAGGTCAAGAAGATAGTGCAAATAATCCCTTGAACCTCTGTAACAGTACCAGAATACCCCAAGAACTTTCTGAGACCTAGGTACTCTGGAATGTATAAATTGTAAAAAGTCTGTAGATTATTGGAGCTGTGATAATGAATACTGTTTTTTCCTTCCAATTTTTTCTGGAGTAGAAATTATAAACTGTACCTATTATGCCTACCCTGTGTAACCATTCCCATTATTTGACTTGGACTATGGTAGATAAACATGTAGCCATGAAACTGTAGCTTTTGGTGTGATGGTTACCCTTCTTAAACATCCCAGCTAAGCTCCTCAGCATCAGGAGTCCAAAAAGGACCTGAGGTACATTGCGTGCAAACACAACATATATGATGTGACAAAAGAGATCAATGCCATCTTTAGCATGCAAGTGAAGGGTTTTGAGCCAGCAGAGAAAGGAGACCATGCCCTGTGAGCAGCACAGTCTTCTGCTACCCTCTATGGAAGAATGCTGCACACTTCACTGGCACTCTACACCTTTTAATTGTTGCAGAAATGCTGGAAAGTGTTCAGAAAAAAAAAAGTTTAAAATGTAGAACATTTTGAAGATGATGAAATTTTTGTCTATGGAGACACTTAAAAGGTTTTAATCTGTTTGTCTGATCAGAAGAAGAGAGGGAGAGTTTACAAGTATGAATCTTTCACAGGAAGAAGAAAGTGGATACTAAGAAGTGCTTTGATCTAGGAGAGAAAGGCATCATGCATTACAAGAAACAACAGCCAAATATTTAACAGTGAATGTTGTTAACCAGTACAACAAACCACTGGCAGCGCAGCACGGACAGCCTCTTTAAGATGAAGTAGAAGCAGATATAGCTTTCATAAAGAATAAGTAGGTGATATTTAAAGGACTCTAATATATCAGAGCCCTAGATAAGTAGTCTAATGGTACCTCTTGGCCTTAAACTCTGAAATTGTTTCCATTTGTGACATATATATTTATTTCCTTCACATAAAATAGGTTGCTGTTAAAAACACACACCATTCAAAAAAAATCAAATAAACAAAGTCAGATCACAACAAAAAGTATATACACAAGGCAGATTCACACACAGAGAGTTACTCAAAATATGCTGAGTTGGATGGAAGGAATACACAAGGATCATGAAATTCAACTCTTAGCCCTGCACAGCTCCATCTTTAAGAGTCACACCATGTGCCTGAGAACATTGTCCAAACACCTCTTGAACTCTGCCAGCCTTGGTGCCATGACCACTTCCCTGGGGAACTAGTTCCTGTGCCCAGCCACTCTCTGGACGAAGAACCTTTTCCTAATATCCACCCTAGATCTGACACAACTTCATGCCATTCCATGGGCTCCTGTCATGGGTCACCACAGAGAAGCAATCATTGTCTGCTTCTCTTCTTCCCCTCATGAGGGAAAATTGTACCAGCAGTGAGGATTCCTCTCAGTCTCCTCCAGGCTGAACAGACCAAGTGACCTCAGCCACTCCTCATGGTTTCCCCTCGAGGTCCTTCACCATCTTTGTGGCCCTCCTTTGGACACTCAATGTCTTTCTGACATTGTCACCCAAAACTGCACACAGGACTGCAGGTGAGGCCCCAGTGCAGAGCAGAGCAGGACAATCCCTCCCTGGCCTGGCTGGTGACGCTGTCCCTGCTGTCCCCCGGGACAGGGCTGGCCCTCCTGGCTGCCAGGGCACTGCTGGCTCATGTTCACCTTGCCACTGACCAGGGCCCCCAGGTCCCTTTCTGTGGTGCTGCTTTCCAGCCTCTCATTCCCCAGTCTATCCACACATCCAGGATTGCCCCATCCCAGGTCCAGAACTTTCCCTTGTTGAACTTCATTTGGTTGGTTGTGGAGACCTTAAAAGGCACTCCCAGTTAGAAAGCTAGGAGAAGCCTCCCAGTTATCTCCTTTTGATAACAACTCCTGTTCTATCAGGTCAAGATAACCCTTGCTCTGTTCCTTGGGACAGCCCCCTGCCCTCTCTCTGTCTGTCAGCCTTTGGTCACTCCCACCCTGGTTCCCTGTTGGCCCCTATGCCCTAACCCCACCCTTGT
>VXBI01024179.1:930173-984243 GCA_013397375.1 Toxostoma redivivum
AATTAATGGCAAAACTTCAATGGGGCAGAATTTCACCCCTGGGAACTGAGCAAAAGCATCTCCACCCTTATAAGCTGAGTACAGAAACTTGCTTTCAACAAGACATTATTTGCTACTACCTATTCCACAGTAGTTCAAAGATTCAGAGTTTTGTAATCTGTTCAGTCAGCTGTTTATGGGAAATAAGAATAAAAATCATGGTAAATTGCATTTAGCCCAACATATGAATACAGAGATCAATTAATTAATTCATATTCAACAAAAAAATAATAACAAAGCATTACACCTGTATTGCAGCAACCTTTTTGTTACTGATTTAGACTAAAGCTGTTTCTGTTAACATTTTTTTTTCCATATTTCACGTTTACATCTATTTGCTTTGAATTTGACAAAATTTACTGTAGGGTTAAGATAACCTAAAGAAGCAATAGTGCTCTCTCACAAAATCATAAACAGTCAGAATCTGATATCCTGAATGAAACAAAAGAACATGTCTTTAAAACGAAGAAAAAAAAAACAGGGTTGGGGGAAAATAAAATTCCTTTTTATTTCAAACAAATGTTAATTCAAAGCTAAGTGGAAAGAAACACCACAATTGCTTCTAAGACTTATATGTCTGGGCCTCATTTGTATGGAATTTTCCAAGATCTTTCAGTTCTAAGGACCTAAAGTCACTCTGTTCCTTGTGACTGGATGCTACAAGGCATTGTTGAAACTTAAATTTGAGTCATCACAACAAAAAGATGCCAACATATTTGTCCAGATGTTCCCTATTCTTCAATTTTAAAATTAAAACTAAGGGAATGGAATTTGATGGAATCCTTCTTCTGCTTTTTGCAAAGGGTAAAATCTGTGAAATCTTTTGGACTGACCACTAGGACTTCAGAATACCTGAGTTTAAGCCATCACTGAAATGGGTTGCTGAAAGAAAATGGATTCTGGAATTAAGGCCCATCAATGCCGCATAACAAAATTGATCACTCAGGTCTAAGTGATTGTCAGCATCAGTTTTATAAGAGGAAATTTACATAATTATTGGTTAACTCTGCAAGTTCACAGTGAAAGGCTAAGGACTTGTCCTAATCCAGGCTATTTAACAGCACTGTTTACTTCCATTTACTTTTTTTTTGTTCCTTCCTCTCTATCTCATTCATTTTATTTTATTAGCTCTCTGGTCAGGTCTCAAGACACTCACCTCCCAGCTTCAGACAAAGCATTTTCTCAGGTGTTGCTATCCTAGTAACCTCAGTTAGTAATTGATTCACATACATCACTTTCCAAGATGGCAGTTCTGAGGTTACTGTGAGGAGACACAAACAAGGAGGGCTATAAATTACAGCAGCACATTTAGTGGGCACAGAGGAGCACAGTGAAGCAGCAGGTCAGCTGCCTCTTTGCATATATTCTCAGGTACTTGGAAAAGAAAGATATAAACACTAGTCATGTTCTGAGTATGACACAAGCATATTAAAAATCATGCTTTGAAATGCATTAGTTACCTGCTGAAAGAGCTACAGTTACATATGAGATTTTCAGACCAGTTTGATTCAGTCAACATTGGGATTTTATGCAGATGCAGCTAAAATGTTCTAAAGTTCACAAACAAGGAGAGTGGGCAAAGGGAAAAGTCACAAATATTCCAATAAATGGTCTTGTATCTATCTATGAAGTAGTCTATAGTGTTAGGAAAGGGTTTCACTTCAGACAAGTGAGGTCAAACAATCAAGAGAGCGCAGGCTAAATTTACAAGCACCTGAAAGAGGGGCCAGATTTTCAAAAGAGCCCAGTTTAAGCTCACCTGTGACATTTATTCCTTAGCCTGACTTTGCCTTATTTTATGCATATAGTTTTATGTTTCGCCTTATTGCCTACTTTTTCGTTCTGTTTGCCTTTCTTTTCTTTGCTGTTTCTCTCAAATCATCTTCCCATTTATACTCTCCTCTTTGCTCTTAACCTTAATGCTTTATCTTTCCCTCTGTATCTCATTCCTATTGACTCAGTTACTAGTGATTTTATTTCCAATTCATTCTTTTATTAATAATGCATATGAAGGTTATTAAGTGTCACTTACTTTGTTCTTCTCCCAAAGTCCTTGTGCCTTTTCCTAATATAAAAAAACATGCAGGATGGCCAAAAATGGGAGGTAGGAAACAAAAGGGGGAGATAGTTAGACTCCATGATATGAGAATATAGGTTTCACAATATTTGGAGCTACAGGGTGGGAGTAAAATTCAAATTACTGAAAAAGAAATCTAAATTCTGTTTGCACCATCTCATGAGAGATTAGTGCCTGGCACCGGACATTCAACAGCAAACATTTGAAGGTTGGTATGAAAAATACTGTCTCTGCCCTGAACAACAGCAATGAGCTCAGGCAGGCAGAGAGAGACACCTTTGCAAAACTGGAATTCAGTGTACCAACCTGCTTCCTGTCTTCTTCCTATATTTGGCCAGGGACAAGTAGCTTGATCTTCTGGTGCCAAGGCAGGTGGTCCAACTTTTGCAACTAATCTTTTCCCAGAACACCCTTTTGTAACAGCCTGAGTACACTAAGGAGGCTTCAAAGCACCTCTTTTTGCTTACTGAAGCTGTGTGTCAGTCTGGATGTGCATCCTACAATATGAGTTTTCTCAAGTCAAAATAAAGAGGAGGCAAACTGGTTGGATGACAGTTCAAGGTATTACTCAGCCTTTGACATCAGTGGGAACTTTTTGTCTGGCTTATATGACCAGTTGTTAGTGTCCATATTCACTGGGAGTCTGCAGAGCCCAACATAATGATCTGGTCCATAGTGCACACACCTTCAGAGCTGGATCCTGGCAGGCATCATTCCCCCCTCTCACGTGAATATGACAGTGAACAGGGAATATTCAGCACCCAGGCAATCAGGGCCCTGAGCTACTCACACATTATTGTTCTGTTAAAATAAAGGCAAGAAAGACCTTTGGTTGAATATAGCTGTGAGATACATGTCCTCTGTAATTACCCAATTTAGCTGTAAAAAGAACACCACACTTAGACCTGGAAAAGGGTAGCATTTTTGGGAACTGTTTCGAAATAGACCAAATTTGAGTCAATGTTCATCTGATATCACTTAGTTGTTGTGGTATCATCTTTTGAAGTGGTTTCTTTCAGCATTGGCTTGGGCCCATAAACTAGTCAGCATTGGCATATGCTGCCACCCACATTTAACTGAGAGGACAGCAAGGCACAGCTGGAAATAGTCATTGTTCTAGAAAGAAGTAGAAGCCAAGCAAATGAAGAGAATGCTGACTCATGTCTTTGGCTAGCTTGGTTTTCAGGAATTTGATGGGTTCTGAAGGGATGAAATCTAGAAATGTTGACTTGTATATGGGGAGATATCAGGATCCTATCAAAAATTGCCAAATGTTGAGTTTCCTTCATTGTAGAGCTTTACGGACTTTAACTATAATTTAGCAAAAATATAAAATAAGCTTATGGTAATTGTCAGTGAGGACTTCTGGGAGAGGCAAAAAAAAGAGTAGGGGTGGTAGATCTGCACAGCTTTACTGAAAAAAGGGATTAAACAGGGCTAATTTGCTGAAGTGTTAGAACCAAAATTTTGCCTGAAGTCTAATAACAAGACATCAGAGCAACAAACAGAACAGTGCAGAAATTAATCAAAAGTAAATAGACCATAAACTTGAAAGGCTCTGAGAAAACTGCCAATTTTTATAACAAAACCCACTGGACAACTGAAAAATCTCATCTTCCTTTCACCTACACTATTTTAAAAATGGTGTGAAGATATGGTAACAAATATCTAGTAATTTATTTTTATTTAGTTCTTGTTTGTGATCCCCTACAGTTTTATAATAATATTTTCTGCATCTTGCTAATTATTTGCATTACAATAATAGAATAAGGAATGTCAAAGATCAGATTCTCACTTAAGTGCATTTCACAATACCAGTAAGTGTCTAAAATGTAAAAAAAAATCCAAAACAAAGTAAGAAAACAACAACAGGTCAAATAAAAATGAGAAGGAAGGGACAGTCTCTCCAGAAACACAGCACTGAATTATCCCTAGTTTATAGGTGGAGGACGAAGGTCCTTTAGACTTCAAAAGTCACAATCAAGGATGCAGAAGTGACAGAGTGCCTTGGAAGTAGAGCAACATTCAAAAGTGTGGAGGAGCAGAAAGCAGCACTTCTCTTTCCTAAAATATATCCAAGCTTCAAATGCCTTTTCATTGCTATAAAGAAGGAAAGCAGAGCTTTGCAGAATTTCTAGGAGGGAACAAATGACCAGGAAGCTCCAGGAAGACTCGGTAATAGGTACTTCCATCTGTTGTGGGAGACCAGGCTCACAGATATTCCAGAAAACGAGGGGACTTGAACTAGAATTGTGCTACCAGTGAAGGCCTGAAACTCTGCATCAGTTCAGCTGTGTTTGCAGAGTCATCCTAGAGCTGCAAAAAACAGTCTACAGAACTGATGGGACATTTTAGCTTTCATGAAGTGTCAGTTTTCACTAGGTAACTGTTCTGTAAAAAATGAAAGTTTTTCCTCCTACTCTGAGTCCTTTTTTTATCAGGATGCCGTGCAGGTTGGTATCAATTTTTTCCCTTAGTACTATTTTATTGATAAAAATTTTGTGCAACATGGACATATAAATTTCATGTATTTGGACTTCAAAAAGATATTGGAACTATACCACAAAATAAAATAGAACTGCTTTCAATGGTAACATCTCCCAGTCACTCCTGGCAACACAGACCATCATTTTTTATTGATTAAGTTAACTTTAAACATATTTCCTTCAAATGAATTATGGTAGGTTGAAGACCTGCAGTCACTTTTTCTAGTCTCAACTAGCCTTTGTTTTCCACACCATTCATTCCAAGACTGACAACGGGAAAGGTCAGGTAGGTCATGCCTAGCTAGTCCCAAATGCCACAGTATATTATCCAGGACAGAGAATATAATTATCTTTCCACAACTGGCAATTAGTAAGAATAGCCCCCATCAATTCTATTTAACATTCAACATTTGTAATGTGGCAGAAGCCAAGGCATTACAACAGCAAGACCAAGTTACCTTAGTAAAGTTAAAACTAACATCAAATAGAGAATATTTTTGTGTGAGCAGAATTGTTCAAAAATATGAAAGTTGAAGAAAATATTTATTTCAAATTCTTCAAAGTATTTTTGTAAAATCTTCTGCTGTGAAAAAGATGTATTTGGTTAGGCTGTTCCTTCTGCATCCCAGCATACCTTATACTTGCAATGGATAACAAATAAGTAACAAATTATTTAGTATTACTATGGGGTAGTATGCTGAGAGCATTATGACCTCCTTTCCATAGAGAAGCAATTTTTAAAAAAAGGAATAAAATTATTCTTTTTACTAGTAACCTCATTTACAGGGGAAAATGGAGTTAAAAAGAAGTTAAGTAAGCAGTTAGAAGAGAGATAGTTAATTTGGGATACTTCTGTTTCTGGATGCCTGATGCAAGTACTCGGAATTATTTTCTGAAGTTTTCAATTGTGGTCTGGCTTCAGCCCAGATCTCCTCTCTTCCAGGTTTGTGCTATAACCACAAGATTGTTCTTCAATCCCTCTAGAGTGAATAAAATGAAATTATACAGATATTCAAAGTCTTCATTTGGGTATCTGTGGACTAAGACTGAAAGTATCCTGGAACACCAACAAAGAGTTCATACACTACGAGCGTTTTTTTCCTATCATGCCATATCCACAGGATCTTTTTTCTTTGCCAAGTTAACTTTCCTATATGTAATGGTCTCCAGTTTCAGCACTGAGTGAAAAGGCCTTGGACATGATCATGTGGGATTGTGCTATGCACTGTTAGCATGAACATGTCTCTCTGATTTCTTCCAAGCGATGTCTATTTTTCTCTTACTTGTCTCAAAACTACAAAATCCTTTTCTGATGGATTCTCAGTTGAAAAGTTCTTTCTCTGCTCCATCAAGGGGAGCAAATACAGTCAGTTTGGCACCAGACTCACAGAGAATTCCAGTAATTCCCATAGCAACTTAGCCACAAGCCATTTGGGATGATCACAGAGATGTCCTATGGGAGGGATAGAATTAAATTTCCCCCACTTCTTTCAACAGCTGAAAAACACACTGAATCCTTCCTTCCTTTCTCAAAAAGCACAGCCAACCCCAGATAGTCAACCAAGCATACACTTGCATCAGACTCTGACTATATTTTGCATTCAGGAAAATCAGTTTCTGTTAGTTATCTAGTAGTACAAAAAGTCATATTATACGAAGGAAGAGTGATTTTGCTTTTTCATTTTTTCGTTTATGAAAAGAACTGGCAACATTGAAGACAATCAACTGAAATTGAAAAAGTAATTAACAAAACTTGCCCAGAATTGTCAGAGTTTACAGGATTCCTGCTAAAAAAGGAAAGACTTATTGTCAAATGACAACTACCCTTGAACTAAGAGTACAGGGTGGTGATGGAGAAACAAATGGACTATGCATTCAAGTTCCTCCCAAGCATTTGTGGGTAGCTCTGGAAGACTCACACAAAACACTTCTGTAGATGCATGGAGGGACTTTGTCAAGTTCTGACTTTCAATGACCCGGTTCATTGAAAGCTTTAAGCCCTTTCAGTATTACACATCAAAATTCACCTGATTTCACTGGTTAAACTTCATACTTAGCAGAAGCTAATACAGAATACCTTTTTACTGGGATTGGATCAGTGACCAGTAGCACATCATAGACTCTATTTCCATCTACTACCATAAAGATGAGCATAACTCACTATCAGGTAGTTGACAATTATGGCTCTATCAAGACCTTTTTATGTGTCTCATTCATGCAGAAATTACTTTCCCTCCTCTCCATTTGTCAAAAAGATGTAACTGTCTTGACAAATGTTCTTTTACAGTTTACAGAAATCACATTGGTTCTCAAGACTGAAGAAAAAGCCAAAAATTGCCCTGGCTGGTTACAGATGGAAGAATTTATTTAACTCCCTCAAAGTTTGAGTTCTTTTCTTTCCATTTGCTATTTGATTAAAACAGTGCATAAGATGCTAAAAGTAACTTCAAGGTCTGCACATGAGACCCGAGAAGATGATGAAATAACTGGTCACACAAAATACAAAAGAAAAGAAGTAAAAACTGGCATGAGCCTGAACCAGTAGGATATTTGCCTTAGGCCACACAGAGAGTCATCACCAGTGTCAGCATTTGAGCACCAGGCCCTCAGGTATGTTGATCTAAGCCTTCACTTGCAGTTGCCTCCTCCAGGCTCTGTTCAAGGAAAGGACTGCTCAAAGCCCAACACTGAATTCACCACGAGCATGAAGAAAACCCAATTAGTTACCAGCAATGACCGCACCCTGACCCTCATTTCAACTGCTTGTAACATTAATTATTAACCAGTCAAAGAACTCAAATCTTGCAAGGGGCTGGTCTGAAGCATGGATCAACAATAGCGTGCGATGTGCTAGAGACAGACAAGCAATCACCAGAGATGCTCTTGTCTGATCTACTTTTTGGCATTTGGATACAGCTTGAAACCCTTTAAAACAGATATATCCCACTTCAAATTTCTTTCCTTGAACTGCTACAGGAAGCAAAAGGAACTACCAAGCAATTAAATAAAGGAGAACAACGGGTTACAGAGGAACAGTTTCCACTGTGAATATCACTGACAGCATCATTTTAAGGCACAAAGGTGAAAGGACTTTTATATAGGTGAGGAAATCCTGGTAACACAGTCTCTTTGTTTGCAAGCTACTGAGGTCAGAAAAATCTTGCCTGAGTTCTTTATGTACAAACGTCTAACATCCTTGTTCCTGGCTCATGGGAGGCACCTCCTAATGCCTGCTGTCAACTCATTTGTGACACGTAACTGTAGTCAAAAAGGGGTTGAATTGCCAGGTTTGTACTGCATACACATATTGTTCAAGATTATCTAACAACATCAGCCTCTGGGAAAAGGATGGCTTCAGGGCTCTAATTAAAAGAAATCATAGACAGCCAAATCAAGTGTTTCCTATTTGTATTTTATTTAATAAAGAAGGAATTAGATAGAATTTCTCTCAGCATTGCCTTTTCAGTATGGGGCAGGGGGGTGCAGTGGGCCTTTCAGAGCTCTGCAACAGCCGTAAACTAGTCTCAAATCGATTGCCATCCCCAAACACATTCTCCAAAGGCTTAATGGTATTTTCACGTGGGATCCAAAGCAGGCGGTCTTCAAGGAAAGTTATTGCATCTGGTCAAAAAAATAAAGTTGACATTTTTTTACAAGACCCTAAAGTATGATTCTCCCAAGAGGGTTGTAACATAGAAGAGGCTGAGCAGGTGGTAATAATCAGCATTACATACATTTGAGCATTTTCTATAGCATGGATTACCATGGAATTCCTTCCTCCCCCTCCTCTTCTGGGAGAGACTTACACAAATTGCAAGCATTTTCAAGTCACTTTGATAAGCATTTCTATCATCAGTTTCACAGCTGTAGATAGATTGTTTAAAATATATAAAACACAGCCCCACCCTCCAGTGGAGACAAGGACCAGGGAAGCAGAGGACTCTCTTCCCTCTCTTTCTCAGCTCTCAGCCAGTTTTCTAAATGCTACCAAAAATATTCCACTGTTGTGCTTAAGCACAACATAGAATAACAAAGCAGTTACTGTCTGCTTTGGGGTGAAGGGTGGATGCACAGCCACACCTCAGAGAAAGTCAGTGGATAAAACCAAAGGTAACTAAGAAATGATTAGTGTGTGCTTAGAAAAGGGCAAGACTAAATCCAAATCTTTTATTCCAGTTCTCCAGCCTACACCAGAAAGAGGCCAATAGGAAGAAGGTCTAATCACATCCAGAGCCCCTTTCAAGGCTGATGCAGGAATCCCACAGAGAAAGAGAGATGTAACAGTATTTCTCCCGAGTGTGCAGCCATACTCAAAGTCTCCAAACCGGGAGTCTTTGGATGCCATCCTGATCTTGGGAACTCAGCTGCCTGTGCTGAGAGATGGTCCCTGCCACAAAGACCTTACAATTTAAAATTATGTCATGAAACAATGAAGTCGACATTAGTAAATGCTTTTATAATTAGTTTGGTGATATCATTTCACTGAATAGTAAATTGACAAAAAAATGCACTTTCTGGAGGTCACTGAAGCAATTAGGAAATGGCGAGTGGTTTCTGCCACAAAAAAGGAGAAGAAATGAACTGTGGAAACAGGGGATAGAGAAAGGCCCTTCAAGATAATTACTTATTTCTATTCAGAATTTTTAATCACCTTTTAATTTTTCATTTTAAAACTTTTTTTTTGTTTTCATACATTGTTTTTATTGGGTTTGAATTTAAGACTATTTTTTCTTTTTTTATTGAGTTTGTTTTTTTGGGGGGGACAGGAAGGTTTGCTAGGGAAAGAAAACACTGGCCAAAGTGCTTGGATCAAATAATCCTTTCTGAATCAACATAAAGCAATTATTGTTATTTTTGTTATTATTGTTATTTTACTTAAAAATCTATTTTTTAAATAACTAGGATAGCAATATGCCCTGTTTATATACCCCTCAATCTTTTAATATTTCTGCATCTGTGTAATTATTTTATGAATTGCTGCAGCACTAGTTTTTAATATTTAAGCAGTGACACTGATAGACCCTTTTGATTCTATCTCAGCTAATATTTGCCTCACTCTGATAAAATCAGACTTTAATACATATGTGTTTATAAAAGGATGTGAAAGATTTTTCTGTTCTTTTTTCCCCCAGAACAGCTCTAATTGTCTGTTCAAGTAGTTATTGGATACTAGATTTTGCTTTTATCATCAACTCTGATAATTTAGATTATTTTTAGCTGAAAATCCTACAGGATAATTTTTCTTTCATCACAAATATGCTTACCCTCCAAAGAGCAACTCTTTCAGCTCTCTCCTGGTTTCAGTCACAGTCATATTATTTGCACATTTTATAACTTTATTTTTTCTTTTTTGCCAGAACACTGCAATATGCTTTTATTTTACTTAAATTCTGGAAGGGCTTCAACAGAGGGAACCCACAATAAAACTCTAGCATGCTCTCCCATGGTCTCCTCTGACTAAGTAATGTTCAAGTTTCAGCACAGTGAAGGATTTATTTCCAAAGCATACAAGCAATTTCCCCTGAAGCCAGAGAAAATAAATGATATTTTTTCTGGTTCATTTCTATCACTTGTGTTGCAACTGTGTCCAACAGCATGATTAAAATCTTCTTATTAGGACTGTATATTCTTACATGAAGAAAATTAATACCCATTTTTGCTTTAAAAGATCATTTTGTTAATGATATTTGAATAGCTTCTTGGAAATATTAGGGATGTGTCCACAGAAGTGTCTCTGTGTGTACGAGAAGGAGGCTGGAGAAGCTGTAATATAATCTTGAGATGTGGACAGGATTGTCTGCCTGTGTTTTGACAGTCTCTGCAAATTCATAGCACTTTTGTGAACTAGCATAAAGAGGAGAGAACTGAGGTATCACTGTAGCCTCAATAAAATGAAGCCCTTTCAGTGAACTTCACAAGATGTAACCATCACGAATAAGGGTAAAATTTCAGATTTTTCAGATGATGCCATTATTCTAGGAAAGTGCCTTACCCTGGCCTTATCTCTCTTTGTCCTCATATTTCTCAAGTGAGCTCTACCAGCTGGATATGAGATACCAATGGCTACCCTCTGGGATGCCTTCTTCTGCCATTTCATGACTTACAAGGATGCTCTTAATGGAAAGAAGATCTCTTTCAATCCTCAGCCCTACAGGTCCTGTCTTAAGGATTGGGACTTCTAGACTGATCAATGAACTCATGTCTTGACTCACTTTGGACAAAGCCTTATAACCTTGAGACTTCTAATTCCAACCTAAAATTTGAAATTAGTCTCTCCAGGTTCATAAATAAAGCATTTAAAGCTTACTTCAGATGCCTTAATGTTGACACAGTAATATAGCAATCCAGAATGAATTACGATGTTCTCATGTGACAAGGGATGTCATCTTTCTATTGATAAAGTGAAATATTAAAACCATTTACATTTGTCTGATACCTAGAGTCACATAAATGCACATGGGAGAGCAGACTGGAAAATGAGAGTTGTCACTAAAGGTGGCTGAGGTTTGATTTGCATACAGCCAAGTAAAACAAACTAAATAAAACATGTATGCACAAGCAGTATTTGTACACTAAGGGAAATATAACAAGACTGTTTTCACAGACATGTCTGTTGAGGAAGGTAAAATGTATTACTAAGTCTGTTGTATCACAATGACACTTGCTGATTCTGAGCTCAGCATAATGAACCCACTAGTTCAGTTTGTGCTTTAGGGCTGTGTTCTGTGGATGTTTTGCAAATTGACACTAAGGGAAATAATAATACTACTATCCCCACAAAAGCTGGTCGTTGTGGCAAAACATGGAGAAGGAACTCCAGTACCAGAAGTGGCATACAGTAGTCTCAGGAGCCTTTAGGTTCAGTAGTGCCTCTGGCTTGTGGGACCATACTTAGTTAAGCCAATCACTTAGAGAGATCTTCAGACTCTCTTCCTTTTCCTGCCTGTTTCCTTACTTTGCAAGTTGCCTTCTATTAGACATCTTGTTGCTGCTTGCTTTCAGCTGAAGCATCTGCATGGACACAGCAGGATGCAAGTCTGATTTCCATTCACAGAGTTCCTGTTTCTGATGGGGAGGCTGTGAGATCTTGAACCTCAAAGGGAGAATAGGGAAAACTTTCACAGCTGGGGAAAGTGCAGCAAAAAATGTGGTCTGAATTAGCATGTAATTCCAAAACATTGGCTTTGGTTGCTTGTCAGTTCATCCATACATCAGTGCTCTGCAGTAAAAAAGGTTCATCTCTACTTGGACAAACACATCCAACACACCCAAAGTGAGTATCTTGCCTAGCTGATACCTGTCCCTGATGCCACTGTCCACACTGCTCAACATCAGCCAGGCTCCAGTTTCATCAACCAAACTATTGATTTTTATTGTACATTGACTCTGGAGGTTTGCAATGAAGAAAGTTCCTCTCCTATAGGAAACATCTGAGTCTAACTAAAGTCAGTGCAGGTAAGGACTGTGGATGTGCTGCTCCACTTCCACCTGCATCTACTGCATTTGAATCACCATATTATGTTGCCAAATTAGGCCTCTGAATTTGTTGAACCGAGAACAGGCTAAAAATATTGAAACAGTGTTAGGTGTTTAATGACAAGGTTCTCATAGTCCGCAAAGGGCAAATAAATTCTGCATGGATTTCATATTTGCATGAAGAATTATACATTATGATGTATGAGACATTTGATACAACCTTTAACATTATTGCACCTTTAAAAGGCATTTGGGTTATAAGCATTTCTTCTAAAGTTCAAATTTAGGCTCTTTACATCAAGAAAATACTTTCTAAAAGATTTGGGGTAGCTCATACAAAAGCTTTTAGTTTTATTTCCTGGACTGCCTGCCTTAATTGGCTTTTGCATCTGACTTCTCATATTAAACGTAGGAAACTAGATTTGATACTCGTTTTTAACATTATCAGTTAATTTTCAGAGTGCTCAGCAGCCTATGCTGGACAAATATGGAAGAAAATTCATGAAAAAGTGAGCCTTTCATGAAAAATAGCCCAGCTAATGATGTGCTGGCTGCAACCTTCTCATGTTTTATCCTGTGGGATACATCACTTGAACAAAGCTGAAAAGACATGCTGATACACCGTTCATGCAAGGGAAATATTTGTGCTCTCAGTTTGCCATTGGCAGACACTCTTCTTTCTAGCAAAATAGCTGTGGCCTACGAAAATGCTGACTTGTAATTGCAAAACACATGGTTGAAATGCCATTTGTAAGCCTGGGGTTACTCACAAATTCTAGAGACTTTCAGGTCATTGCCCTGCGTCAGATACAA
Source organism: Toxostoma redivivum (assembly GCA_013397375.1). Taxonomy (NCBI): domain Eukaryota; kingdom Metazoa; phylum Chordata; class Aves; order Passeriformes; family Mimidae; genus Toxostoma; species Toxostoma redivivum. Next base: position 943,065 of record VXBI01024179.1, read on the forward strand.
GGCCCAGATTGTTTTAATGTTAAGTGTGATTGAAAAAGAGCCTCTACCCTGTTACTGGAGCTCCAGAAACCAATTGCACAAGATGCAGTATTAGGCATGTTTCAAACATTTGAGGAAGAGATTAGTTAAATGGTATGCTGGGCCTTTTCCTCCAGCTGGGCTACAAGCAGCAATAGCAAATCCAGACTTTTCACTGAGGCTGGTAATTAGGTCTGCCTCACTCCCAGGAGATTAATTCTCTGCAGAACAGATTATTACAGTCCAGCTTCTGTATCCATGGGCAGATTCAGTCAGCAGGCTGATTTCAATTAGAGAAGTTAAGTGCTATTGACTTCTCCCGTGTACAAGAGATAGGAGCCGGATAACAAACCAGATTACTGAGTTAATCTTACAGTTACAAATACTAGAAAGAACCTTAGTTTCTTACTTCCTAAACAAATAGATGAAGATACATTTCTTTATTCCATTTCTGAATCCTTATAAATTATTACTTGCAAAGGAAGAAAAAATGGTGTGGTTTTGATCTAATCTTCTATCATATGAGATGAGGAAACACAAATGTTTTGCCTCACCAATTAAAGTCCTGTCTTGCCCTCCTTAAAAGGTTCTCTGGTGATGGAGAACTAATCAAGTTATAACCACATAAGAGGGAAAGGGCTGAGGTCATGGTTTTACAGTACAGGAGCCCAGAGAGCAGTATTGCTTTTCCATGGATCTATTTCCCTGGCTGTGGTGATAGATTCGCCCACTGTTGGTACAAAACAATGTACCATAGGTGTGACAAAAGATAGTCCTCTTTATGAAGCACTTGGCCAAAAAGAGACTGTAGCCTCTTCACTGTGTATAACAGGTGGCTAAAATATCAATGTATTTGTAGTCCTTGACAATCTCAGCCTGAGCAGGGCTACTCTCTGGGGAGCACCTGTGTGTGTGTGTGTGTGTGTGTGTATGGTGACCTGTCTGCTTGTTGGTCACTACTTTCTTAATACTGATGGATTAAAATGACCTCACAAGTCAATAAGTCTGACCAAAGCAGCAGTCATAAGAATCTTCTCCAGCTTGCTGGATATTTGCTTTATGCTTTGTCCCAATCCTGTTAAAATGAGTGGAGATTCATTTTGCTTTCACAGTGATAATCAAAATGTTGATGTTGCTGCCCCCCTTGCATATACCAAGAAGACTCACAAGGTGATGGATCACATAGTATTTCTTAAAGCACATATTCAGGAGGTTGGAAAAATGTTCTTAGAGGGGATTACACAGTCTATATATCAGTGATGATAAGGACAGATGTAGAGAAGGGGTTGAGAATATTCAGTGTACACTGTTTCTATTTGTTGCACTAGCAAAAAAGCCAAATGTTTTCTGTTCAGTGGCAGCAGGGGCTGCTGAGCAGGTGGAGAGAGATGTGCAGGTGGGGAGATCACACAGGTTTCAAGAGATACTTCACATCTGTGCTCAAGGCCTTTCTTTCATCACAGCATTTATCTTTTCTTTTGAGTTACCTGACTGTAGAAGGGGTGGGTTTTTTCCTTTTTTTTTTCTTTATAGCCCAAGAGTGATGATCAAATAATAATGCTTACCATTTACATCTTCAAAGTCACAATGCAACAATGACTTCAGTCTCACAATGGTGCTGTGAAGTGGGTGAGTTCTTTCAGTACTGTTATTTGCAAAAGATAAAGGAATAGATAGGGAGCTTCCTCAAGACATGCAGCCAGATATTAGCAGAGTCTGGGCTACGGCTTGGAAAATGCAGCAAATGTCTATCTAGTGTACTGCAACATGGCAGCAAGGTCAGGCAGCTGAGGAGTGGATGGCTCTGTAGGAATCCTTGTGGAGGGAAGAGCATAGGCAGGTTGTAAACTCTGTGCTGAGACCTCCTGGTGCTCAGCTCCAACAACAGCTTTGGATCCAGGTCCCCCACTAGAAGGACTAGAGTGGAGGCAGATATGGGTGCTCACAGGGAGGACTGTGCTTTGACATTCTTGTGCTCAGCTCCACTTACAGCTGGACACTCCTGGAGCACAGCTGTAGAGGCTGTAGGGGACTGGCACATTTGGAGGTGAATTTTCTGATGTTAGTGGCTACAGCCTGCCTAGATTGTACTTTTTTTACCTAAATCATGTTTCAGGTTTTCTCTATAACTTTACTCCACAGTTAGTGTCAACAATTATTTTCATTCAGAATTTTGTAATTCTGTCATATATAATACTAGTATTATATACATAATTCATTATTATGCCTTGTTATCATATTATATATTATTATGTTATTCTTTATATAGATATTATATATATAATTCCTTATTATATATAATTCCTCATATATAATATAATATAGTATAGTATAGAATAATATAATATAATATAATGTATATAATATAATATAATATAACATAACATGATCCCTTATATATAATACTACCCAATACTAGGTGGTGCTTAGACATGATGCTAATTCTGCCCAGGTAATTCAAAGTTTCTGGTGAATAAAGAGTCTGAAATTTACTAGAACTTATTACTGAAACACCCAGTCTGATTACAATTTAAAGGGACAAAAATTCAGATCAGTTCTAGTTTTTCCAAATCTATTTATCCACCTGTGACAAAGCTACAAAATTCTCAAATCTTCTCAATATGTGTGCGAATTTCTTGCTGTTACTGGAGATTTTTGTGTGCTCAGCTTCTGTACACAATAGGGCTTCAGTCACCACAAAAGGTGGGAGTTTTTATTTTACAGAAGTTAAAAAGAAAAAGTAGGTTTGACAGAGTGTTATTTTCAAAAATAATCACCTTTCACTTAGGTTAAAAGTAAAGAAAGATGATGAAACTAGGAAAGCTGTACCTGATAGTGGAAATAAACCAAGCTGTTTAAGTTCAGTAACAGAGTTATTAGAAGTCTCTTTTATATACATGTACATCATGAAAGCCCTCCTAAACATTCCTCTTGTAGGCTAAAGTCTCTTCCATTTCCATGTAAATATATTACTGTGTCATGATATTGCTATTCCATATATATAGAAACATATATAGATTTATGTGTATATGTGGAAATAGCAATAATCTGGCAAATTTCCCCCAGTACTATTTCTATACATGTGTATAGAAATTTACATTCTAGAAAAGGTAGAGGAGATCTGTACCCTGACAGTTCCCCAGCAGTACACAAAGTAAAACATTTTGACCAAGTGTAGAGATGAAATGTCATTATAACTTATTCAGCCAGATGTATTCCAAATGCCAGATTAACTGTTCCTGAATATCTCATTATATTTATCTCCCATATTCTTTAAAACTTCCTTGTGGTGCANGTTTCTTTTTCCACTTCTCTCCAAGGAAATTTTTTTTCCCCGAACCGACTGGGGGAGGGATTGCTTGGATTGGTTTTTTTTATTTTTCCCTTTCCCTGGAGGGACCCCATTCAGAGGTTTCCTCCCAAATTTGCTCTAAACCAGGACAGGTGCAAACTTCAGCATTTCCCTAGGCAACCTATTCCAGCACTTAACTTTCCTTACTAAGTCTTTTTCTATTGCCAAACATAAATCATCCCCTCTGTGATTTAAGACAGTAACTTTTTGCACCATTCCTACTGAGCAACAGCAATATTTATTTCTTTCCTGATGCAAGAGGAAAGTGGATAGGTCTGAAGTATTATTAATTCTTCACGAAAACAACATGAAATTTTTTCAGGATCATGCCAACATTATTCCATCCTATTACAGTAATGCACTATGAATATTGTGCTGTACTCATTTGCCATTTGATCTATTTTTTGTCTTTATTCTTCTGATTTCTTTTTTTAATTTTTCTTCCATCATATTTGGAGTTAGTCTCAGGAACTTTGATGCCACATCTGCTTTTCTCTGTTTGATTGTATGGCTCAAATTCTTTGAAGAACACATGGCTTAATCAAATTTAAATCTCTCTAAATTTCTGTGGGTTTTTTGTTTGTTTGTTTGCTTGCTTGCTTTAAAATTGCACGGCTTATTCTTGTATTTATAACATAATTCATTAGAAAACCATAAATTCTTTCAAACACATATATTTAACTCTGTTTTGCTGTGATCAGTGTCTATAACAACAAATAAGACTAATTTCAGCCCAAGAATGACATTACTGTAATTTTCTTCCTCACACCATAAGGAGACCACATTTGTGCACAGGCTTCTGTGTCACAAACCCAGGTCTGAATCCAGTCTCACAAATGTAGGTAATATCATGACAAAATCTTATATGCTTTGCTTTCTGCAAGTCTCTTTGAAATTTCTCATGCTTAATAGGCAATAAAGATGACATAGTCACTGACTTATAGGAGATATAAGAACTACAGCAGGTAATTAAAATTGTCAGGTATTGTATCTTCTGCACATTTACCCAATTCATAAATTCTTATTTGATCTATATCCATTCCAATCACTCCTAGTGATCAGTATGACTGCAGTCACTGTGTGCTAAGCATATCTGTAAATTAACAGATATGCTTAGTTTACAGATAAAACATCTTCTGTAAATTAACAATGCTGTTTTGAACTGTTTCCCAGAATGCCTAGTCAAAACCAGAAATATCTATTCTGCAGTATATTCCAAAATTCAGTATTTTTTTCATGAATTGAAGTTGAAATCTAAAATACAGCTGCAAATAGAAACTAATTCAGGAAACCTTTCTTCTTTGGTACTATTCATCTAGTCAAATCCAAATCTTCAATATAAGAAAATTGCTATTTTACTATTGCAGTTGGTGTCCTAATGTCAGAATAAAATTAAAATTATTTAAAACACACTAAGTCTACTCTGTGCACAAATCAGAAAGAAACAGTCACCTTATTAAAATGAAAAAGCCAATTCTCTTTAATAATTGTTTCTACTTCCAACCATCAAAATTGATATTGTCCAATTACATGCCATGATTTTTATTAAAATGTTTCTTCCTGCAGAGTCTAGTAAAAAAATGGATTGTGTCTCTTTATATTCTAATATAACTGATAAAATAAGGGAGACAAACAAGCAGAACTGAATCACTAAAAATAATCAGTTGGATGTAATTAGCCAAATAAAAATTACTATTATTCTACTATTGCTTTGGGACTTTTTGTTCCTCCTGCTCTGTGTACACTTATGTACTGATGTTCTTCATTCATAGCTGAGGACCTCACTCTGAGTTCACATTTCCTCCCACACTAATCCTCTCCTGATGCTGACTGAAGATGGTGAGTATTGGGAGTGTAAAGAGATAATATAATAATTTTAAAGATATCAGAAAATTAATTTGGCTGGTTGGGCAGAGGTAGAACAGTAGTGCCTTGCTCTCTGACAGTTCTTTGGGATGCAGGGGTTTGTGATTTTTCGTTTTATTTTAAGCAAAAACACTTAGCACCATATAAACACGCTGACCATCTAACTTTGGAATAAATTTTTGTCAACTCTCTGAGACGCTCACCTTCCTGTCTCACTCCTTTTTCTCCTGTTATCCAGAAGAGCTTGGACCTGTGGTCTGCATGTGTTCTATAACGCACTACTGTGCAATTGTTATTTCTCCAAAGGTACCCATTTGAAAAAAGGAAAACTAGGAGAATTCAAACCAAACTACTAAACTTAGGGTTCTAGGCATGACCTTTGTATCAAATACTTGCAATTTTGATAGACTCTTGTATATGATCTGAATCTTCTAAGTCTTTCCCATTCACCTGAAATCAGGATGGGCACTAGCTATTTCTATTAAATTGTGTGAGGCATTGAAACTTGTGGTGAAGTCTCACTTGAGTTCCAGAAGAAAGCAAATTGTAGTATAGGAGTCTAAAAGGCTCCCTTCCCATTCCTGCTTGACACCATCTTTTTTGTGAGTGTTGATTTTACCCCATTTTTATGTCCACCCAGTGGTAGCTGGACATGGGAGCTGGAGGGAGCAACTGAGAGGGACTGACCACGGCCCATTCCCCACCCTTGCATCCCCTGGGGGAATAAAGTGTGGGAAAAAGGTGTGGATTTTTTTTGTTGGTTTTTTTTCTCACTATCTAAACGTATTTTAATTGGTAATGATTAAACTGATTTTTCCCAAACTGAGTGTGTTTTGCCTGTGATGGGATCTGGTCGGAGATCTCCCTGTCTTTATCTTGATGAAGGAGTTTTTCCACCCTTTTCCCACCCTGTTGAGATAGCAGCTGGTTGGGGGTCTGGAAGCTGACATAGGTCAACCTGCCACATTGGTTTATTGTAATATTATTTATCCATATTCAGGAGCATTCCTAGTTTCTGTCTCATTATGGTTTTGCCAAAGAGTTCAATTGCAGCACATCTTTTAGATGCCAAAGTTATGGCCTGAGAGCTGGACCCTGCTTCTCTGCAGTCAATATAGAGAAGAAGGGTCCTCTAGAATGGATTTGGTGATTCAGTGCAGCGTACCTCAGATACACTGGAGTTACTTTCAGAGGAGAGGAAATGGACAGAGGATTCATTTCTCCAAACTACATGCAGAGGGAAGCATTCATTCCTGCATTTAAGCCACAAAGGAAGTATTTAATGCCAGTTAAAAAAAATCAACAAACAGTAAAAAAAACCAAACGTCTCCTAGGTGATAACTATGTTGGGAAATTCACCATTTCCCAGCACCTTCTCTGGCACAGATATTGAGCAATATGAAAGATTGTTTTAAACTCCCTTATCTTTTAAAACAGTGAGGGTTGTATTTTTTTGTTTACTGTGAATGGCCTTTGGCCCTACTGTATCCTGAACAATACACAGAACTGTCTAGAAGGTTGACTGGGGCCAAAGCAATGCCAAGGGCCATTCTCACAGTACAGCAATATAAGCAATCAACCCCCAGGGCATGGGAATGCCCCTTGATACTGTTTGATTTCCTAATACAAGTTTAACTTTACAGTCCAATTTAATCCCTGAAGCAAATTTGAATAAATGTATTGAGACAAATATGTTTCGCAGTAGGCCAAAAAGGTGGGAATCTCAGAGATGATCCTCAACACCCATTCCTCTGAAGGCTCACATGTCCTGCTCTGGGGCTGTTCAGATAATTTCTTTCAGTGGGTGAGTTCCCCCTGCTATCAATATTTTCTTGTCAGGAGTAGCAAATGATCCCCATAATTTTGATGTGCTATGTCATTTCCTTCACAAGCTGCTCCTGACATGCCCCTCACATCTTCAAATGTCCTTTGACATTAAAGCAGTATGTATAATATTGGGCAAACCATGCTATTCCAAAACCTTCTCTACTGTTTTCAAGCACCTTCAAGTTTCACCAAAAAACTAATCTACATCTACCACAAAGGCTTGAAAAATCAATTCTGTCTCTGTAATTGAGAACTTACTTTCATTCAGTGTGGGAAGAAGCATGAAGATGATTTACTGATTTAGGAACTGGGTGGAGTAGACCACAAAGGAATAAAATGAAAACATGTGGTGTGAATTATTTGCAAAGGAGGAGAGAAAAAGGGAGAGAAATGCCTATAGATCTCTATAGATAGATCTGGATATATAAATATGTAATGTGGAGTACCAGTGAAACAAAGCATAGATTATTAGGCCAAACCAAACATTCACATTAAACATTGCACTTGGCCTTCTTTCAAAACAGGCAGTAGTAACAGCAGGGAGAGATGGCTTGCCAAAATTGCATCAGACACACATTAGTGAAGAAGGAAATGAGTTTACTTGAGCCAGCTGTGACATCAAAGGGGTTGGTCTTGAAATGGATTGTGGGAAAGGGTTCCCCCTTCGGTAAAGTTTGCAAAGTTCAGCCAAACCCTTATAAAGAGACCCAACTCTAAAGACAGCTTGACTCTTTTTTTCCCCGTTCCTAAAGTAAAACAGCATTCTCGGTCAGGAGTGTGAGACTGGGGACTAGTATAAGAGAGGAATAAACTTTAAGGGAAAGTGTAAAGGTTTTCTCTGGAAGAAGAGGATTTTATCCTAGCTGGAATACTTCTCTCTTTTACAAATATGCTTTAGTAATAACTATTGCTCTGCACTGAGGTGGCTGCAGTAGTTTTTCTTTAAGAACGATCTTACTGAGATGAATGAGGAAGGCAAAAATATGAGGAACCATCCACTGGTTCAATAATTTTCCTGAACTCCAGCCAGCCTAATAGAAACTGTAGATAAAAATTAGAAAACAAATTAAGATGAGACAACTCCTGGCATCCCTGAGATCGCTGGCAAAAGTCCCACTGACATCAGAAAGACAAGAACATATATCAGTGCACCAACTGTTCACTTTCCCTTTAGCCATTTTCCCATCTACCTGCTTTAAAGCCTGTTGCAAGTTTTCACAGCTGTAATTTCTATGCAAGGATGTTGGGCTAAGGGACAGATGTTATTCTAACCCTAACACTAATCCTAACCCTAACCTCGACTTAGTGCAACCTTATTGATGACAAGATATGCTTCAAACAATGCACTGGCCACACTGCTTTATTTGGGACCCTTCATATTCAAACTCACATGGAAAACAGATACTGTTTTGCCATGGGGTTTGTTTAATCTTTAATGCCACTTAAACAGCTTAATCCCTTCTCTGATGTATCTCTGTTGACTCTCATTTAATAGAATGTATTCCAATTATACAAATTTTTTTTCTTGTTTTCTTTGATGCAAATTCACAAGATGTTAATGATGATGAAAAACCCACAAGATAAAAACAGTACTATTCAGAAAACTTCATCTTACTCTTTTGAAGGCAAACTTGGTGAAAATCTGTAATCATTTTCTCTTTATGCTCACATAGTGTCTAATATTATTTTTTGCCCAGTATTTTTTTTTTAATTTTTACTTTGAATTTGCCTAGCTGTGCAGTCCTCATGGAGAAAGTGTAGGTGTATCATAACAAGTCCATACACAATACTCAGCACAGTAGAAGCCGTGCAGCTGAGCATTAGCACTGTGAGAAATTTGGTATTGCTTTCCCAGTGACAGATGAGATTTGTAGACACATGCACTGTATCATGTAGCTGTCTTACATTGGTATTTGGGATGTTTTCAAGGATCTTTTCAGAGATCAGCAGAAAAATGAATGGTCCCAAAACTGAGACTTTCAAAAAACTTCCAATGTGTTTCATGCTTCGTGAAATATTTTAAGGCAAAAGCCCCAGCTTTGAGAAGGAAGACACTCTCATGGTATTTCAACTTCTATTCATCTTTCTTTCCTGGTAGTTAAGGTGGAGGCCAAAGGAGATCTTCCCTGATTCCTGTGATTCAGGACCATGTTCTTTCATTTTGTGGTGCTCTAAAGAATTGACAGGGTATGATTGTCTCTTACTGAAAATAAAATAATATATTTGTATTTTATATAAAAAATATGTATCTTCTTTCCAGTTTTTCCGCAGTGATTTCAGTCACACTACCACCTTACAAAAGTCACTTGAATTTTGTCATGACATAAGATCTCAAACATCTCTAACCACAAATCAGTATCAGTCTTCTTGCAGCAGATAGACCTCTGAGTCCGTCTGCTTCCTCCTTTTATCTGAGATCCTTATACTAGCAAGAATCAAATGGTGTTTGTTAATCTTGCAGTGTAAAGGAGTACGATATAAATTTTGCTACCACACAAAGGACCTAGTTATAGAACTTAATCACCATTTATAAAGTGCTTTGAGATTTTCAGAGCGAAACAGCTACAACACTATGCACAAATACTTATTATTACTAATATTGTAAATCTCCCCTGTCAATTTTTTATCAGTTAGATACAAAATTATTTCAGGTGCCAACCCAAGGACAATAGCCACCACTGATAATTGAAAGTATTGAATCTATTATAATAAATATAAAGAGAGAGTATGAAACAATATAAATCAAAGATGCAGTGTGTGGAGGTCGGAATAACCAATTTATTTTCACTCAAGGGATATAGCCTTGTGTAATTGGCATTTATGGTTTCTCTGAACTTCACCACTTGTGAATTTTGTGGTCATCCCTCAGTCTTAAAGATAAACTGGTCTGCCACCATATGTAGTAAGTGAAATTTAAAATAATTGCTAAACATTTTGTTTCCATTATTGTAGTTGGACTTCAGGTCTTGCTTTAAAAAAACAAACAAACAAACAAAAAAAAAACTTGAAAAGAAAAGAAATTAAGATATATGCATGGAAAATGAGAAAATCTTGAGCCTGGACAGTCTTCCCTATTCCTCATCTGACTGCATTGTTCTAAATAATTGCCACATTTAACTTGCTCAGTTTTTTCTGTTAGACTGAAGTTGGTCTGTAGTGGGTCTTCCCTGTGAGAAACAAAAGTTCTTGTGCCTTTTGGAGTATCAAACAAACAAACAACAAAGTACACTGGTACTAAGCTACCCTGATGTCCCATTCTCCAGAGACTTTGCCTCAACATGTATTTCTCAGTTGTTAGGAGTTAATTTCTCCATTCCTATTTCCTAACAGGTCTCTGTTCCATGATTCCTTTAGGCCAGAGCTTCTGGCAGCAGCATAGTTTTGCAGAGACAGACACCACAGTTGTTTCTTTGAGCATGACCTCACCTTCTTAATATAATAAATTGGAGAAATACTCATGAAATTCTATGCCTTTCACATTTTCTCTAGTATTTATTATACAGAGACTTTTGTTCTTAGTTCCACATTCTTCTTGAGAAGCAGGACACTAAATTTCCCAAATAGGCTATTAACATGAAAAATTGTATTCAAATGGGAACAGAGGGTGAATCTTACATTCTAATATTAATAAAACCAGAAAGCTTAATAATTTGGTTTTGGAAGAAACAGAGAGACCTTTTAAAACACCCTAACACTAAAGTTTGAAGCTTATCTCTTGAGTATTTTTCAAATTTTAAATATTGTTTCTTCTCTCTAGTTAAAATTAGGTAAAATTGTCTTTGCTGTCAGTTACATAATTAAGTTTCGGCTTTTCACTCTGTTTAGCAAGCCTGGAAGCCTGGTGTATTCCTGAAGCAATTTAAGTACAATGATGTATATAAAATATATCGTTTCAGTGAGGTCTTCTAATCATCAGATTTTTGAATAAGAACTTCAAACTATTGCTGCAGAAGTTGTGTTCCAGTAAAACAAACAGGCTGAATTTTATCTTCACACGACTGCATCTGATTTGGAGCTGAGCTGGTGAAATAGCACAAATATGTTTCAAATAAAATATACAGACTTTGAATGGAAATTCCTGTTCAACTAAATGTTAAGTCATCTTTCTCTTTTCTAAACTCAGTAGGCTCATGACTACTCTCTGTTGTGTATAAATCTCAATGCCATTCATGCCACCATCATCCCACAGCCACACAGTCAATGCCAGCCTGGTAAAATGGACATCAGCAGTGGGATTCACAGCTATTCATTTAACCCTGCTATTGAGCTATTGCTCAGCAAATCCAGAATGGCTGGCAAGACCCTTCTAGAGTATATAAAAACAGAGCCAGACAAGAGTTAAAGAGCTTAAAATCTACATCAATTCTCATTATTCTAAATTAATTCCTTGGAATCTGAAATATATGTTAATTTTATTGTGATAATTAGGTTTTGAGGAAGATGAAATTGTACTGCCTAATATTCTGTGAAAACTACTACTTCATTATAAGACTTGACTTTACTGGGACTAATGTAACAATACCTTTGTATTTTTATATTTAAAAAAATATGGTTTTTTTTCTTTTTTAATTTCTCTGCAGTGGTTGCAATATAGGAAAAAAAGAAAGAAAAATGTTCACTATGAATTCACCAAAGATTTTTTAATCCTTCTTCAATCAGATCAATGAAATATGCACAATGAAGATGTTGTCCTTTTGTTTTCTATCAGATGACTGGTTAAGAGATTTTCTTTGGATGTAGGAAAACTTCCTTCATTTCCTTCTACATCCTGAAGTGATTTCAGCTTGTTATAGAAGGTCGATATGGACTTCAATTCCCATTTTCCCATTTCAAGCATCAGTGTAACATAGGGGTAGAAGGAGGAGAGCTGATGCTCACTGTTATTAACCTTGTCCCTTCCACTGAGTGAATAATTAACCCTTAACTAGGGCAGGACATGGAGTCCAGATGCTCTGACCCACCAAAGATCTTAAGGATCAAATCTGAGGTACTATTGATTCTCAGTGCATATGACTTAATCTCAGGGGCAAAGACATTTTAGTTTGCCTGTCCTGAGGACCCATGGTTCAGACCTCATCTTATCTTGGATGTTCTACTCAAATGGGTGGCAAAACAACTGCTTAAAGGCTTGTTCTGAAACAGGCTTTCCATTGTTAAAGCGTTCCACAATTAAAGCTGTTTTCTTATATATCAGATATTTGGCAGTTAAGCAGATGTTTCCAATAAAAGGCTAATAATCTAAGTAGTGGTCATTATAACATGTTTTACTCTTTGCCTCTCAGAAACAAATACTCAAAATTGCAATTCAGTGTCTGAGCCTAGTTAGATTCCAGATATGTTTTCAGGCACAGAAAAGAGATTTTACACCATAAAAGATACTTCCCTGCCCTTCTAGAAATGAAATCCAAGTGTTATAACTTCCTTTGAGTCTTTTTTTTTCCTTGATTCTGGTTAACACACTCCACAGGAAAAAAAATCCAGCAAATTAGTGAGTTAATCATGTTGAGGAAGTAGAAGTAATTTTTTAAAAATGTTTTTGTTATTTTTTAAATCTGTAAGCACACTAATGAAGCTAGATTGACTGGCCATTTTATCATGTGTTTGCTAGAGCCCAGTCACAGAGAGAACTCTGTCACAGTGAGCCAGTATCTGTGTCAGAGAGAAGTTTGTAGTGCTGCACTAGTGTTCCTTGGATTGTTTCTTTATGGGAAATCCTGCTAGCATTTCCTGATTAAGCTGGCTCTTAAAAGATACTTAAGGTTAGACAATGAGCTCATTGTCACTGTGCCTACTTACACCATGATTTCTGAAATGATTTTAAAGTCTCTTGCCTAAGGTTAGTATTAATATTTATTCCATCTCATACATAATGAAAATAACTTAGTAAAGTAATGCTATACATGTGTTGGTTAAGATTTGGTTTCTGGAATTACATCTTTGTTTCTGACTAAAAGGTAGTTCAGCCAAAGAATATGCACAAGATCTACCCACAAATAGATTTTCTTTTTGTTCATACAATAAACAAATCCTCTCTTTTTCTTTAAAGGAAGTTGAGGAGTGGGGAATCATTTTTTTCTTCTTTTCTAGCTTCTCAAGGGCAAAATAATAGAAAAATATATTCAGATCAGATGTGAAAATCTTATTAGGACCATCTGTGCTAATCAATGTTTACAAAAAAACGTAAATAAATTATACAAGGAAGGAATATTAGAAAAGACAGTTCTTGGTTTTCTCACTCTTCAAGTCATTACATAAATAAGACCTGATCCTCCAAATCTGGAGTCATATGAGCATTGTCTTTGAAGTTGATGCATTCATTGAATTAACATGAATAAATTGCTACTCACGACTCAGAATTTGGATGACTGAAGCTCTGATATAAATATTTTTCTCCCTTGCACATCAGATTGAATAAATCAGAAAAAGAGGGGGTTTTTTAACTTTTTGAAGACTAAGAGATCAGTTTATAACTGTTTGCTATTCTTGGCCTTGACTTCAGCCTCAACCCTAAGTCTGGTCCTTCTCCAAAGACTACCAGCAGTTCAGAGAGGTCATCTACCTAACTGGAATTAGGAAACAGAACATTTTGACTCTCCCCACTTGATTTCAACCATCCTATTTATTAAATAACATGTAAAAGCCAGGGTGGTGAAATCCAATCTACCTTAAAAGAAAATTCTTTTGTGCTAAAGTTTTTATCTAGCCCTTACCTGAGTGGCCATTTTGCAAGGGCAATTAATCTCTCACAGCTGAAATTTATCTGTGGCTAAAGGCAAAATGATGCTTTTTTCTCTCTCCACCAAATGTGGGATCATTATTCTGCAAGGACCTGCACTAGCCAAGAACAAATTGATGACAAAATATATAGCCTGGGAAAAAGTGCTCCTACCCTCAATTGTTGTTTGGACAGTGAAGGTAGCTTTTACTCAAGCAGAGAAAACCTTATCAAATAGCCTGAAAGAACTCACAGAATAGCATGATCTAACCTGAAAATTCAGAAAACTTGGCTTATGTAAACTGGCAAAACACAGAGATGTATCTGCTGTGATTCCACAAATGCAACACATAGGATTGGAGTGATGCAGTGGTCAAAACTTTCAATTGCCTTCTACCTGGATTATTTCTGGGATGGATGGCCATAGGGCCTTGATAAATGTCTACATAGATCAGCTGGTGATGAAAGGCACAAAAATGATGCTTTCAACATTTTCCTGGGAACAAAGGTTCATTAAAACTAGATAGATCTATCAGAGGAAAAACATTAATTATCTGTAAATGCCAAAAATCAACCAGTAACACCCTTAAATTGCATCCCCTGGTAGATTCTCCTAGCATGTTGAAGCTTTTTACATCTAGCAGTTTTTTAGACATGAAAAGCCATGATCTATGTTAAAATAGGCTGAAATTCTTATAGCAAATGAATTTTTTCTTTCATTTGCCCTCCTTCAGATTATACTATTTGATGTCTGCTTATTTTTATTTTCAGATTATTCAGCCATATGATCCTAGATTAATGATTCATTTTGCACACTCAAGAAAGGAGATGCCATACTGGAACAGACTTATGTTTGTAGGTCTCCTTCCTTTCACTAACAGCCTATACCTGGTGCTTCAGGGGCATTTGAAAAGTTAGCACTATAAACAATGTTGGTAATGTAACACTCTATTAGTAATCCAATTTACCATAATTCAAAACAATGTAGAATAATCCCTACATGATTCAAATCCTTTCTGTTCTTCAGATGTGAAGTTATAGAATGTCAAGAAAAGTTCATACTTATTTTCATTCAGGCACGGTCTTTTTCAATTACTCTCATTGACTTCTTAGGTGTGTTCACAAAGGTATGTTCAGGTGACTAAAATGAGAAGGTCTCACCTGTCTTTCAACATCTATTTTCACAAAGGAGTGTTAAACATAACCTGCTGGTGATGGAGGTGCCACTGCTGACTTTTAGTACCATTCAGAGATGTAATTAGTACACAATACAATGTCTATTAATATATGCATACATTTAGCATTTAAATAAAGACTTGAATTAATTATTGAGGATTATTCTGACAGAAACTTCTTCCTTCTCTGTGTACAGACAAAGAAGACAAAGTTTTACTGATATTATCCAAGAATCTAGTATACTGAAATAAATTACCCAAGAATAGCATTTTCTCTGATCAGACTGAATCTCTCATGATAACAATTTTGTGGAAAATTTTATGTTTGTACTACATCAAAGAGCAGGTTATTTGGGTGGGATTGGAGAGAAAAATATTGGACATCTTCTTTATGTTGGGGCAGATTTTGCCAGCTGTGCCATAATTTCACTGGATATTTATGCAGATTTGGATGGTTTATCTTGCATTTGATTTTCCAGTTGGCATTTAATATTTCCCTTTTCCAAATCAAGCTGCCAAATATTCCCAAGGTACACCTCCAAAGTTAGTTGTGACTTTTAGAAATCTGGCCACCAACCCTCAGATCTTGTGGTTTTGGCTGTGGATTTTATTGATGTCTATTTCTGAAAGAAAAACATGAATCCAAAGCTCCTTGTCTCTTGGGTTTTGCTGTATATCATGACCAGCTCTTACTTTTGAGCACCACTACATCACCACTATCAAGATTTTTTTTTCATATTCTTACATCATCACTGTAGTTTCCACCTCCACTTGTGTGGTGCAGAAGCAAACAATTGAGCGGTGCTTAACTCAGAAGAACACTTAGCCTTGATGTTTGTGGTACTTAGCAATCACTGTTCATTCACAGTTTAGGTACTTATTTTATCCTTTGCAGCGAAGCGTTTAGCCTATGTTGTGTTCATAAATAAGCTACAATCACTAGAATCTTGGAAGTCACAATTTTAAAATCAATCTTATTTACTGGCAAGTAATGATCAGTTCTTATTTATGAAGCTCAGTTAAGGATTGTTGAGCCTTCTTAGAATATAAAAGGAATTATAATCAGCTACACTCCCACTCTGTACCTTCCAGCCAAGAATGTTTCAAGTGATCTGCTTTGCCTGCACTGTTTGTCGAACACGTTTCCATGTCTCCAAGAAACAAATAATCTTGACACAGTGGAAACTTAAGGGATACTCCATATACAAAAAGGAGAAATCCTATCTTTCCAGCTTCATCCCAGCTGTAAACCTTTTCAGTAGGCTGGCTCTGTGGTATGTGGAGAGCACAGGGCCAAGACTCACTGTTCTTAATCCTCCTGCTGCCAGTGTGGAGGGACTCAGTTTCGTTCCCTCCCTGGACTGAAGCCAGGGACTTGCACCCTGGGGAGCTGAGAGGTGTTTTGGCCCCATGTTCTTCTCACTTCTTTCTTTAAATAATTAAAAAAAAAAAAAGTGATTTGTGCTTAGAAGCTTTAAACCTTTCAGTAACCTAAGAAAAAAAAAGAAGTCCTTTTCAGCATGTCTAGTACTTTGTCAAGTGAACAAGCACGAGGAAGAAAAAGCTCTTCATCCCACACAGAGGCAGATTTCACTTCTCCAGGGAGCAGTTGAGAGAGCAGATGAATCCAGGACCTTTGATCTGGACACTTACAGGCATGAACAGAAAAAGGACTGCTCTTGGCTCCCGGGTCTGAAGGAAAAAAATCATCAGCAGCTGCACAATCTAGTCTCCCCTAGGTGCCCTGGTAAAAGTCAGATATAAATCAAGTGTGTTACCATGGCAGGGAGCCCAAGAGTTCTGGGAAGTACACTCAAACCGCTGTTGTGCCAGAGAACTCAGCAACACTTCAAGAATGGATGGTGAACAGGCTATAATTAGGATGTTGAACTACCCTTGGTTGTTTGCTCAGGAATCCTTTGGAAATCTCAGACAGTGAGAAGACAGTCCCAGTGTATTTTCTGTTCAGGGGCAGAGAACTGCCACAGATCTCCTTCAGGTGTGAGCTAATGATTACTTTATCATCTGACCCTTTGTTTTAGCTGTCTTGCCCCACTTTGCCCTTTCCACCATGCCTCCTTTTGTTATTACACAAATTTTAGGTAATTCTCCTAAAGACAGAGATAGTCAGAAGTAAATTTCCTACTCATGTACTGCATCACTCCAAACAGAGCCAGCATCCCCAGAGCAGGACTTTAAACTCTTCTGACGTTTTTTTGTGTGGGTTTTGTGTCATTATGTTATCTCTTATACACTTCTTTTATTTTTATCTTTTCTTTTATGGAGTGGTTGTATTTTTTATTAATCAAATTTCAGAGGAAAGACTTAAGGAGAAAAAATTACCATAATCTTATAGTCAGGTGGATCTTGTTCTTCCAGTAATACCCTCTTTCCAAACAACAGAAAATCTGCAAAGGAAGGGACACTCATCACTAGTCAGGTCATTTCAGCCATAGATTTAGTGATTTATTTAACTATTTCTCCCATTGTCTTTGGATGGATTTTTATAAAACAAAAGGGCACAGATCTGCTCCACAGATTTTCAAGGAAAGCATTCTGTCAAACAGGACAAGCAATGCTGAGCAGCACAATTCCCCTTTCCCACTACACTTGTCAGGACATGGAGACACCAGTTTGAGAGTAGGAGGTATGAGAGTGCCTGAAACAGCCATATCTACACAATGAAATTTGGGATGACACCTCCCAGTCTCAGTTCCCTCGGGCATGACAGGTTCTTGTAGGGAAAGAGCTGGTCTCTTCTAGACAGGTCTGAACCTCAGCCCAACAATAGCAAAATGGAGCTTTGCCTTCAGTGGAATTCTTTATGCCAGATTCAGGGAGCAGTTCACACTGCAGAAGCAGGGTGTGGATTCACAAGGCACCAGCTGCCCTTTGGTGTGGGTAGGCACCAGCACCACAGCTTTGCAGGACACTCTGCAAAATATTCATGATTCAACACTCTCTTCTGCAGAGGGAAGGGTTCCTCAAAGGCATATTCAAAGAATCAAAGGAAGGTTCTTGCTTTGAATAATTTTCTGTGAGAACCCAATTCTTTCCTATGAATACAGAGGAATCCTAGAGGCAAAGATGAAGTAACGCAGTTTAGGGAAGTACTTACAGAATAGCATCATCCTCTTCTAACGGTCAGGGTTATTGGCAATATGTTCCTGGCCAAATTCTAACCATTATATTTTACATTTTTGATGGCTTGGCAAGATTTGAGTAGTCATTACAATATCTTTAAGCCAGCAATAGCCAGCATGTCTGGTTGGTCATACTAGTAGTAATTTCAGTGTGTGACCTTTACCTGCTGCTCCCAAAGATATGGTGAGTTTGTATCCATTTCAAAGATCAGATAATTATTAGATGGTTTTCTAGTAGTAATTCTGCAATAAAGCCTTTGGTTTTACAGTCTCAGGGCATGACTGAGGAGATTAGAAAGTAGTAATTCACACTCTTGATACCTGAGATTGATCTTGAAAGGAGCAGCTGTTGTCTCCCTCCCACACCCCCCCCAATCAGACACTTTGCATACATATCACACCATTATTTACCCTCAACAGTGCTATCTTCATGCATACTCTGAAGAAATCATCAATGTTTCAGCTAGAACTATAGTAAAAAATTAAATACACACAAACAAGGCATTTATCGAGTCCATCTTTCATAACATCAAATCAAAACTCACAATGCACAATTCATAAAATCTCAGTACTAGAAAAGAGTGATGAAGTTTGCTAATCCATCACTTTGACTATGTGAGATTATTTCTGGCAGTGTGTAGTGCTCTGATACTGTCTAGACTTACAGAATTAAATGATCCACTGTGCAGGACTGAGACCATTTTATGAGTGTATTTGTCTATATGTGTCAAAAGCAGGATGATTTCTGGTATTTATCCCATGTGTTTTCTCAGAGAAGACAATTTCTTTGAATGACAAGAACATGATAAGGTGACAGTTTTGGATAAACAAAAAGATTTAGATTTTCAGGTTTCTTATTTTATGTTTCATTGCACATAGTTTGAATGTGAATGTTTCTTGACTTGTGTCCTGGAGTCAAGGAGTTAGAATGTGAGTTTACTGCATACATCTGCCATGAAAGAACAGCATCTGTTTACATTTAAAGACCTGTACTGATAACTGTTAGGGGAGAGTCATCATCAGCATCTACAGCCTTACAGTAGGATAATTAGGCTCATTGATTTTAAGAAGTTAAATTGCCATGAAATGGCTTAAAATTCTATTTGAACACTGTTGCAAGAGGTAAGTCCCAAGTCATCCTTCTTCATGTTATTAGTATGTTAAAAGCATTTATTAGATATTAATTTTAATAAACTCTTTTCTGAGCCTCTCAATTTCTGTTTTTTTTTATGTACAAATTTGTACTTGTCTATCATAGTGGTACAGTATTAAGAGAAAAGAGTAAAATTCAATTTTTCCATGACAATAAAAATGATTCATTGTTCTACTAAGATGAAAAGCATCTTTCAAATGTTATTCAACTACTAAATACTGTTCTAGCTTCAGACTGGTGTCACAGTTGAGCATGATTTGCTAATTACATATGATAAATCATATTTTTTGAACTCTTTTTTTTTTTTTTTCCCCAGAATTCCTGGGTTCAATATTCTTGGACACTGGACAACACACAGTTCAGAGCTGACACTGAAGATGGCAATTCCTGCGTCCCTTACATGCCATGCCAAATGCCTGAGACTGACCAAAGTGGCAAACTGAGATACCCCAGTCTGCTAACTGTGGTTTTAATGGCAATCCTTGAGGAACAAAAGCCCAGTGAAAGAAAACAACACACTAATGTCCGTGTGTTTCCAAGGACTGGCCAAGGACTGGAAGAAATAAGTCATCTGAAATGTAGTTTTATTCATGTAGTCATAAAGTTTAAGAACAAAAGTGCTAAGATAGCAGATTCCATTAATACTAACTAGTTTGAAGAAATAAAAGTAGAGACCACATGAACTGCTTAAAATGTGAATCATTTTTGTGTGTATCTGCAAGAGAGAAGTAATTTTGTCTACTCTGAAAAACTTCTTCTCTAAGAAAAGTAATTTCTCATCTGTGGTAGAGAAGGCCTATAAGGTATTTTCATAACTGAAAGCAAGGACAAGGCAGTGAAAGCATTTTTTCTTTTATCATGCTACACTTCTGCTTTTCTTCTGAACAGCTTTCCAGTCTAATCTCCATATACTTTAGCTTTTTATTTGGCTGAAAAGCATCAATCAGCTTGCCCACTGTTAAAACACATAAGTGTGAATCGAATATGTGAAACTAAAATTAATGTATTAACATATATAACTATTCCCAAATCTGAGTGGGATTTGTGATCTGTGATTCAAAGCCCAAGTGCTGCAGGTCTCTGGTGAAAAGGAGCCTTTCTGTCACTGCAGAAACATGTCCTGGAAGAGGATGTTCAAAGTGTGAGATGGAGCCATCCCAGAGCTTGCTTCCTTGCTGAACTCACGGGTAGGACACAAAAAAGGAGGCCAAGGAGAAATAGAAAACATCCGAGAGCCTCTGCTTGACTGAGAATGAGATTAACAAATACTCAGGATCTAGCCACCAGTTCTACTGCCCAGCAAAGAAGGACCCCAGTACAGCCTCAAGTTAACTTTTCTGAACCCAAGCAGGTGATGAGTTTTGGTAGTCTCCACAGGAGACTTACATTTTGCTCTACTAGTCAGTGTGTGAAAGGAAGAAGAGGAAATCCCTCAAAAATACTCACATACATTAGCTTTTTGGTGTATCACCCACCAGTGTTTGCATCCTGCTCAGAAGCCACCATGAAAGGTAAAATCCTGATAGAGACCGTGATGCTGGGAGCAAAAATGCTTCCTCAGTTAGTCTGGCTTATAGTTATTGGCACATTAATGAGAAATAAACTGCCTTTCAGGATTCAAAACCCAGAGATGCAGTTGTCTCTCCTAAACTCCAGGAAGCCAGGAATGAACATCAGTACCTTACACTTATTTAAATTTCATTACACCACCAATGTAGGAGGACTGCCACCCTCAGAACCACATAGCCTTAGGTATAGCTGCACATCCTGGTAGTTAGTATGGCCAAGGACAAGTTCAGAGGCATGCTCTGAAGTTAACAAATACATCTCGGGATTGCAAATCTTTATTACTTTTTAAGTGAGCCAATATACTGTAATGTAAAATGGCATTATCGCTAATGAAATAAGATAATTACACTAATGGCATGACCAGTGATGGTAAGTTCACATTGTACAAGTTGTAATGAGGCTTCTGGATCAATAAGTGGCTCTTTGGCTGGTCACATCTGATGCACAGGATACAACATTTGTGAGAAAAGCCTTTAGGGAATGCAGATGGTTAACTCTAAAGATGCTGGAACAATTCTTAAAAGTCCTGGTTTTAGTCTAGTTGCACTAATCTGTCTTACTGCATATTTCACTGAATGAAGTGATACAGTTCTGTGTTAGAAAACCCAGTGAGCGAAATGGTGTAATTTTTCTTCTTTCTTGTAAATTATGAATGGAACAGGCGTTGTTATTCTTTGGAAGACTTAAATGCTATTCATTCATTTAGGATGAAAAATTAACAATTATTTTTTGTAAAGCCTTCTTGATAGAAACTTTCCCAAATGGTGAAATATTTTTCAATTCTTTTCTATTTTCTTTCTGAAAAAGAAGAATCCTGTGCAAAACTGTTTGGAAAAAAAATATATTTCTCAGAAACATCCAGTTCAGTAAGCAAAGCATTTCTCTGTGCCTCTCTCACTATCACTGCTGCTGGGAAAGAACATAAGGACAAAGATACTGAAATCTTTTTCCTGTCTTTTTCCCTTGGTGGTAATATTTTTATTTTCTTTCCCCAGTGGAAAAATTCTGTACAGTCCATAAAATTATGCTTTCCTTCTTCAGGAGCCAGACAAAAAACAAATAAGTATCAAAATCAACTGGTTGGAAAGTAGCTTTGCAGCTGTGCCCTGTCCTCTAGCAGAACACCACAGTGTCCACACCATGCCCAGCTCTACATTGCACACAGCAGCAGCACAGAGGGGATGTGCAGCCAAAAGATTTGTGCTCCTGGGAATTTTCTTGGCTGTGCTCGGTCGGGGGGTGAATGCCTAAGGAATCAGAATTAGAGGGAGAAAATGGATGTGGCTGAAA
This sequence comes from Toxostoma redivivum, assembly GCA_013397375.1. Taxonomy (NCBI): domain Eukaryota; kingdom Metazoa; phylum Chordata; class Aves; order Passeriformes; family Mimidae; genus Toxostoma; species Toxostoma redivivum. Next base: position 965,173 of record VXBI01024179.1, read on the forward strand.
GCAAAACCATCTGAGCACAGGAACTGTCCATGCAGATCAAGATGACCCCACTTCAATCAGCCAAAGAAGTCTCCAGGCTGCTTTAGCTGCACTCCTGGATGGTCTGCATTGGGATATTGCTATTGATGGAAGCAACATGAATTCCCTTGGCAAGTTACTCATGGGACTTGAGGGCATTCACAGGACTTAGTAAGACTCCACTGCTATTGCCAAACAGCAACAACAGCAAAAATAGCACAGGGTGTGGCTTGAAATATCCCAGTAAGGATTTTTGTTTCACTGAAGTTCTTCACAATGCAATTTCCATGATGCAGAAAAATTTACAGCCTTCTGCCTGAGGAAGGTATTAATAAAAACTGTGCTCCAGGCATTGTGTTGGGGCTTTGTGGAATGACTAAAAGGCAGGAGAAAATTATTAACGACAATTTTATTTAATAATAAACAACACTAATATATGCTCAAGTAGTGTTTTGGTTGATTTTCAAGCCTTTATTTGCCATTATTGAACTGGGTTGGAAGATGATTGCTTAATTGCTGTCCCACTGGGCCCATCTCGGAAATGAGATGTGTATCTCAAAAGATTATCCCTCAGAGTTATGTTTTAAATAAGTTCCATGTCAGCTAGGAGATTCAGATGTAAAACTGATGCTGAGCAACAAAAGGAAACTGGTGATAAATGAGAATTCCCAGCTTTCTGAAGAAATACCATCATTATGAGATGTTTTTTTATCCAGTTTCAAAATATTTTAGTGACATATAATCAGATGTTTTAATTGCAAAATATTTTAAATCTAGAATTTTATTCAAGTTTAATGTTGTTATTATTATTCCTTTATTATAGCATAATTACAGGAAATTTCTATTTCATTATTGTTGTTCAAACTGGTAAAAAATTTGTTCCTATGTCCCTTTTGTTTATGTTCTGCGTGTGAAGTTTCCTACAATTTAGTAAAAAGAGGGTAGTTTGATCTAGGGCAAGAATTAAAACATAAGTAGCAATTCTCTAGCAATTCTGAAATAAAATTTAAAAATTATAATCTGTCATTACAATAAGCAGCTGTAATTAAGTGCCATAAAATGACAAATGTTACAAGCTGAAATTAGGAATGCCAAAAAAAATATTTGGAAAGAATTTCAGTTTCAAGAAAAACTGTTTTTGATTGCAGAAGACTTCAGTCCTACTGCTATTAGGAGACACAAACTGAGAAACCACAGCAGTGCCTGTAGCACAAGATCTCAGCATAGCTCACACACCTGAATGGGTCCTGCCCCTCTTTGGATTAGGGACATCATGCAGAGTTATAAGATAGAAACTTTTCTTCTGAAGTCTGTGGCTTAAAGGCTCCCCAAAACAGAGCCCACAGCTTTGAATTTCATAGCTGTTTGGGTCCCTTTTCTTCTATGAAATTCTAGTTACATTTTTAAGCAATTCATGAGCTTGCCACCCAGAATCCAGTTCTTCATCCAGGCTTCCTAGCCAGATTTTTAAACAAGAATATCCTTACAAAGTCATTCAGCAATTGACTCCTATTTGATGTACAAAATAATGAAAAGGATTCTGTCTCAAATGGAAAATTCAAAATTTAAAATTTTTAGGTCACCAGTCTTCTTAAATGCCTTAAATGAGTTAAAACTCATTGCATAGACAAAATTATATCAATGGCAATTCCATTATATACAATTCAAATCTATGGATTTGAGGTGGTTGAATTTTTTTTCTCTCAGAATTGAGTTTGAGGAACTTTAAACACACCTGTCATTTAAATTATAACCCTTTTCTACAGTGGAAGCTAATTCAGAAAATAGAAATGTGAGGCTCTGTAATTCTAGGTAATTTCTGATTTGAGAAAAAATCTGCTCATGTCTTAAGTGGGGAAAAGAGAGTAAGCCTTGATTGAAGGGAACTAAGCTAATCACATTCTGCATTGAGGATAGTTAAAACATCATTTATAAAATAATCATTGTTTAAACTATCTTATTGAATCCATTTGCCAATCCCTAATAATTTTTTATTGATGATCAGAGGAAATAGCTTTGCTATTGGCATCAGCTTGTCTATGCAATAGATTTTAGCAAGAAGCAGTTAAAAATCTATATCAATCAACCAGCCTTGCTTTGCTTTGTTTAAAAATAAAAAAAAAAGAAAAAGAAAAAAAGAAGAAGAAAAAGAAAAACAAATCTTTTCAGGTACATACTCTGCAAAATAATTGTTGAAATCCTGATGTCAAATAATTTTTAAGGTGTGTGCTTTTTAGTTGTTTGGGATTTTTTGTTGAATATTGCCAAGTAAACAAATTAATGTTTATGACAATTCAGATCATAAAGCTAAAAAATATCTTTTTGTGAAATACACATGAATTACCCCATCTGACTGGCTGTTGTGCTGCTAAATCAGTTGTTTGTATTCCCATGATAACAAAAGGAGTTATCCCAAGCAGCCTTTCTCTCAGCAATTCCTGCAATGTAGACAGATTCTTGCAATGTAGCAGGTCTAACTTTCTTAGATTTTAAACTTCCTGTATTTCCAGGCACTCACTGCCAAGATTGTTTTTTTTTTCTTTCTTAGAAAATTCAACTGCCTTTCCTGTTGAGAGAGGATGGTGGGAAGAGAGTCTTTATTTCTGCTAGTTTTAATACAAATTTCTTCTACAAACATATTTACTATCAACAGCAAATAAATTCTACCCCTCCCATGAGTTTTTCTGCTTTTTTCCATCAACTCTTACTCCCTCCCACTACTGGCCTGGCCATTCATCCCCCCAAAGTATCCATAGAGATCTTGTTCTCAAATCCTCTCCCAGCTGTGCAGGAACTGCTTTAATTTCACTGACAAAGGCTACAGCTGCTAACTAAATTAAGGATCCTTGATAATGTAGAAGACTGAAATGACCATTCTAAAAATGCAGATTCCCACTTCCATAGTCTTAGCTAAAATACCTGTATTATAGTTCATATCCTCTACCTATGTACATGTGTGAACAGTACAGCTGCATGGCAGCCAAGCATGTTTCAGAGGAGCTCGAAATCCAGAAAATAGTTATCACATGTAATTAACTCAGTGAGAGAGACACAATTGTCATGTCTGGTTACAAACAATAGCAGAAACAAAAGCATCAACTGAAGAAATCCTATAAGCTACACTTATATTAAAGTCTCTTCTCTCCATAGACTGCAGTCATTTTCCCATAGAGAAGATTATCTAGTTTTGTCTAAATGGGGAAAACAGTGCTATAAATTATCTGTATATTAATTATGTATATAGGTCTCTACCATCTTTTTTCTTTTTCACATCCTTCTCTGAAAAGCAAGTGTGGTCGGCTGACCCACAGCAAGAAAAAACTCTTATAAAACATTTGTAAATAGGTGAGAAATGTGATTCACAGCTCCAGGAAACAAGAAGGAAGGAAGCAGAGACCAAATGAAAGATGTCAAAGTTACTTTGAGCAATAGACTTGAAAAATTGCAAAGAATTCCAGCCCTCAAGAAGAAACTGCAGACTCAAACCTGTCAGCATGATGGAGACCTTGGGTGCTACAGCTTTCAAAGCCACCTAAGAGAGTTAAAAGCATGGCAAGATGAGATTATTCTGACTTTTGGCAAGAGTTATAGAGCTGCACTTTGAAAAGCAGCAGGGACTCATGAGAGTACATTACTTTACCATCCAGTCTCAATAGCAGTTCGCAGGATCTTGCAAACTTTCCCGTGAGTGATCATCACGTTCTAGTGAATGGTACTTAGTGGAATAGCTGGAGGTTAATTTTTAAATCCCTCTGTGTCATGGTGAATTGCACTGCTTGTAACTGGCAATAAGATAATATACAGAACAGAGCCAGGACTGGCACATGTGGAATTAGTGAGACTTAGAGTGACTTTATGCACATTGCATCATTCTAGTTTTCTACAGTATTAGTGGCGTCAGTTGTTCATTAGTTTGTTTAGATCTTTTTGGACTTCAGATGACCCTGTGGGGTAACATTCATTAAGCATAGTACAGGAATTTTTTTTAATGAGCTATGAAGCCACACACATATAATACATTTTATGCTATAGTAATGGCAAAGTACAAAGAAATAAGTTTTTTTCCTTCTTTCCTGCCAAAGATGAACAAGAAAGAGTAGGGGAAATGGTGCATAGCTCTCAGGTCTGTTCTTCTTCCTTTTAACTATACATGAAAACTATTTTATGCTTTAGATATGCAGAAATAATAAGTGGTTCCTATGAGAGGTAATATTTCTGGAAGTCTAGAGAAACAATCAGTAGCTGCTGGGTAATTTATGTGCCTTTGCTTCAAAATGGTCCTGGTGTTTTTTGTTCTAGTGTCTAAGAAGCACTGTTATAATTGGAAGCTTTTGAAGCAGGCAACCTGGTCTTGTGGTGGTGTTTGCAGGGTTCCACCTCACATGTTGATCTGCTCCCTGAACTTGCCATCCCAGATTTATTTTCATTGCTGTTTTTATGTTTCCACCATGTAACGTTATTTTGATCCATTTTACAGGCCATAAAAACTGTAAAAAGATTTTGCATGCACAAATTCCTTTGAAATCGTGGAAACTGATCTCACAGGCTGGTGCACACTGTGCCATTCCTTCAGTCCCGAACATGTTCAGCATTGCTCTGTAGTCCTGGATGGCTGCATTGCCTCAGCTGCCTCTGGAGATGCATTTTTAATTAATTAATTCCAGCAAAATTATACAACTTTCTCCTGTTCCTCCAAATTAATGGTGCAGAACACAGCGCACAACATATCTGATGTTAAGACCAAAATTTAATTCATCTCATGTTCTGACTTAAAACAGACAGTTCACACCCCACCCATAGAGCTAGCTTTGCTTCACAAACACTGCTGAGATTTTTAAAAATAAACTAACAAAATAAAGTAAAAGAACACTCTGTTCCAGCTGTTTATCCAGGCATTGTGCTTAAAAAGGAAAGACATAGTTTTTATACTTTGATCTAACAGCTTTAATGTGAAAAATGGAAAGGAAAGACTTAATTTGTTGGTTTGAAATAGTAATGCCACTCATTAATCAGAGCACAGAAGAGAGAAAACATAAAGTGACTTGAGTTGGCTTTTATCACACAGGCCTGATGATAAAATATCCACTTCTACTGGAAACCCCTCCATCCCATTTTCATTGAATACACAGTAATTCAATCATGACTAGGAATAATTTATTTGTAACAAGGAAGGTTTCTGTTTCTCCATAATGAGTTGATTACATCTTGTCAGAGGAACCTTAAACTTATCAAATGTCAAATGAATTATATCAAACATATTATTTTCATAGCAGCTGGATATAAGTAACTGATGAAATGGAGCTCTTTCATTTTATACTGTGAATGATAAAATGTAGCTTGCAAAATGGAGCCTGTGACACAAATTCATGCAGGTCCCTAATTTCCTACCTTTAAAATGTCTGTTTAATAAATTTGATCAACTCATTTACTCAAAATATTAAGTTATAATTTGCTGGGGGAATTATATATCAGAATGTTCTTCAAGGATTTTTTTTAACATTTAAATGAAAGCAATCCCTGCCCATGATGCACATTCTGATAATGCACTTATCCAAAAATTAAATTTGAGATAACATTTGATCCCATCTGTCTCTAAAAGCACTTCCTGGAAACAGGAGTGTGGCAGGGAGACTGCTGCTGGGCCAAAGGATGGGAGTAGTTGAGTATCAATCCCAAAGAGAGCAGATGTGTGGCTGCCCAGGGGATCAGCTCCACCTCCCAGCCCAGGGCTCAGGGTGCCTGCCTGCCCCACCAGGACATGGCATTCACTCATGGTTACACCTCTTTGGCCTCTCTTGCTGCTCCAGCTCACCAAAGCCATCAGCATGGGGCAAGGGAGAGGACCTCCTTGTGAGCATGGAAAGAGGAATCATGGAAAGATAGCAAACAGATCAAATACAATCTGCAGCAGCTTCTGGGAGATCACTAAAGCAGATATTGGCCAGTTTCAGAAATATGCATTCCTTGTTCACTGCTACATGAAGCACCCCACTTGTTAAACCTTTTGATGTATCAGAAACAATCTTTGAAGTAGACCAGTTCAGCTCTTAGAAAGGAAAGAAGATGCTGCCACATATACAAGGAACAATTTTCCCAGGATGAAAGTTGGAGAAAGCATGAGAGAGTGGGTAACTCACACCTCTGTACCTGTCCACACTCCTGGTGTTCATGGGCACCAGTGCCTGCTCTCTCTTCACTGCTACATTTGAGCAGATAAAGTTTGCTCACTTTTTAAGTAAAAAAGCCCAGCATTGTTTGTTTGGTGTAGAGCTTAACATTGAACATTAACTCTTCCATAGGAAATGGCTGCTGTGAACAGATAAAAATTGTAATCCCTCTGTATGATCTTGGGAATAGTACCTTTCAAATAGGATTTTTCTGGGCTTAACTCTATTTCCTTGCAATGCATAAAATGCTGAGCTTGCCACAATCCTCTAAAGAACAGAGGGAGCAATGGACAGCAGCTGCACATTGGAATGAATTGTTTGTCACTCCACATGGGGACAGCAGAAATTGCAGCTAACAAATGAAATTTTCTTCTCTTTTACCTTGACTGATAACCTGAGGAGTCCCCAGAACAGACAAAAACTCAGAGCTGGAAGGTAGCAGGACCAAGCAAGACAAGGTAAAAGAGAAGACAGGATTCACATCTTGTTGTAGGAACCAACTCTGTGACAAATTATGCATTTGACACATCACCCCCTGAGAGCTTTGTAATGGGATTTTCTAAAGATGGTTGGGCAGCAGGAGGCAGCATCAAAGACGTTTCTTTTTACAGATGACTGCAGCAAAATTGAGTAAATCTAGGTAATAATTCAATCAGTATCAGTAAGACTAAAGTCAGTGCAATTGTTTCTTACAGTGATCCAAGAAACTATTTTAGAGACTGAAGACAGACCCTGTATACTTGGACCATGCTGAGATCCACCTCCAAAATCATGAGATGAATGTGGCAGAGACAAACTAAAGAAAGTGAGTGGGTTTTTCTTTTAGGAAATTCACATCTTTGGACAGGGAAATGAAATAATGTCTGAGTACCACCTTATGTTTGGTTTTTCCCCCCTAAGTTCCTCTTCATTTATAAAATATTTCCTCGTTTTATACAGAATTCCTGTTCCTACGGCTACAGAAACACCACTTCTGAAGAGGAGCTGGGGGAGGTATTTCTTTATCATGTATTTCTGGGAGTGAGGTACAAGCTAGCAGAATTTCTCTGTTTTACAAAGAAATGTAGATGTTTTAAATTCATTTCTTCTTGCTTTCAATAATACATTGCCAGTAACAAAAATATGTCTGGGTGTGGAATTAACAGGAGCTGCCTCATCTTATTCATATTAGCACATTACAAGTTTATTGGGGTGCTTGACATCAATAATGGGTCATAGCAGGTTGTACTTTCCACCAGGTAGTACAGGTCTCAATTTAGGAAAAAATGTAGAATGACATAAGGGTTGTTACCCAACTGTTTCACCACTCCTCCCAACATATTTTGGTGGGGTCAGTGAGCAGACAATAGAATTGGAGCAGGGAGGTGTCTCCCTTCAGCAATTCTGGTTTATTTTCAGCCTTGAATATCTTACTTGGATACAGAATCATATATACCAGCTGGCTTATAAGGCATCATAAGGAACCACATTTGTAAAGAAAAAATATACTTTCTTCCAGTCCACACTAATAGCACTGAAAAAAAATCACTTCTGAACAAGAAGATATTTGCACATTTAGTAACCGGTGTTCCTGCACTGAATGCCAGACCTGAAGCCCAGTGTCCAGAAATCCTTAGTTGTTATTTTATCCCCATTAGAAAAAGGAGATGAAAGAATTCTGTTAAAACATTTCTGTTAACAAAACTGTTATTTTATCAGTGTGATCATTCTCTAAGTGAATAGAGATATCCTGGAGTTTCCCAGAAGTTTAATATTTTAAGAGAAATTATGAATGCATCTAATATTTTCTGTCACACTGATAGCCTTGCTCCTTCATTTATACCAGGAAAAATCAGAATAAGGGTGTACACTTCAGTGAAAGCTGTTCTGTTTTATACACCCTGAAAGTGAAGTGGGCCTCCCACTTCTAGAGTCAGCCCTTCAGGAAACCTAGACGCCACTGCACTTTAACTGTCTAGATCTAACTGAGCTGTGGTTATAGTCTAGTATTAACAGCATTTCACACTTCTCCTGTCATCTGGATTACATAACAATGTGCTGATTTTATAAACAGCAACTACTCATTCTTGTGGTTGAGTTTTACTGGATGCACTAGAGAAACATCTAACTAAATAAAGCTGGAGACAGGAAAATTGAATGCAGAGGAAGGGCAGGCATTCCTAGGCACATGTAAAACCAAATGGTGCCAGGATTTGCAGACTGCAGTGCCACCATGCAAGGCTCCTGCATATGCTTCCAGCCAAGAGATCATAAAAACTCACTTTCTTGTGGTTGTTGAAAGTTCTTTTGCTTGGCACATGCTTTTAAAAACTCTGCAAATGCCACTTATACTATTAAGTGCACAGGGGGGAGGGTAATTAACTATTCATCTGTAGGAGGTTAGCAATGCCAAAAAGTGTTAAAAATCAAAAGAATCCACATGTATAAACACAAATGTTTAAAGTGTAGTAAAACTAGTGAGGCAGACCCTCAAGCAGACTAAATCCAATGGCTCTGCTGGCCTCAGCCGAGCTCCATCAGCCTGGGCTAATTTGAGCTGTGCTCTGGTGAATACCTCCAGACCAGGCACCTGTATCTGTGCTGGAGTCAAGCTCTGCTGAAACAGCTTTCTCTCAGCTGTTGTCTAATGAGCGTGATGACTTACACTGTGTGATTGTTACTACTACTGGAGCAGCATTAATACTCAGGGAGACCTTTCCTGCAATGCTTCATTCTACACCAAAGGACTTTCCATGTCAATGTACTATGAAGGTGGGAGGAGATACCTCTGTTGGATATAGGCCAGCTGAGAAAATGCTCAAGAACATTTATAAACTCATCTCCTACAAAGAGGTTCTTATCTACCAGTATTTTGAAGATTTTTTGAGAACCACATGAACATATTTACTCTGGACTGAAAACAGTATTTGTAGTCTATACTTAAGAGCTATTCCATTGAAGTGGGCTACTCCTCTCAGCCTGGGAAAAGTTCAGGAAGGCCAAGTTTAAGGACTTGCCCCTGTGTCAGGGCAGCCCCCAGAATCAATACAGGCTGGAGGAAAAAGGGATTCAAAGCAGCCCTGCCAAGGGCACAGCAATGCATGGAACAGCCAGTTCCTGATTCCTGACCTTGTGAACTGGCACATGGTGTGAGCCATGCACTGCAACAGGAAAGTCAAGAGGTCTGCACACTCATGAAGTAAGAAAGAAAAAATGACATTGTAGGATTCCCCTAAGTCAGAATGCCTACAGTTTAGGTATTCACAGCTGAGAAAATCATCTTGGATGCCATTATGGTCAGTAAAGAGCCTGCCACTGAAATGTATGAAACTATTTCCATTTAAATAGGTGTTGTGAGATCAAATGGATGCCAATCAGCCTCCATTGGCTCTTAGTGATTACACCTTAATGAGCTTTAGCAGGAGTCAAGCAGGTAGCTCAGATGCAAGGCCCACGATCTAGACACTTAAACTAAACTGTATTTACTAAGCATATATCAATATACTAAAAGAGGCTTTAAATACCTATATCTTTGAGGGAAGAAAGCTTTTTCGCCTACAATTTTAGAGTTCAGACAAATGTGTGATCAAGGTGAAGTGTGTGTAATGTACTAGTGCCGAAATAGGTAGTATATGAATGATTTTGACACCATCTTTGGTTCTCATTTCTCATTATTCCACTACTGTATCAAGACACAGCCTTAGGGATAAACCACCTTAACTGTCCATTCCCTTTCCTCATTTGTTGCAGTGTTTGGTTCTGATTCACACTGCAAAACTTAAAGTTATCAATTTAGTTGGAAGTCAACAAAAATAATCCTACTCAATTTTGCTGTTTGCTTATTTTTCTTTTTGTCTTGAATCACAGTAGTTCTCCAAGGATGGTGTCTCACAGGTTTAAGAATGAGGGCTTTAGAGATCACTCTGGATGGAGCCACATAGATTTGGACCCATCCTTCCATGTGGGAAAGACATCACACAAGTCAGGTCACTCCTTTATGGGCCAGTGACTTATAAATGCCTTAAGGCAGTAGCCCAGTGACACAGTAAGTCAGGCACAGATCTTTGCCACTTACTGGATATTGTTTATCTCTAGAATTGGATTTCAGCTGTTGCATCCAGATCAAATTCTTAAACTTGATGTAGAACTCACATCTGATGTTTCTCATCCCCTTTTTTTTTGTTTGTGACTCCTCACCAGACAGCACAGAAATGTTAAATAATCTCAGAAAAGCTGGTTGGAGATGTGCTGCTAGGATAATTTTCAAGGTAGGAGGGAGTTTTTAATCAGAATTTATTTTTCTTTTTCTTCTTTTAACAATACATAGCCAAGTTTAAGGAAAACACTCAAGTCTTTGTGATAAATATATACCAGTCTTCCACTTGTCAATAGATTTCTCTTTGTTCCAGTTGTCTGCAGCTTCTTATCCTTAAAACCCAGCTTCTTTTGTTGCCAAAATTTTTGGGTATGAGAGAAGGTTCCACCTTGTTATAGTAATTTAGAAACACCTGTCACCATATATTTTAATATGGCAGTTACACTGGAACAAATCCCCACATAATCTTCTTAATACAAGCTACTATGGGCTTACTCTACAGATAGGGGCATTTCATGTCTCACTAGGTTTAGAACTTAATTTTACTTCTAATACTTCCACAGTATGTCTAAATGTGTCTTTCCTTGGCATGGTTGGTTTTCATCAATTTTAGGGAAGAAAAATATACCCTACTCTTTCTTTTTTTTCTCTTTTAAAGTACTAATTATTCCCACCAAGTAATTATCCCTGGTCTTCCTCCTTTGGCCTGGTTGAACAACCTCTGTAAGCAGCATGGTGCTGCTGACTTGTTCCCCATGGAGAGACGAGGAGCTGTGTGCTCACACTCTCACTGTCTCAAGAATGAAGAAAAACACTTGAACGCATGCTTGACTTGAAGCATGATTCCACATCCTGTTGATAACCAGACACTTTCAGTGCAAACAGTAGGATAACAAACTTCAATTTAGCTAACAATTCCAATATGCCATTTGTTTGTTCTGTGCTAATAATGTACCATTATCACATTAGTAATTAAACTTGTTTATTCAAAATCCTTTTGCCTTCCTTCCTGACTGAAAGTCATCAGCCATTTGAACACTCATAGACAAAATTTTATCATACGCACTGCTGTTCTCATCTTGATTTCTGGTTCATGGTGTTTTGTGGGTTTTAACTTCTATCTTGAGATCTTTTAAAATATTTTAAAATACCTGATTGCCCATACTTTTTATTTAATTATAAATCAGAAATATCTGTACACAGTCTGTATACAGAAGGCTATCTGGTTTAGAGGAATATGCATATTTTGGAGTGTATAAATACATTAATTCCAACCCTTTTGTTTAAAGAGCAATAAGGTGGTAAGATCAAGTTATCATCAGTTAGGAAATGCCATCATTAAGGATGAATATGCAACTTCAGTTATACCTTGTGTGCACATTTTATCAAACATCCTTTAATTACAGAATAACATATTTTTCATGTGCCCTCTTTACTATGCAAAAGCAATTATACTCATTGAATTTACATCTTGCATTTTCACCCTCCAACCTTGCTAATAAGTGTCTGCTTTCATGTTTGTTTAGCATACTGTCTACCAACACTGCTCCAAATATAGCTACTCTGGCTTTTATCTCATTTCTTCACAGACATTGGAACACTATTATTTTTGTGATGCTTTTTAGGAGTATCCCAGGTTGTGGATTGAGATCCTTTGAAAAACCTAGACTAAATACCAAATGAAACAAGGCTCCAAATTTTGCTTCACTCAGCAGCTGTTTGGAGAAGAAGCTGTTATTCTCCTTCTACAAGTAGACAAAGCAAAAATAATCATCATGATTTATCAACCTCCTGGTGCCCAAATATTTTTTATGCACTATCTCTCCCAGTCTCTGAAAACCAGTTTCAATTTCAGATCACTCCCAGGAGTGTTGATTTCATATCTTGTCCAGGCTCCCACTCCAAACGAAGATGACACAGCAGAAAACATCAGCTGTCTGCACATTCTGCAGCTTCTCACCTTTCCATGAAAGGTTTCCATGAAAGGAAAGATCAGGTGTTAGGCCAGAAGATAACTGTGAGGTACTCAGAACAGACTGCTCACTTGGACAGTAAAGTAGAGGAGTCTGCACCAAAACATTGGAATTTTCATGGTTTCAGACTTCTTTCTGCCAGGCTTGCTCTTACTTAACAGACTCTTAATGAGCCCTATTTGCCCTTTGTACGAATATCAAGATTAACCATCTCATTTACCCCAGCGTCCCCTGGGTCATTTACCCAGCAAAAAAAAAAAAAAAAACCAGCACTACAGGTTTCTTTCCAGTTGTCAACAGTGTTGATACATTGCAGTGCTTCATGGTCAATAAGAATAGTAAGAAACACAGGGAGAAATTGCTGAAGTCCTGGAAAAGAACCTAACAAAATTCATTAGTCAGCTAAATTCAGCTACTGCCTATGTTGTTTTGGTACACGCAGACACATTTGTTGTACCTGTTGTTGCCATCTTCTCTCTGTTTGGTTTGGCTTTTATCCCACCCAAAGCTGAAAGAAGACACCCTCCTGTCACTACACCAGGATTTGGATACCAGGCCAGAGGAGGTAGGATCACACCGACACAGTCTGGATCAGAAGTTATGAGGAGAAGTCTATTCAGGTTGTGCTGTGCCATCTTAGCATGATTTCCATGAGGAGAGAGGATTTGGAAGGTCATCTGTCTAAAATAGAATTCAGAGCAACTGTTAACTAAGATTTTTCCTTTATTTATAGTTTAGTTACTTATGCTGGGATTTCCAACATGACATCAGCAAGAGATCTATCACTAATAAAGTTCACAAACCTCTAAATTTGAAACACTTGCTTTAAAACATGGTTTTCATAAAACGTGGTTCAACAGTAACAAAACTTCGTATTTTTCCCCCTAATCCTTTTCATTAAAATAGCTGGAACTTATAAGTAAATCCCTCTCAGGCATACGCACAAAAAGAATCTCCTGAAAAAGAGAATTGTCCAAAAACTTAAATAAAACTGTTTACCATTGGTGAATCTAAAGTACTCAAATCAGAGTCAGTGTGAAATATCAGACAAACATCGTCATTTATTTTCAAACAACCAGTCCTTTACACACCATAAAATGCATGCAAAGCTTTTGAACCCATACACAATTACATTTATACATAAACTTATGTGTTTAGGTTTCAACGGATCATTTTTCCCATGTTTTCTGAGCTTCAAGGAGCAGAAAATAGAGTTTCCAGCACTGTACAGAATGCTGCAGACAGCTGCTTCATGCAACGTTTGCATAGCTTTACAGCGATGCTCTGCAGAAGTGAAGCCTGCTGCTGAATGTATGAATGAATGTCCTTTCAACAAATTGCCACAAAAATGGCCCTGGTTTCTGCAAAGGTATAAGTAGCCATTATTGAATTCATCTTACAGAAACTGTAATACTTTAAACTTATATTTCCATTGAAAATTATAGCCTTTGCAACATTTTGGACCACTTCTCTAAAAGAAGTATCACTTAGCACCCTTCTCAATTTCAGATGTTGAAAATAATGAGATTCAGAGCTGGGAATGGCTTTATCACCTCTAATGTGAAGCTCACCAAACATCATATACAAGCTTAGTTCAACATCTGTGATGTGGACCAGGAGCTGGTAGTACACACAGGGCTTTCTTCTCTTCATGCCACATTCCCCTTAGTGTCAGGGCCTTGAGCACACCTCTTTAGAGTTAGGAGTAATAGCCTGTCCCTCCCTGCCCTTGGGATTTGCATTTAAACTGGGGCTTTGTCACTGGCCCTTGCCTGTGCTGCATTGCAGTGGCATCAGAGCTGTGTCTCTGCCTGGCTTTGTACCTTCACTCTTCAGCTTTCTTCACAAAAGCTCTTACCAACAAAGGTAGATACAGACAGATTAGCTCCTTAACTCTGGAAAGGAGATGCACTCAGGGTCTTGAGACTAGCACATGCATTCATTCTGGTAAATTACATAATCAGAGGTTTTCACTGCTACCTTTAGAATGACCATTTTCTCAAGCTCCATTTATACACTCTACTCTTTGATATAATGGCCTTTCTAGTTCATTTCCATGCTCATGGAAGTCTTTGCTTTCCTTCAAGTCTCTTGTTCTTTAATTTATTGCTGAATGAATATTCAGACATCTCCATTTGTCTTCCAGGACTTCATGACTTTTTATAAACAGTATTTTTCCTTCCTTCTCATTAATTTCTTTGCCTGTACAAATAGACAGACTTCAGCTCTCAGCAGTAACCAAACTACTAAATTAATAGGACAGCAATGTCTTGCAGTTTTTCACAGTTTGGTTTTGTTTCTCTGTAGCATATCTTAGAGAGAGCTATTTACTGTGATTGTGAAGCCCAATCCATTGGTGATTTACAGTTATAACAATATTGATGCAGACGAGCCTCTGCGGAGATATTTAATGACATTATGTAAATGTAATCAATGGGCTCAATAATGCATAACAATAACAAAATACTGTTCACATTATATATAAATAAATGCACATGGACACATCTATGTGCTTTCTACATAATTAATGTAACAGTGCCTATTTATACTACTGATCTTTCAGCTCTGTCTATATGCTATTTCGATAGTGTCTGTTTATACAGCCTTATTGAATCCATAATATTTAACTAGCTGATTAGGATCCTGAATTATGCTAGTAGATCATGAATCTTCTGAGAGGAAGAGGAAAAAAAGCTGAAGTTAGAGCTACTCAAAATCATGAATTGTTGCTGTTCAGAACTTTCAAGTGTTTCTTTTTTTAAAAGATAAATATTTCAGATTTTTTTTTGGTAACATTCTGTCTACAGTTTGATTTCAGTAGAGAGGAGTTCATAGTCTTCAAAAAGAAAGAGAAAAAGAGAACAAAATCCTGTTGGAGTTTTTTGTTGCCAGGCTGACATTAAAACTCTAATATAAAATTTCTACAATTATGGATTGAAGCTGGATTATTAGGTAGTACAATATCTGGGTACATTATGGAAAAAAAAATGAATGGAGGAAGCTATGATAAGCCAGTGCTTGCCCAGCTTAAACTACTGGCTGACTACTGACTGCATCTGGGGGAATATACAGATGTTAAAATATTTATACATGAATCTTGATCTCACAGTACCAAATTAGATCTCTCAACAGGACCACAGGAAAAGCTCTGGTCCTTCCTGTTCCATGCTTTCAACTATGTAATCAATATAGCGTATCATTCCGGGTAACTACTTAGAGTCCTGTTGGAGGTGATTAATAAATTGGGCCTCAGTGTGATCAAACCTAGAAGATGATACAATGTGTACTACATTGTGAAAATACACAGCATTTCTCAAACAATCTGGTGTGATATTATTTCAGTCTTGAAGTTCATAAAAGGATGACAGCCCCATAATACTACTTCTAGGACTCTAATGGAAGAAAGCTGGTTCAGTGATTAAGGCAGAAATACAAGGACAAAGTTGGATAGAAAAGAAAAAGTTCATTTGACAAACTGCTGCTATTTTACATTTGCTTTCATATTGCTTCAGGATATACTTTTCATAACATACTGTAGGGAATGTCATCAAATAGGTTGAATGATGTTTGCAGGACACCTCTTCTGATGCAAATGCTCAGGGGGGTTTCCCTGTGAATGAAGGAACACACAGGGTCTCCAAGCGTGGTCAGTGGGTCTGCGCAGTCTGTCTCACTCTGACCTAATTGAAATTACTGCTCAAAATGCAGCATGTCCCAAAAGAGGGGGTGATGCCCTGCCACCTGCTAGGTTGCTTTTGGGGAAAGTGGGAGATCAAAGTTCACTTGTCTGTTCTGAAAAAGCCGTAAAGGTTATCCAGGTTGTTTCACTTTGAACAAAACCTGCATCTCGACCCAATTTTCACTGCAACAAATTGGCCTGGATCCAGGTCTTTGGATTATCTGAGTTCAAATACTGTCTCTTTTTTTTTTCTGTAAGCATTTTTATGTAGATGGTAGAAAAAGATAGTAGTTGACAATTTGGATTAAGATTTAGTTGGATTGAATAGTACTCTGGAGATAATTATCTTTTTCTGACAGCTATTTAGTTGAAGCAGTGTTGCCTACACTCATAACTTAGTTGTCTCATTTAGGTATTTAATGTTCTCATCCATGAGTTTCATATCTTCTTTTAAAATGTGTAATTCTTCCTCTCCCTGGCACGGAAGCTCTAAACAATCAATGTAAAAATTATCAAAAACCTGATGATAGATGCAATTGTTTCTCCATTAGTATCAGAGCAGAGAAGCAAACTATCTTTTAGTGTGGAGAGCACAGACAAAATGAACAATGGTAATTATCTTTACATGGGACATAGTGGGGGAAAAGGAGAGAGGAATTCAGAGCCACAAAATTCAGAGATTTCTAACAAAATGGAAGAGAGTGCATTGAAGAGGAGAAAAGCTGAACAGGAAGGAGGAAATGAGATGATGAATGGACATGGGACAGTACATTTAGACTGATAAAAGACAAGAAGCAATCTTTGTTACAGTGTTTCAGTATCACTTGACTTCAAGTGCTACCAGGAATGTAAACAAAGGGAAGTGTTAACTAAATTTCCATCCCTTTCTTCCAACCTTCGAAAAAAGTATTTGCCTCAAATTTCAGGCAAAGAACTGGAGGGACGTATTTCTTTACCCAAGTGAGATCTTCATCCTACAATTTTAAATTCATTATGGTAGCTATGCTATTCATTAATACATTCCTTCTCTTTTAGAGTTTAATTATCATCTGATCAGCAACTTGGAACATGACATTAATCTCAAGGTATAAACTGCTTAAGAAGAACTTCAATCCAGCAATTATTCTTCCTTAAAATAAAAAAAAAAAAAAAAAAAAAAAAAAAAGAAAAGAAAAAAGAGAGAGAAAGAAGAGAAAACCATAGAAGTCTTTGAAACAGCTGGGGTCAAAGGAACTGTGCTTTCTTCTAATTGCCCCAATAAATTTTAAAGATGTTATTACTCTGTAGTGATTAAGAAATGGTAAAAAGAGATGCAATGCTATAACATCAAGGCCATTAAGCTTAATAGTCCTTAACTGATTGTCACCCCGCCCCAACAAAAATAGACACGCTGTTCCCTGCTCTCCCGTCCCTCCTCCATCACCCTTCCCCCTCACTCGAAGGCTTCTAAAATCACCTCCAGCCAAACCAAGGGGAATTTATACTTCCTGCAATAAAATCCAAAGAACAGAACAGCTGGCAGCTGAACTTAAGATTGCTAAAACAAACATTGTGACATTGATGTGGGGAGGGATTTGGTTATTATTACAACACGGCATGGCTGGTTCTGCAGGGAAAAGATGCAAGCAGAGCTTTTTTTCAGCATGCAAATAAAAGGCTTTTTAAAAAGCCAGTGGAACAACAAAAGCAGCACTATTTGTTCTAAAAATATCTAGAGGGGGCAAGAAAAAAGCATTGGACTAAATTCACAATGTTGGCTGCCTAAAATTTAGATTCTAATTACTGGAATTACATGAATAATATTCCACAGAGATGCTGTTGTAAATAAGCCTGGCAGGATCCTTATTAATTGATCTATTCTGACAAGTACAAAATATGCAAATGAATACATTATATCATAACAATCCAATATATAGCATGTTCAACTTCTCTGGTATATTGAGTCCTGCTTCCTGTGATAACTGTTAGCAATCTTCCAGAAACCACCCTACTTTAACGTGAAGGTTTCATCAGAAGCCCATGATCATAAAATCTAGGCAAATAATGAAGTATTAATAAGTAACTAAAGGTTGGATTGATAACAAGGGGTGGTAGATTTATAACAATAGCAAGTGGATTGAAACTCCAGTGTTACGTGCTTTTTTGGTTATTATTTCACAGCAGAATATCTTACATTGCAGATTCCAATGAGAGTATCCCTTTTTCCATAAAGTTCAGGGACAACCTCTAAGCTTATTTAACCACCTCCTAAAATTTGGAATTCCCAATACAGAGTTAAGAGAGATAAATGTTTTATTTCTACCTCTCCCATTGAGGTTAGGCACCTAAATTAATGGCATTTATACTAGATAGATTGTTAGATAACTACAGTCACACATTCCAAACAACTTTGCACTGAGAGCTCTGATTGTCTGCTCTTGACTTTTTCCTAAATCTGATACCTTCCATTGATTTCTTCAAAATCCAGTGATGTTTTTATCTGCAGGATCCCATTATAATGAGCACTGGAGCCTTAAACACTGTGATAGCTAAATAAATAATCTAGTTCTTGTTGTTTACACTTGCTATTCTTTTATCCTGTGTGAAAAGAGACATTATCTGGCATAATTTGCACTGAGTTTAAGCTATTTTTCTGGATAGAATTAAAAGCTTGAGGTGATATTGCAAGATTGCACATGCTGAGAAATGTTGCAGTAATGACAGAAAATTACCAGTCATCCTAAAAGGTATGGGAAAAAAAAAGTGTTTCCTTGTTCCGTGCTTGTGAAAATGGGTTCAGGTTTGGGTCAATCAAAGATTTAATCAAAAGTGTCAACGTCTCAATTGAAGGGAGATAAAAAGCATTTGAAATACAGTTTTCCACTTTCAAAATGCATTAAATAAATAAAAATAAATAAAGCAATAGTAAAAAAGTTCATATATGTTTTTTCTAAGGTGAATGTGCTTATTCGCACCTCTCCCAAAGTTATGAAGTTCTGGCTTTAAGGGAAAAGAAACATTTGTCTTCAGATTCGAGCTATAACAATCTGCCTGTTTGCCACCATCTTCACCTAACAGTAGTGCAACCAGGTCATTGCACATCACAGAGGCCTCTTCCTTGTAGATACAGTAGAGGGAAGAGGGAGACTAATCTCTCAACTATGCAAAAAAAAAAAAAAA
>VXBI01024179.1:984273-1200022 GCA_013397375.1 Toxostoma redivivum
AAAAAAAGGGCAGTGGAACATAGGTCAGTACCCTAGGGAAAAAAATAACACCTCTGCTTCCTATTTGGGTGGTGGCAGTCCCCACAGCTCCAGATGCTGCTTCTGACACCAGGTGGCTCCTTGGTGGTTTTTACCTTTTCCGAACAGGTGTGAAAAATCTGTTTGATGATAAATTATTCTGGGTTTCATGGTTGAGTTTTCAGTTAAAGAAGAGAAACCCACTGATGCTTTGTCACCTGGGAAGTTTAGTCTGGGACATTGATATAACTCAGCTATTAACCACATTATCTTCCAGGTTCATTATTCAAAACAGCTTTCTAAGTTTCAAAACGAATATGAAGGGCTGAAGCAAGGCCTTTAAAGAACAATTCCCAATCATACTTTACTTTATATGTAGTTGAATACAACAGAGACTTGGAAGCGTCCACACTGAGAATGTGAATAGACTCTTCCTCCTGTGTCTTTGAACCTTCAGCTTGTGTTCTGGTTTAGCTTAAGTGTGGGCCTTAAGCTTGGCATTAGTTTCATTGGAGCTAAATGTATGTTGGAAGCTGCCTAACAGGCTTGACTTGCTTCCTGAAGCAGAAGACAAATCATCAAATGTACAGTTTTACACTTGTACAAGCTGGGCACTTTTTCCTTTAGGTCTAAAGTAATTGTGATGTAAGTACACAGGAGCAACTACACTATCTCACATCAAAGATCAGTTTAGCCCCACTGTAGATCCCCATGGAAGAGCTAGGGAAAACATTCAGGGATACTTTCCCAGAAAAGCATCCCAGCTGCCAATAATTTGTAATTTAGTGAAGTCTAAACCAGACTTAGGATTTTTTTTATTTAATAGTCCTCAATGGATTTTTTTCTTCATGAAGTGGTCCAGTTCCTTCCTGAACCTATATCCCCCCACATCCTGCAGGGAGCAGTCCTTCAGCTTAACAGTGTGCTGTATGAAGAGTTGTCTCTGGACTTGCTTCCCAATACTTTCACCTGACATCCCCCTGTTCTGCAAGAGGCACTTTCCCTGTATTGTTTATGATTTTACAGACTTCTGTCATTACTGTCTATTCACTGGGTTGAAGAGTAGAGTCATAATCACTTAGTATTTACCCAAGTGTTGTCCATTAATTTTATTGCCCATTCTCCAACCTGGTACTCTTGTGTGGCAGAGGATGTGATCTTGCAGATTATGTTTAAACTGTATGGCCAGATCAGCTCTGACAGAAGGAGTTCCAGAAGTCCAAGTCTTCCCACAGAATTCACTCTAGTTTTGATTGTTTTATGGAAGCAATAAAAAACTGATGCCATTATGAATTTCTCTCCACAGGTCTTCATGATATGGCTTCTGCTGGCACTAGAAGCAGAAATACACAGGTCTTCCAAACTAATACTAGGAGAAGAATGGAGAAAAGGGACCTTGCTACCATTCTGTGCATCAAAATAATCATAGAAATAATCAAAATAATCATAGAAATACTTACTTTTTTAAGAATCTGACACTGAAGTGGCACAAAGTCGCCTACCACGTCTAGTTCTATAACTCTCACTGCCTCTGCCTTTCATTCTATCTGTATTCATGTGTTGTTTTTCAGCTTATCCTTTGGTCACAAGCTGTTGGGTATATGTACAGCTCTTAGTTGCAAGAGGGCAGTGTAAGGTCCAAGTTAACTAAAAAAATTAATAACAACTCCTTAACCACACAATTGTTTCTCTGTATTTAATGGAACTTCTTTAGCCCAGAATCTTGAGCTACTCCTGAGAGTGAGACCATGCCCTTTCCCTTCCAGTGAAAGTCTAGTATTTTACACTATCATTTTCCCACATACTGAATCAGCCTAGATATATAATTCCCTGCTTACTTTTAGTTTGGAAAGGAAATCTAGATAGCATAAATTTTATCCAAATGTACCAGGAAATTGCTTATGATTTTACCAAAATTATATTCCATAAAAATACTGTCAGTTCTGATCAATTCCATGTTTTATGATTAATAACACCTAATGTCTTTGCATTAGCAGATTTTGAGCTTAAACTGACACAGCTTTGACTAACTTAATAGGAATATGTACCTAAATCTTGAAGGCTGAGGTATTATGGATGACCATGCTGTGCAGAAGGATGAACCTTTTAGGGGCTGATTTTTTGGTGGCAAGGAAGCAACATCAAGTGGAAGTCATCACATCTTAGTGCTGTGTCACACCCATATGTGTACAAAAATAATTCTGTCCCTGTGGATGTTGATCAATAATTATATAATGAAGGCTTACATGAAGATACATTTATAATCTTTTACACTTATATCACTCCTAGTATCTTGCCATAGGCATTTGGAGGGGTTGGATCACTGTTAGGCAACTTCTAACTGTATTTTAAAGAGTGTCTTTCATAGTACTTTTAACAGCTTGATTTTTCACTGGCTGCCATGAGAAATTTGAGAAACTCCTATTCTCTTTTAGTATGTCTCAGGAACATAGGTAAATTTTTCCCCTGTTTTTAGTTAAATAATCATATGTGCTTAAGCATCCTGGACTTGGTCATGACTATGCTGTGGAAGGAAATAAATAGATGGTCCATATCCCAAAGAGGTAACAATATAAATCAGAAGGCTGAAGGCACATAGATGTAGGCTTGAAAGTGTATGAACTACACTGGAACTACAAACACGCTTTTCTTAGTTTTGATTCTATTTTGCATAAATGCCTTGAAGAAATCAGTATTACTGACATGATGGTTTTTGAAGCTATGTCATGGACTGTACTGGCCACCATTAAAATATCCACAGTTCTTTTTTGTCATCTAGTGTTGCCATGGTGTAGTTGGAGGATGAATTAACCCATGGAAACAGCTTAGAAATGCTCTATGGCAGAACACAGCTGCATTGTTAAGGTGAATGTGATGAACAGGGCTGAACTCTGTTCCCTCTTGCAGGCCTGGGATGGGTTATTCTGGGGAAAGACTAAATGAAGTTTCTTGAAGTCCCTACGGAAGGTTAAGAAAAGAACTGCTGAATTAATTAATAAAAAGTTTAAACAGAGCTCTGTAAATTTAAACACTAAACTCTGCTGAAATGTTTATCGAAAAATTTAATATTTTCTATTAAAATTTAGCAATGTTCAATTGTATGTTCTTGTCCATGTTTGTGTAAGCAAAAGACAACAAGAAGTGAGAAATTTCACTTAAACTGTTTAGTATATACTTGTGAGGGGGAATTCAGCCAGGGTTGTATATTCTTTGACAGAAAGATGCAGAAGGATCATATCTTCTTCCTAAGACAGTTTTTAGACAGATACAAGCAACAAGAAGGAAAGAGCAGTGACATGAAGGCAGAAAGGCCCTGCAAAGAGACCCTGACAGAGGTGAAGGCTAGGCAATCATCATCCACACAAAGTTTAACCAAAGCAAATGCCTGTCTCAATGATCCTTGTGGGCTCCTTCCAGCTCAGGATATCCTCTGATTCCATGATCATTGGCTAGTGGGATTCTGAAGAGCCCTCCTCATGAACACAGAAATAAGGAACACAGAAGCTGCTCCACAGTTTCTTAAGTTACAGAATTTCAGCAAGGTTTTCTTACTAATCTCTCTAGTGGTTTTCTTATATTCCACTGTATCTGAACTTAGTCTACAAGTTTTTTTAAGTCAAGGGCAGTCTCTAATTAAATACTACGCCTTCTAGGCTTGGACCACTGAATGCTACTTTTAAGACAAGTGATAAAATCAAAAATGCAAAAGATGATGATTTTGAATAAACTGATTTGTTGTCATTTCTTCTGGGCTATGTTAAAAAATTTGTTAGTAGGAAAGTTAATATTTTATCCTCTGGGATGTCTTCCTTTTTTAAATACAGCAGCTCATTAATGGAAGTAGTGCTCCTCCAGTGGAGGCCCACACCCCCTTGATATAACACCTCCAGGGAGCCACCAGAGGCACCACCCAGGTAGTCTGATGTAACAGGAGTAATGTTAAATGTGAATCTAAACTCTTGTGCAGAGTCTAGTCTCATGAATTTGTTTCTTGTCTTCCCACTCCATTAGGGACCTCACAAGACAGCTAATTAGGGTCTTAGAGGATGGCTGATTATGGTGAGAAAGGAAGGAAAACCCCTTTGGGAACAGCAATCTTCCACAGCCTGGAATCTTTGTACTAGCACCAAGCTAGGAACTCTTCTGTCTGTGTCTGTTCACACTGACATGGTTTTATTGCTCTATACATTTGAGGAGAGGTCAATTGAGGCATTTTTTTTCTCCAAACAGTATTTTATTTTTAATCACTTTTAAACCAAGACCTATGGAAGGCAATTAACATTGATTTCAGTGAATTTGGGGCTGAGGGCAACTGTATATCCCAACAAGAGAACAAGAGGTACATACTCTTTGCTGCTCCTGCGCTGACATGGAAATCTTGTTGATCTTATGTACATGTGAGCAGAACAAAGCATAGCAGGAGGAGAGGCTGCCCTGAAGTTGGTTTACAACTACTTAAGTTTCATCCATTGAAGCCTAATTATTAAAGCCCATCCTTTGTTTCAAATATGATCCATGTGACAACAGTTGTTAAATTTTCATTGTACTTAAGATGAGCAATAATTTAGCCTGGAACATCTGACTGCACACCATAGGAACCAAATCCTAGTTAAATTACTCTCTTTGGGAGGCCAAATTAAAGATGTGGTCCAGAGCTCATCTCATACTCAGGGTCCTTGTGTTCTCCCATGCCCCCCAGCTGTGGTGTCTGGGCTTATGTGTCTACCAAGGGCTGGCACTGGAGTAGCTGCAGTTATGTCAGCATATTCCCTGTCAAAACAGATGTCCCTGTCTCCTCTGGGGGAAATTGGTCCACAGGCCAGAGCCAACCCCAGGACCCCAGCTGACCTTCCAGAGTAAGGCCTTTCAAAAACCTACAGTTAAATAAATGATTGTTATATAATGAATTAAGAGCTCTGACCTACAGTTGCTTACTGGTTTTGACACAAAGACCAAAAAATGTGTGAGGACTTTTAATGAATGAGAAGATATAAAACGGTCCCGTCGGATCAGAAAGCAAAAATGAAGCAGTGGGAAACAAATATTTTTTACCTTAAGGCCTCCACTTTCCAACCTGCTGGGAAGGAGGAAATGTTCTAAATTCCTTCCTGGATAAAGTACTGCATCAGAAGAAGAAGATCTTGACCAAAGGGACATGGAGGGTCCTGCATTTGACATTTATGAGTGGGAGGCAACATTACCAGATGTTCATAAAAGTGCAGCTTCCAAACTGAGTTCCATGAAGCCAAATTTCTCGTTTCATTTGGTTTTCTGTATCCCTTCTTGACTGAGCTATCCAAGAGGATGATCCCATACTGCAGGGGGCTGGAGTTCAGCACTAAGGCAGCTTTTCCATCTCTGTTAATCCTCAAGCTTTTATGTGACAAAATACAAGAGACTGCAAGGTGTGGAAGGGTGCATCTTCACACATGGCCGACACATGTATAATCCCATGTCAGCCCAATGCAGACTATGGTCAGACCTCACTTGGGGAAAATCAACTCAGGTACCAGGTCAGGTCAGTACAATATTTTTCTTGCCTTTTCCCTGTTATCTGGAGTGAGGCATTTGGAGGGATTGGACTCCACCCATACTACTGTCACCAGTGTTTCCCCAGCATCTGTAACTGCATGTTATTCCTGTCTGGGCAGCAGCTTGGAGACACCAGTGCTCCTCAGGCTCCATGTGAGGAGCAATTCAGTTTCTGGATCCTACTCCAGAGACCTGGCTCCTAAATATCAAACATTACAGCACTTTACTTCTAGACTCCTGAACTTTACAAATTTGACCTTAAGCCACTCTGACATATAAACAGTGATCTTATTGAGCAGCAAGACAGATGGCCTCAGTCTGTTTTGCTCCCTATCAAAACACTTGGCATAGCTTTGCATCACACAGAAGCAATGGAATTTCACTAATGCAACTCTTAGAATCTAGAGCAGCCACACTCACATACCCTGCCATTCTCCCCAGATTTTATCTCTCACATGGAGGCATGGTCCACATGGGGTTTCTCTTGCTGAGAGTTGGACAGCACAGCCTTGTTGGACAATGCAGCCTTGCCATGACTAGCTGCACTGAGGCTGCAATGATCCCACTATACTTTATTGCAGCCTACTGCTATTAAGCACATCTGCATATGCACACATCCTTGTGTACGACACTGGGTGGTTGAAAGGATCTTTTTTTGTGTATTGCTAGTTCCTGGGTCATAAGATTCAAACTGTATCTTCTGCCTCTTTAAACAGACACTGTTCCTTGTCGTTTTTTTCCAACAGCTGTGGCTGCATCCTGCCAGCTGTTTGGTGGATGTCTGGATCAGCTGTTGGGGCTGCATGTCAGCTGGATCTGGAACAGGGCCTCTTGGCTCAGCTACAAATGTCCTCACATATCTTGGTTAGACCTAGTCCTAAACAAGCCTTGCATTAGCTCTCAAGATGAAGGAATGAGTTTTGAAGTGAATTAATCATATCCATGGAAAAACAAGGAAAGGAAAATAATCACTAAGATGATGGATTGCTCTGCAAATGAGTTTGGGTTGTGGGTGTATGTGTCACCACAGATGTATTTCTGACATCTGTGCAACAAATGTTATGTATTTCAGGTAGGAACTCCAAGGGTTTGTCACAGCCTAGCAAAAAATGCTTGGTGGTAGAGATTTAGTACTGAATTTTCAAATCCAGTGAAGTAGACTGCTTCAAATCATCTTCTTTTATTACATTCAGTCTTTGAAAAACAGGTTTGAAGGCTAGTCAGAGAAGAATGACTGTATGTGAACAGTGAAGAAACCATCTGAGGCAGAAGGCAGTGTGGGACCCTTCCAAATTTCACCTGTTAACAAGTATAAAATCCAGGCCAGAGTTATAATTACTGGGAGCAGAGGTGAAGCAGGTCAGCTACATGCTACCCATGATAATGTGGGACTCCATCACTGTGGAAATCACCAGGCACCAAGAAACAGTATGTCTCTGCACAGGTAGCCCAGAAAACAAGAATGGAGTGCAAGCTAGGATGGTGAAGGTTTTATGATGACAGTTCAAATCCCACCATTCTTAATAACTTTGTTACTTTGCCAATACATCCACTTAATTTGCTTATCCTAGAGCTTCAAAGCATTTCCCAAGGCCTTTCCAGGTGCCTAAAGCATCAGCTGTCCACTCTTCAGCTGTCAAAACATGTAGCTTCACTTCTGACAGTACCTTTGATGCCGTTTAAAATCTCAGTCCAAACTCTGTGGCATATTGGAAAATGGAAGTGCAAAGACAGCAAACCCTATGTTGAGTGTGATATGAACATCAGCAACCAAGAACTGACTTCCTTAAATTCAAATTATTCCTGTCTCTCTGTCATCATATTATCCACATTCATTGCATGGAGGAGGTGAAAGCAGACACTGTCCCTCATCTAAGCGCTGGGAGCTGCTGTTCAGATTGCAGTCCTCCCATATGCATAGAACAGCTTCTGGTCAGACATGCCAGCACTCATTCATCCCTAATCTGTGGGTTTCATGACAAAGGGATGAAAGCTGGGAGCTCTCAGATCTGCCCTTCTAAAAGCTACTACAGGGAAGAATGATGGTGATGAGCAAGCCTGGAGAGAGTACATTGGAGATTTCTTTTTAATTTTCTTTCTCCTCTTTTCAAAAAGTATATGCATTTACTGTGCAAACCACTGCAGAGCAGAGCTGGGAGCAGCAGCAGTACAGCCTCATTTGTGTGCAGATATGCATCTGAGATGTGCTGCCTGCTGGAGATCTGTGTGCTGGTGTTACCCACACCAATGGCATGGGTCAGTCAGCAGCATTCCAGCTTGTTCCTCTCCCTCTGCCTTCCCTGCACAATGCAGATGTGGCATGAGGCCCCTTTGTGCCAGGGGCAGCATTCTGCATGGACAAAGCAGGGTGGAGCACGTGTCTTCACTGCTGGATAGAGATGAGAGGAATGGTTAGTAAAAGGCAAAAGAAGAGGAAAAAAAATCTCTGCTCTCTCAATTTCTGATTGTTTTGTTGTTGTTGTGGTGATGGTGGTTGTTGATGTCTGTCTTCAAATGATTCTAAGTAGGGCCTTTTTTATGCTCTGTGCTAGTGCAGTGCTTGAAACTGCAGCCATGCTTAGCAATCACAATAGTAACAAGAGTGGGATGAAATACAAAGCTTTAATATGCTACATATCAAGCAAATCTGTGTCCATGCAGAAATCACCAGTGAATGCATGTGCAGAAAGGCAAGTATGGACTTGGTAAGTTTTATCTGGGCAAGAAGGGACCAATAGAGAACTGACTTGGTGAAAATCAGGATAGCAGCAAAGCCCACGCATGTGGTCAGCAGTAAAACAAAGAGACTCTGCGAGTTCAATAAAGCCCATTGTTTTCCTTCTACCAATTTTTTTTATTTTATATTTTTTTCTAGTGGCAGACACACAAATGTGTGAGGCCCTTTGCAACCTCAGTCATGCTGCAGACAAAGCATTTGGATAGAGATGAAGGCAAGGGTGATGCCTCACAAGCAAGTCCAGTAGTAATTCTTCACTTCCCAGTAGGACAAGTTTTAAATCTGGAGGTTATGTACCCATATGTGTGTGGGTGCATATATGAAAAAGAGTTCAGGTGTTTTCCTTTATGTAACTATGAGCTCTATCCAAGGATATGCTGGATCACAGCCAGTTGAGTGAAAGAACATAATGAGGAAACTTGCAGAGGATGATGCTTTTAATCCTGGCAAACTTTTCATTGTTCTGATTTTCTCAGCCCTGAACACTCCCGGCTAGCATTTATTCACTTACCGTCTGCTCACAAAATGAGCTTTTCCCTAGTTCTTCAAAAGACAAACCTCTCTTCCCCCACCAGAGCCTAACTTTGATCTTAGGGCTCTGCAGGGCACTTACCCAGACAAAAGTGCATTCAGAGATGTCTACACCTGTTCATGCCTTAAAATTCCACATCTGGTTATTTCATACTGAATCAGCTGAATTCTTCCATGTCTCACTGCCTCCTCCTCTCAGAGCTGGCAGTCCCAGCTCCTTGGTGTGCAGGGCACAGCTGAAGCAGTGACATGGTGACTTTCTGCTTTTACTGCCCCAACACTGCTGCTGTTTCTTCTCCTACTTATTAGCATTGCTTTTCTGCTCTCTCAGGAGAGATGGCTGCAGCATGCTCCCTCCCCCTCCCTTGCCCACTATGTAGGTGCATGTTGTCACCCAGGGATTTGATATTTGAATGTTAGATCAGTGCATGTCAGGAGCAGACCTCCATAATTTATCAAACATGGACCAGTGTTCCCACTTCTGTGATTTTCAGAGATTTTCCTTTGAGATTAGTCAACAACGTAGTACTTTATTTTCAGGTGTTTTTTCAATGTCTGCTGTTACATTCAGAAACTGTAAAAAGAGGGATTTCTCTTAACCGCCATTTACTATGTTTTGTTTTTTTGGGGAGGTTTTTTTTTGTGTGATTTTTTTGTTTGGTTTTTTTTTTTTATAATGTCCATTACAGGCTGGCAATTGTACACTTCTGGTAAGTGATAGTTTACGTGACTTCCCATATAAATCAGTGGAGTTTAATAATTACTTAATTAATCTGTGTCATGTCTCTGAAGTCACATTCTTCTTGCCATTGATGGTTCTTCCTTGAATTGTCATTTTCTAGTACCTCCCTTAGTAAGACAGTCATAGCCTGGTGAAATTTTCCAAATTAAAAGAAGCACAAAACCCAGAGTGTTTCAAGAAATAATCCCATTTATAGGTCTTTGTTGAGTTGATGTGGCTGTGGCTTCACATCCAAGTTTCTGCCCACCCTTGTATCTGCACTCCTGTTGGCATGCTGACTTCTGGTGGGAAGATCAGTCCTGAGCTTGTTCCTTTGCCAGTTCTGAGACAGTTTTCCACTATATTCTCCAAGACTTGAAGTGGTACAGTCATCTCAACAGCTGGTCCTCTGAATGCACTCTCATTTAGACATGTGTTTTTCCAACTGTTTTGAATCAAAAAATGCCGCCTTTTGCAGGAAGTCTTAGGACAATTTTCTGCAATGCTGCCCCAGTGGCATGTCATTTAAAAGCAAATAAGGATCAGGCTGAACACTGAAAGCACTATTACTTCCCCATTTTGTTTGCATCTGTGGGAATGAGGTGTTTGTTTAATTTTTGTATTTTTACAGCCATTAAATAAATGTTGATGAGAATTATGTGCCACCACTGGTTGATAAGCTAACAACCAAGTAAAACAATTTAAATCAGATTCATATAAATTCTTCTTTTCAGATTATTTGCTCTTCTAGAAAAAGCTATTCTTGCAGAATCCACACAGTCAACTCTCTGAAATTTTTTTAGAGTGCTTCCAAAGATTTGACACTTTAAAATTATTGTTATCACGAAGGGAGATAATATTTCATAAATAAAATCTTTGTGACTTAGATGAGTTTGAAAATATAATATGGCTCTGATATCAAGTCAGCAGTGTGTGACATTAAAAAAAAAAAAAAAAGAAATCTTTACTAACTCCAATACTTTTAACCTTCTGAGAAAAACACCAGAATACAATTGAGATGAAGAATTTTCACAGGTGTTGGCTCACAAAATGTGTACCTTGGAAATTACAAAAATACATTTATTGAAGTCTCACACTTGACAGAAAGTACATGAGCTGGGCTTATGTTCTTCTCTCTTACTAAAGCAGGTCTTCAGCCTCTGTTCAGAGCACTTTTCTTTCCCAGTGAAGCTAAGGACACAGCCTGGTCTCTATGCAGAGGGAATCCAGTCCTGGCCTCAGATGACAGAGCAGAGCAGCAGACTCCTCTTTACCTACCCTGACAGCAGGGTTGGGTGTTGGGCTCACAGGTTTCCCAGGGGAGGTTGGATGTGTCACTGGGCTGTGCAAGAACTGGCAGAGCTCTCCCTGGACACTGCAGATGGGTGGTAGGGAGGAGCTGGCAGCTCTGGGAGAGAAAGTCTGAGCTAGAGTTTGTTATGCCTTTGCTAAAGGAGCTTAACTGCAAGAGGAGTGACAGTAAGCTGACACAGATGAATGGTTTGTCCTTTGGAACAAGGGAGGGTTTGTTTTTTATCCCCTTTGCTAATGCACATAAAGGACAAAGGTGCTGTGCATCAGCTGGCTGAGGTACAGAATCACTTCCAGGACATCCCATTGCAAAAACAGAAGATATGTTTCAGTGATTGACCAACAAGAAGCTGCCTCCCCAGCTGCCCCTGGTCCTTTAGCACTCAAGAAAGTTTTCCGTGTTTATATTTACTTTAACTGAATCCTTATCGGTGTGAAAACAACTCCAGAGGCATCAACTAGTCTCCTGTTAAAGGTTGTGCATTGTCCTGTGGCTGCAAATGCTCTTTACAAGATTGTCAAAAATGCCAAACCAGAGTAGTTGGGGATTAAAGAGCTTAGGACTTTTCTGGGAGCATCCTACTCTACATATCCCATTGTACACAGAAAGCAGCCTGAAATCAGAGAAAGGCCTCAGCAGGAGAGGGGTGAAGATTTGCCTTTCCCTTTATAAACTACTGTTATACTCCAGGGATCTCTGATCTCACTACAAGGAATGGAAAGGAGGAACGTACTGGGAGGACTCCATGTTCCTCTTAATGCTATCTCAGTTCTTGATCTGAGATGCAACAAGTTTAATTCAAAGACATATTTTGTGAACTCCATGTGTGTCCCTAGCCCCAGAATCCAGGACATTCTCAGAAGAGAATAAATTACAAAGCACCATGGTAAAAGGGAGTGAAATTACAGTGCTGTTAGCAAAGTTAGAACCTGATACTCTTAATAGCCTCATATTGTAATTCCTCCCTAAAACAGTTGTCTATGGTGCAGACAGAGAACAGACAGGTTCACTTTTTTATCTAGCCAGTTTGCCCTGATGTGATGGGAGTGGCAATGATGTCAGTGTAATGCTCTGAAGAATAATAATGAAAGTTAGTACAGAATAGAATAAAAAATGCGATGCTGGGGCAGGGGTGGGGAGGAGAGGTCATGAGGGTTATGAGACCCAAAAGTTCCTTACTCAGTGGATGTAGGTAAAGCTGAACAGTAAAGTTCCTTTTTCTGTTCCTGTTTGTTCCTGTGTGAACCTTATAAAACAAGCTAAGATAACCAGATATTGAAACCATCAGCTGCACAAAGCAGCTGCATTTGTGTCTGACTCTGTGTCCCCTCTTCACACACTTTTGCAGCTTCAGCAGAATATAATGGGACATTCTGTGGGCTTGTTTATGTTCTGGTTCCACTGTGCCAGGAATTCACTCTGAGCTAGCCTTCAAATAGATGTGGAGGTGCTATAGAATTGGAGGACAAAATGGTGAAGAATCTGAAGGGGAAGGCATATGAGGAGCAGCGGAGGTCACTTGGTTTCAAGAAATGACTTAAGCCTCAAGAAGAGGAGACTGAGAGGAGACTTTATTGCAGTCTACACCTCCTTGTGAGGGGAAAAAGGAGGGGCAGACACTGATCTCTTTTCTGGAGTGACCAGTGATAGATTCAAAGAAATGGCCTGAAGCTGTGTCAGGAGAGATTTAGGTTGGATATTAGGAAGATTGTTCAGAGGGTAATTGGACACTGGAAAGAGTTCCCCAGGGAAGTGGTCACAGCACCAAGCCTGACAGAGCTCAAGAAGCATTTAGACAATGCTCTCAAGCCCATGATGTGATTCTTGTGGTGGTCCTGTGCAGGGCCACTAGTTGGACTCGATGATCCTTGGGGGTTCCTTCCAACACAGCATATTTTATGATTCTTACTCTATGATTCCATAAGGATGATGGCTGCTGAGCAAGAGACACATAGCAGCATCTCATGTCTGGTACAAAAATCACACTGCAAAGAGTGTTGTGGCCATCTGACCTTTCATTGCTACTTCCCACATGAGAAAAGATACCTGAATGCAAGGCGGGGCGGGGGGGGGAATGTTTATGTTGTAAACAGATCTGGAAAACAGGTTTTTGTGTTGACAACCCTGGCTCACTTCAGAGAAGTTATGTAGAAAGGCAGTATGGGAAGTTGCAGCTGTTTGCAGAAACCAACAGGGAATGATGGCTTAATAAACTCCTGGTTTTGCACGGTTTAGAAAATCTCACCTGAGCTTCTCAGATTCTTTCACTTCTACTGAGTGGTGAGAACACAGAGTACTCAAAACATGGCAAAATGGGTTTGTTATGATTTGGGTGAGCCACTGACGTTCCCTGACATTTATAAAGGGTTATTCCTGACCAAAATGATAAAATAGCCCAGGTCAAGCCTTATTCCAGTTCTTTCATGGATAAGAGAAATTACTTTCTTGTTTAAGCAAGTCAGTGCTTTGTTTTGGAGCTGAGATTTCAGACCTTTGTCTTAAACAGATAAAGGAGGAATATCCATATCATCAGACTTCAGACATCTAAGTAAAATCCTCAGAGGAACTTCCAAACTTTCATTGAGCAGAGCAGGAGCCTCAGCTCCTGAATTATAATTAGCAATTGTAAATCCCATTAGGTGTTAATAGACTTGAATTGAAGGAAATTTGCAACCCACAAGGAGCCTAAGTGAAAAGGTCCCAAGTTACAGATACAATTATGAAGTGTAAATCTAAGTACAAATTGATGTTTGGATCTTCATGACAAGCCACTGAACTTATAATGACAGTTACCAACGTCCGAAGTATGAGGGGCTGTGCTTGTATTTTTGAGCCATAGAATGGCTTGTGTTGGAGGGGATTTTAAATATTACCTATTTCCAATCTCCCTGCCATGGGCAGGGACACCTTCCACTAGACCAGGTTGCTCCAAGCCCCATCCAACCTGGCCCTGAACACTGCAGGGATGGATCATCCACAGCTTCTCTTGGCAACCTATATCAGTATCTCATCACTCCCACAGTAAAAGAAAATAAATAAAATAAATAAAATTTCTTCTTAATACTTAATATAAAGTGACTTTCAATTTGAAGTCATTTCCCCTTGTCCTATCACTATGTGCCCTTACAGTGATACAAGGGCAAGAGAAAACTACTTATATTGTCAATACTACTTGAGGATGGAGGGAAAAAGTGTGGACAGTAGTAAGGAGCACCACTGCTCTCCTTGGAGACAAAATGAGAAGCCAGCTATCTCCCACTGATATTCATAAGTAGTGATTTTGTCAGGGTGTCAGGGATCCCTTCCCCTGATCCCAAGCCACACAGCAGGTGCTGTAATCTGTAGCTGGAATCACTGGGAGACCTACGGCCAATAGCTGGCACATTTAGAACCGATTTTTCCACTTTCTACTTCTGCTGAACCAGAGGTTTCTGGAACAGCATGAATTAATTCCCAATAGTTGTGAATCCTGCATAATTCATTTATTCGTGTGCCTGTAAAAGGCATTAAAATTTAAGAGTCTGAAATAAAAATGAATGTAATTGCAACTGGTTTTAGATCCCTTCCTATTCTGCTCAACCATTTCATTTTTACTGCCATTTACTGCCACAATGTTTAATTGAAAGCTCTGAATTGCGATTGCTGTTACAATGCAACTTCTCAGTGGGGAAAAATACACCCTTTGTAAATTATTTGGAAATGAAGTGGTATCTTTCTTAAGCACAATCTCAGATACAGATGTGGAAAGTCAGAATTAGACCTGTATAGTTCCTGTAATTTCTGGCTTAATGAAGATTCACAGGACTGGTTTTAGAGAGTACATTGTGAGAGCTGGGAGAGTTCTGGCTTGTGTGGAGACACACAACACATATTTCAGCAGGACTCTTACCATGCTGGGTCAGTCTGCAATTAGTAGCTTTAGACATTTATTAATTTTTTTATCATAATTTCAGAAATTGCACATAGCATATTTCTGTAAAAAAAAATTACCAAAAATAAACCCCAATTAAACATAAATCAGACATAACTTGGGAAACCTGCACCCTGTGGAACTTACAAATCCAGACAAAGGGCTGCTGGCCACACCATGTGAGGGGTGCTTGCATGTGCAGAAAATGATAAGGTACTAATGTACAAAGTGCTGTAGCCAGTGGCAGTAAAGCAGCTCTTCCCTAGCAGGAGTAGGAAAAAGGAGGTGAGACCAATCAAGGGGGTTCATGTTGTAGGGAATCATGATCTATGATAAGGGAGCTAAATGGTGAGTTGATACAGTGATCTCAGTGATTTCCTGCACAATCCTGTTATTAATTTATGATAGAATAGAGATGTTTGGATTTATTTTTATTTCATTCCTGATCCAAAACTTTGGCCAACATTTGAAAAAAGAATAGCTATATAAGCTGGGTTCAATGATGTCTCTGATTAGTCCATGGTTTTGATCACTTCTTCATCCTTGTTAAATTTTTGCCTGGAAAAAAGCACTAAATTCAATGCATGCTAAAACATTAAACATTTGCTTTTTAAATTTGGAAACTTTGGGTTCATCTAGCTACCAACATGATGGAGGGCATGGGAGGTGATTTTTCTTGATAATATCTCTGGGAAATAAAACCACAGATACTTTTGCTCAGCTCTAGTTTCCATCCACTTTTATGTTTTAATGATATGATCAATAACCATATAGATAGAAGGGACATTTCCTACCACACCAAATACAATAGCTTTAAACATGAGAAGTGGTTTCTGCATCCCTTTAGCTGGTGGTTAACCTCATTGAATTACTGCACCTGCCAAAGCTGTGAGAACTAAATACAGCTGGTGGCAGCGTCTGGCCAACTGAACCCAACCCTGTGTTAATTTGAGCAGATGAAGGCAACCACAGACAGACTCTGGCATGGCGTGAGGAGACTCTGCTTTATCACAAGCTGGAGTGATTGGTCCTGAGGTGCAGAAACCAGGGCAAGATACAGCTAATTGCTTCTCTCTCCTCACTGAATCCACCTGACAAATCAGGGAGTAATACAGGCTAGAAAGGACAATGTTCAGGAAGCTTCAGGAGGACAAGGAAGTTATTTTCACCTAAGGCATCCCAGAGAAATTGAGTTGTCAGATGGAGGCAAGAAGAAAGAGCCTTAGGGGATAGCTTGTCTGGGCACCTGTGAAACAGAAACTTTATTTCCTTCCATGCCTTGCCCAAAATGACATGTACTGATTCCTTCAGGAAACATCAGGTAGAAGACTTAGACAGTGAATTTTTCTCTTTTTATATGGAATTTCTCCTGAAACTTTTTGCAAGGTCCCAAGAATGTCTTCTTTGTCCTACACTAAGCACAAGATGGACAGGAGAGGGATACTGAGCTAGACAGACCTTTATTTTGATCCTTTATGCAGTTCAACTCTCATTGACTCCTCTGAGAGCTCATCATATTNTCACAGGACTGGTTTTAGAGAGTACATTGTGAGAGCTGGGAGAGTTCTGGCTTGTGTGGAGACACACAACACATATTTCAGCAGGACTCTTACCATGCTGGGTCAGTCTGCAATTAGTAGCTTTAGACATTTATTAATTTTTTTATCATAATTTCAGAAATTGCACATAGCATATTTCTGTAAAAAAAAATTACCAAAAATAAACCCCAATTAAACATAAATCAGACATAACTTGGGAAACCTGCACCCTGTGGAACTTACAAATCCAGACAAAGGGCTGCTGGCCACACCATGTGAGGGGTGCTTGCATGTGCAGAAAATGATAAGGTACTAATGTACAAAGTGCTGTAGCCAGTGGCAGTAAAGCAGCTCTTCCCTAGCAGGAGTAGGAAAAAGGAGGTGAGACCAATCAAGGGGGTTCATGTTGTAGGGAATCATGATCTATGATAAGGGAGCTAAATGGTGAGTTGATACAGTGATCTCAGTGATTTCCTGCACAATCCTGTTATTAATTTATGATAGAATAGAGATGTTTGGATTTATTTTTATTTCATTCCTGATCCAAAACTTTGGCCAACATTTGAAAAAAGAATAGCTATATAAGCTGGGTTCAATGATGTCTCTGATTAGTCCATGGTTTTGATCACTTCTTCATCCTTGTTAAATTTTTGCCTGGAAAAAAGCACTAAATTCAATGCATGCTAAAACATTAAACATTTGCTTTTTAAATTTGGAAACTTTGGGTTCATCTAGCTACCAACATGATGGAGGGCATGGGAGGTGATTTTTCTTGATAATATCTCTGGGAAATAAAACCACAGATACTTTTGCTCAGCTCTAGTTTCCATCCACTTTTATGTTTTAATGATATGATCAATAACCATATAGATAGAAGGGACATTTCCTACCACACCAAATACAATAGCTTTAAACATGAGAAGTGGTTTCTGCATCCCTTTAGCTGGTGGTTAACCTCATTGAATTACTGCACCTGCCAAAGCTGTGAGAACTAAATACAGCTGGTGGCAGCGTCTGGCCAACTGAACCCAACCCTGTGTTAATTTGAGCAGATGAAGGCAACCACAGACAGACTCTGGCATGGCGTGAGGAGACTCTGCTTTATCACAAGCTGGAGTGATTGGTCCTGAGGTGCAGAAACCAGGGCAAGATACAGCTAATTGCTTCTCTCTCCTCACTGAATCCACCTGACAAATCAGGGAGTAATACAGGCTAGAAAGGACAATGTTCAGGAAGCTTCAGGAGGACAAGGAAGTTATTTTCACCTAAGGCATCCCAGAGAAATTGAGTTGTCAGATGGAGGCAAGAAGAAAGAGCCTTAGGGGATAGCTTGTCTGGGCACCTGTGAAACAGAAACTTTATTTCCTTCCATGCCTTGCCCAAAATGACATGTACTGATTCCTTCAGGAAACATCAGGTAGAAGACTTAGACAGTGAATTTTTCTCTTTTTATATGGAATTTCTCCTGAAACTTTTTGCAAGGTCCCAAGAATGTCTTCTTTGTCCTACACTAAGCACAAGATGGACAGGAGAGGGATACTGAGCTAGACAGACCTTTATTTTGATCCTTTATGCAGTTCAACTCTCATTGACTCCTCTGAGAGCTCATCATATTTACATTTTTGAAATCTGGAACAGAAGCTTCTTAATGAGTATAAGGAATGCAGCCAGCCTTTCCCTCTTCCTCCAGCGATGCTTAATTTCCTATATTATTTTATTGGACTTTATTCAGTTTTAAATTGCATGAATGTAACATTACTAGGTCTCCAAAGTACCCTCAGTTCTACAGCAGATGAAGGGATGAAATAATATACAACTTGTGCTTACAAAACATTTGAGCACATCTATGAACATATAATGTCTTCTAGCAGATGTTTAGAATTACATGCTGACGCTGTTAGATATATCCTGTCACATATATGCACATTATACAAAGATATTAGTCATAAATTATTATATAGACAAAATAGGAGGCATCAGTGAGAAAATTCAGATTAAGGCAAACAGAATTAGTCATGTTTACAGTTGATAGGCCTGTATTATTTTTAATGTTTATGAATCAGAGCAGTCATCCATGCACAGCTTTCTTCCTCTGGCCATGTATGCATTAGGGAGAATGCATAACACGGATGTGAATCTTTATTGCCTTTCCCTGCTCTTCTCACACTGAATCCCCTTGACCACATTGTTTACAGTTAAAAGATTACTCAATATTATTTCAGTGTCTAACTTTTTATGAATACTGAGGCTGTATTTGTTTTGTCAGGGCAAGGAAATCCTTAGGATTACATCTCAGATTGGAGAGATGCAAATCAGAGTTACATATTTACAATGAGACACCTTTTAACAAGGATGTTATTTGACAGACTGCCACACTCAGGTTAGAAGAATGTGTGAATGAAAAATAAGACAGGGACCAGGTGACCTCTGGAGGTCCCTTCCAACCTGAATTATTCCATGACTTATGATCTTATTATTTTAGGGGACAAACAGCTAAGTTCAGTGACTGCAGCATGAAAACCAAAGAGTGAAGCTTTTCCTTGCATATCTTTTTTCATTAATGTGGTTCCCATTATTTTCTTCCCTTTCTTCTTCTACTCCTCTGGAGAGTAATCATGCAGGTTGGCTTAACTGGGATTTCTCAGGTAGAGGAAAAGTTCTATGACAAATGGAACTGTCGTGGCAAATTAGGTAACATCCTGTTTCCTTCAGCTCCTCTGAAACTGTCAGGGTGAGTTAAAGATTTTCCACCTTCAGCAGTCGAGAATCAAGAAGAGAGCCTGGTTCCAAGATTTTCATTTCTCTGCCCATGCCCATCTTTGAGGCAGCATTGGCACCATCATTCCAGGGAGCAGCACAGGTTCTCTGGACTGTGGATGGCTCTGTCTCTATCTCTGAGCTGAAACCTCAGCAGTCACACCTATGCTTTAGCTCAGTCTGTAAATCTCATCCACATAACATGGTTAGACCACAGTAGCAGAGGAAGTTTCTCAAAGTACAGCCATGGGACAGTCACATCCTGGAGTGTTTCCAGAGTGTCCATAAACAAGGATAGCATTACAGTCCTTTTCATCTAAGATATTAACCACCAACATAAAAAACAACGTGCTTCTAAAGCAGATTGATTAAAGTTTTCAGGCTGATCTCAGGCCATTAAATGGGAAAGTCTAACATTTTAATATCACAAAAATTTAAAACCTGCTATTTAGTTTCTGCCTACCCTGAAAGCACCAAAGTGTTTTTTTTCAGGGAACCCCTTCAGCAATATTGCTTTTTCTTGAAATATGTAAAGTGACCTGGTGATCTGCAGTCTCTTCCACACTCACAGTTTGTGTGCCATTCTTTGTCCCCACGCCCAAGGTAGTGAGCAGTCTGACAGAGAACTGGTGCCACTGCTGCCCTCCTTTACCCAGTTATTTCAGCCAGTCTCTGCACCAGAAGAAACATGGCTTTTCACTCTCCAGACCAAAACAGGAACCTGATACCATGAGTCAGCTCTAGGAGAGTTCTTGAGTCAGAAGACTGTCATTTTCTCTTCCTATAGGCTGTATAATGTAAGAGAAAGACATCCTAACCATTATGGTCCTTAACTGAATTAGTGGAGTCCAGATGCTGCCATGGTGAAGAGTGGTTCTAGATAAAGTGGAACTCTTCCAGAAGAAGAACTATAATTTTCACTCCTTTTGGAGAAGAAAAATGACACTCAAGCTCTGCTCCTAATCAAGCAAAGGTTGAATTTGAAGCTCCCCATCCACAAAGAGCTAGCTTGGCCTAGGCAAAAAACAGTTTACATTTCTCTTCTGGCAGCTATTCTGTAAAGACAAGGTTCAAGGCTAAGCTCCTTTTACTGCCTTTACCCTCAGACCAGCAGGTAGCTGAGCATGCAGCACAGATCATTGTCTATTCCTGTTCACAGAGAGCAAGTGTGTGAACTGGCCTTCCATTCTCACATGAAAACCAGAAATAATAGCAATTTTCTGACTCATGGATGTTGAGGAGGAAGAAAGTGATGTCACCCTACACTACATTAATGAAGATCACATAAGTATCTAGAAGATAGGGAAATTTCCAGGTTTTCACTTTATAAGGCCTAGGTGATGTTCCCTGGCTAGGTACTCAGCTAGTACACATCCAGACTATTTTAAAGCAACACAAACCTTAATTTACTGTACAATAAAACGTCTATGCTACCCTGCAAGCAAATACTGATCTGTAAAAAAATAAAAAAGGAATGTGGCAAAAAGTACCCTTTCAACAACAACTTTTAAATCTTGCCACAGCATTAGGCAAACATGGATTAATCTAAATGTGATCCCACAGTAAAAATTTCAGTTCATATTAACAAATGTGAATTTTCTATTGGTCCAATCAGTACCTAAAGTGTAGCATGGTCCCTTTTGCTAGAACTGGATTTTCTGTTTCACTACTTTTACCACAAAAAATTCCTGGCTAATCTGATATAAACTAGGAAAAATCTAATCTGCCTCAGTAGTGATGGCTCAGATAGCTTAGTAATATTACAATATTACCCTCTTTCCGGGTATGTTTCTGGCATAAATCTGAGAAGACTCTTGTCATTTTGAAAGAAATGAGCCACAACAGAAATTCCATTCACAGATTAACTTGCTTGTTGCAAAACTTTTTTTGCTGTGCGTGTCACACTAGGAAAATATCAATAATAACAATAACAATAATAATAATAATAACCTAAAGACTGGTAGAAGTTGGATTTTAGTGCTTCCAGCAGCTGTTGTAGGAAGCAAGATAGTCAGGAACAGAAACATATCATCAAAAATAACACTAAAATCTTTTGCTGGACTGCTCTTGTCCAGATGCCACAGAGCTAAATGACACTTGTTACATATTAGACAAGGAGAAAAATTGAAGTTGTTGAGTTTTCTATGCAGTCAGCACACCATTTGCTTTACAGCAATTTTGGCATAGTAATTATCTAAACACAGGTAAAAAACTCCATTACCCTACTGTAATCAGAGCTTAGATTGCATTAAGTTTATGGCATTGGAAAAATAACTTACCAGGATTTTGTTCAGAAAATAGAAAATTCTGTCAGAACAGATGGTCAGAGATAGTAAAAGCTACACAAGGAGATTATAAAACAACAATACTACTGACTTTTAATGGACTTTAAACTCCTGGCTTCTGCAGATGCCACCTTTCTTCTGGGCTGCAAAATCTATCAATTTACAATCCATCCTGTATAATGTAAGCAATTCCACAATGTCCAGTAACACTGCTCAAATGGCAAAGCCTTTTAAAGAAACTTATCAAGTGTGACTGCCCTGTGTAGCTGGCTTTTAGTTATGCTAAAGTGGCACTTACAGCTGCATCTGCAATTCGAAATGTCTACACATAATGTAATTACAGCCTCTGCAGAAAAAGAAAAGGAACACCAAAAAGAAATCAGAAAAAAAGAGAAAAGTTCCCATTCTGACCTGCTACTGGAAGTGCCAAACTATGAGATTCATTCTCTCAACTAATTAAGGTGCAAAGGTCTGGCAGCTCTGAACAAGAGACAGCCACAGCAGATCATCATTGAGTGCTGATGTCAAACAAGCAGAAGTGGTATTGTTGTGCTCTTATTGTAGAAATTCTACATGCAACCCATATACCCCAAAGCTCAATTATGAATCATTCTCCCACAGATTTCAAAAGCAATATTAAAAACATCACAAGTTCTGAACCTTAGTGAGGCAAATAAAATCACTGGCAGAATGGAAACTGGATGATTTCTGTTTTCATGCAATGCCTTCTTCCATGATAATCTTTCCTCTTTAAAGATGGTTATTAATAATTTTAGTGATGGAAATGTGTTAATACAACAAAGATATGTTATCAGCAAACCTTGTAGACAAAAGGTATGTATGTAAGAAATTTTTCACAGACTTTGCTCCACAAAGATTACACGAGCCATTCAATGAGAAAATATCCATACAGTACTCATCCCATTTACGTAGCATATCATTTGTATGTATTACATCATATTTTGGATAGATGCCTAGTCTTCATGTCAAGTATCCAGGAACCTACCACAGAGCACCACAGAGGTCCTAGGGATTGATAACGCCTCTGTTCCACACAAATGTTTCTACTGGAGGTTTTTTGGTTATAAATCTTAAAAGTACCGGAGAGCCACTTTGTCTTATCACCTGTAAGTAAATGTTTTTGAAGTGGATAGGTCAAGCTCTTTCTCTTTGTAAAGATTTTGTCCACACTCCATACACTATTTAGATGTTTTCAGATTGTAGCTGGGCTGAACAGATCTCCTTTCACCTTTAGTAGTTATTTCAAAAGTAGCATCTTACACACATCATGTCTATGTTCAGCATCAGAAATTCTCCTCACCACTAGACAAGGGGTGTGAATCACCCTGCTGAGATACTGCTCCATCCAGTGACTGCAGAAGGAGCCTGGGCAGCAGATTTCGAGTAGACATCAAATGTTTTGATCAAGACAGAGCCTGTCCTTTAAGTGGTAACAGTAATCCAGTGGCAGCTAAAATATATCCCAGTAGCTCATCTCCCAGCCCTGCCCAGAGGAGCAGACGTTATTTCCCACAGAGATCATGGCTAGCCCTCATTTCCTAATGTCTTGTTCTGGCAGAAACACTTGTACCCAGCCTTAGATAAAAGACTGAAGCTGACAGAGAAGAAAAAACTGCAAAAGCCAGACTGCTCACATAGCATTTGTGAGGCAGCAAAGTTAATTGCTGTGTAATTACCAACCAAGTAAATTGTTTAATGTGGTAAAATGTGACCAGAGTTGTTACTTCTGCTGCAAGCAGTGGCTCATGATGCCATCTGCAACCCATCAACAGATCACATAGTGAATATGCTGCAGATGTAAAGCAAACCCTCGACATCTCCAAGCATGTTGTTAAAAACCCCCATCAAGTGAATACTAGCATTTCTGTTGTTTCAGATGTCACTGTGGCTATTTACACAGGGCTCAATGGTGCCGCACTTGCTCATGTTGATGAGGGAAGAATATGGTTAGTTAAGAGAAGAGCAGGTTGGCAATGGCTTCTGAGGTTAG
The DNA here is from genome assembly GCA_013397375.1 of Toxostoma redivivum. Taxonomy (NCBI): domain Eukaryota; kingdom Metazoa; phylum Chordata; class Aves; order Passeriformes; family Mimidae; genus Toxostoma; species Toxostoma redivivum. The sequence continues at coordinate 1,007,626 of VXBI01024179.1, forward strand.
AAAAAAAAAATAAAAGGGGCATAAAAGACACATCAGTGTTCAAACATAATTGGAAATCCAGCTATGTCATGTGGAGAGGGGAGCGATGAGGGGGAAAGGAATGTGGTCTGTCATGAAAGCAGCTTTCTGGCAATTTACTGTGGGATCTTGAGCTGTTCCTATAAACAGCAGGCAACTGCTGGATCAGCTACTGACTCCTTCTGGGTGCAATGTGCTCAGTGCTCCATGCCAGCAGGTGAGAGTGCCAGCTCACTCCTAACCACACCAGGCACCAGGGCTTGAATCTGTAAAGCTGAGCTAAAGCACTGAATGCAGAGTGAAATCCAAGTGCTGATGGACCTTCAGCATCTTTTGCAGGGCATTGTCAGGAGAGCCAGAGCTCCCTGGGAATCAAAAGGTTTGGGCACAGACTGCTGCTGTCAGCATTGCAGGACTTGCACTATCCATATGGAGAACCTTTATATCTTATTTTACCAGTATTATTTCATTACCTGCTATCTTCAGTTCAAAAGGCCATTGTAAAAAAATAAATAAATATCGTGACATTTTGCATCTGTGCTTTAAAACACTGACCTATTTCCTGTTGCTGCACTCCTTGTCCCCACACCACATATCACTTGTCCTTTATAAATGCTTTGATTTGTTTTAAAGCTTTTCTATATTTTTTTTCTTAATGAGAACATTTCAGAAATGGATAAAGGATCTAGGTACCACCAAATCTCTGCATTTGAGCTCCTTGCTGCCTGAGGTGCCTTTAAAAATGTCTCCCATGATCCACAGTGACCCAGACACTCAACAAATTTCATTCAAAGCAGAAAATTGAGCCCTATAAAAGGCTGTTCTTCCCACTGAAGGGTATCCAGGATTATCAGGATACATTACTTCATGAGAGAGAAATTCTTCCCAGCTTCACTGATTGTCACACTTGGAGTCATCTCTCATGTCAGCGGCTGGAGCCTGGTGTTGGTTTTTTGGTTACTTTGCACAGAATAGTAGAGAGATGAAGGAAAAAGAAGACAACCTGCAAAGTAATTTTATTTTGTTTTGGCTTAAACCCAGGTAACAGCACTACTCTAATGCCACTTCTATGTATATGATGTGTCTGCTGAGCTGCTTAGTGAATATCTATTTGTGCAAAATCTGGAAGCTGCTCAAGTTCGTGTGCTTGACTGTTATACATCAAAAACAGGCAGGTACAAGTATAGACACCACTATTGAATCACAGACACTTTTTGAAACAGTAACATGTACATTTACTTCTAGAAAATTAACCAAAGAAGCATTTTGGTCTTATAAAAAATGAGACTCATTTTGACTTAAGTTGAAGCTAACTTCTTCCTCCAGGTGAATATATATATTGGAATGAAGTGAAAAACTTGTTTATATTTTGGGGAAGAAAATCAGCTTCTGGATTTTGAAGCTGTTTCCTTCTTGTCATGGAACAGTTAGTTTGAAGCAAGAACTTGTGTGCATAAAGCTGCACCATTTTGCAACATAAAAGAATTTATCTGAGAGACTCATCCACAGCTACCTTCAGCCCAGGGGAATTAAAAAATTTCAATGGGAGCAGAAATATTCCAATGAAGCAAATTCCTATAGTTAAGCTGATTACAGCAGCTGAAGAACTATTGTCATAGATCTGAAGGATATCTGTAGACTGTGAACAATGTTGCACAGTTAGAACAGAGACCCTCAGTCCTCAGGTCTATACATTTAATGTTCATGTACAACACAGAGTGGCAATATTTGACATATGTTAATAACACCTAAGTCATGCACCTTCTTGATTTTTTCCCCTGATATTTCCAATTGCGAAGATATTTTCATTGGAAAAGTAAGTGGTGACATACAACAATGCACAGCAGATTTTGCTGGTATTTTCATGGGAGCAAAACAGTGTCTTAATAATGTGTACTAGAAACAGTAGTAGAGATGAAGCCATTGCTACTCAGTGGTATCTTCCTTTGCAGAGGATTTCAGGAACCAGCTCTTTAGAGTTTTATGCACCAGGAAAGGGCTAACCCTGGCCACACTTGAATCATGAGAGATCCACTGCAAGGGCCCAAAACATTTGCTTCATTTTATGACTGGTTTTATCAGTAGCAGGATGTGGTATTTTGTCATCAGTTTTATAATGTCAACTCATCAAACTGTCTCTTTTTTGTTTTCATTATTCTCTCCAAGTAGGTTGAAGAAGATGGTGCAGGAGTCCAGCACACAAAACCCCTTCACTGGCCCTGCACAGCTGTCCCTGTCCTAGGCAGTTTAGGAGTAAATACAGTGATCACACAGCTGTAGGAAATCAGCTTGGAAAATCCCTAAGCTTTACTATTCTTAATATTTAATTATATTCCTAATAGTCATCATTTGGAAATTGTGAATTTTGACAGAAGCTGGTGTAATAAAATTATTTTCAGTGGAAAAATGTGTTACACAGCAAATTCAGTTGAAAGTTGCACATAGCGAGGAAGTGGGCAAATGGTTACTTCACAGCAGAAAACTCTGTTCAACTTTAATGTGAAAATAAGAATGCTTTGTTATTATTTCTAAATCAAACTATTCTGCAGCATTGTATTCTGCCAGTGATAGTCTTTTTATACTGAGTGAAGACCAAAATGAAATACAGACATTCCACACTTCCATGTAGACTGTAAATTCTATTTTCTGACTAGGTCTAAATACAACTATTGAAATAAACAAATTCAAATGTGGATTTTTTTTTTTAAATATTGAAAATATATTGGCTTTGCCTAGAGTGTAAATCAATAAATGGAGTAAATAAACCTTGCAATAATTATTTGAAGAAAAACAGAGGACCACAAGAATAAATAAAGACAGATTGTTTATGGCATCCTCATTTTCTTTTTAAAAAATGAGGAAAAATAAATCCGTCACAGCTGAAGGCCAGTTTGCATTTTCCTCACAAATACTTTTTCAGCATTTTTAGAGTTCACAAATCAAGGCAAGGGCACGTTCTCTTGTTCTCATGCTCTCAGTAGGCAAAGCATATAGTTTTACTGCAAGGAGAAAAGGGCAACAAAGTTGATCTGCAAATCTCTTACTTGAGCTTTAGTAATTTTAGACAGGTGCCCTTTGCTCAGCAATACTTTATTCTTGAAAAACTGTATCTTAGCACAAAGGAGAAAAATATAATTCTAGACATGTGGCCTTTAGAAAGCCAATGGCTTACAAATTAATTTTACTGGAGGCTGTAGCAATTACAAGACTTGAGAGTGCCATCTGAATATTCACCTGAACCTCCCCACAGTCCACATCTCTGTCCAGGTTTCTGAAGCAATTTGTTGGGGAAATGCTATAGATCTCAAGATGTCCTAAAAATGAAATATCATGGTGGTCTCACTGCTAAGGATAATCAAGATCTGTGTCTTTGTGTTGCTGTTCAAAGCCTTTCAGAGTCAGGTGCTCTGTACATGGAAATTCTTCTTTCACTCTGCAGCTGTCATTTCTTTCTGTTAGCAGAAGTCTCTGCTAAGATTAAGGATGCTACCAGCTCAGAGTGAGCACTCCTGCTCTCCAAGGGGCTTGAAATGTCCTTAATTAAACTTTTTTTTTTCTTTTTTTTTTTCCCCCAGATTGAGTAGTGCAAGAATGCTGTCCAAATGACAATACCTGTCTAGGAAATTAAATCCTTTTTACAGAGGGATAAAAATGTCTCAGGGGAAGTTCTATCAGCAAAGATCAGGACAAGGGCTCTAATTCTGCCCAAAGAGTGGAAGACTGGAGGCAGTTATAATCAATAACCTGGGAAAAAAAGTTCAGATCTGTCATCTGCCCAGGAATCACAAGAGCACCAAACTCTTGAATTTTGAGTGCCTTTATCCACATAGCACTCGGAAGCTACCTCCCACTTTTTGCACACAGAACACGAAGGGATTAAGGGTCATTTTCCATATTAAATGAGGATTAGTTTTCAAAACCATGAAGCATTTTGTATGGTGGATGAATTTCCAGCCCAATACAAATGCTAGTATAAATTAAAGAAAACAAATGAAATATAACAAGATATAATAAAATGAAACAATGAATTTATATAAGACAGGACAAAATAAGGCACTACTTTTCTGGGAAGGAAGAGAAACCCAGTGATCAATACTGAATCAAAAGCCTACAGTGTCATTAGCACAGTTAGTTTCAAACCTATATCAATAATTCAGTGTCTCCCAAGTCTGAAGTCCTCCTGTTCTGTATTCTTATGTCTGGATCCAGGACTCATGGACTGCACTAAACCCCACACCGGAAACTCATGTGTCTTCAGCAGGGTGTGGCACTGCAGAGCTCCTCAGGCAGAGCAGTCACCAGGGGCCTGGGGAGGTTGTGGGAGCATGAAGCTCTCTGAGCTGTGCCTCTTCAAACCCCACCTGGGTTTCACAAGACTCACGTCTGCTGTAGATGCCCAGGAAACTCTCACACATAATTTCTAAAACTGCTTGTATGAAACATTTTAAACCCAAAGTATGTGTTTTAAGGGATATTAACATGTCATTATCTCTTCTCATTAAAACCCCTTCACAGTGTTTTTCCCAGTTATGTCCCTCTTAACTTTCTGTGCTTTTTAAATGTTCAGGTTCTTGTCGTTTCTGTGCTGCTTTAGCTTCTTAAACTATTTGCTTTTGAAGTGCCATTTTTTCCAAGTAAATCAACCCAAAATTTAAATAATGATTAAACAATAATTCACTGAAGAAGATAGTAGTGGCATTTTGACTCAAATGTGAGTTTATTTTGATAATAAAATATGTCAATATTTATCCTTATTTAAAGCATAATTTTCTCATAACACGGAGCCAATATTAAGGGAACAATCTATCTTAGAAATATATAAGATGCCATTTTTCATTGTCTGGAGACTGCAAAGCTAAGAAATATTGTATCTGTATCTATATGAGCACAGCTCTTGAGACAGCTTTGGTGGGGAGACATGAGGTTTTTCCATTAATCATTCTTTTACTGCGACTCAGTTTCAGTCATTAACTTGTAGTGCCCAGAAGGCTTGTAGCACAGAGAATTTGACTGCTGCCAGTGTAAAATCACCAATAAGAGGCTGGGCTTTTTAAAAAATCTGTAGCAGTTTGTAGATATTTTTAAAAGCAGGATCCAGAAGGTAAATAACTCTTAAAGGTTTTGAAGCTTGTGAAACTAGTTATAAATTGTCAGTGTGAATATTGATAAAATTATTACAGTATCTTTTAAAAAGATGCTCACACTCAAAGCCTGGCTGCTTTTCAACAGAAATGAAAGCAGCAGTGGCCTTGAATCAAAATCTTACATCTCTGAAATAATGAAAGATTAAAAATGCAGCTCTCAGTCTCTATCTTTGCTCTGTTCTAAACTTTGGGTTAACTTTGCCTGACAAATTGAAGCCTTACATTTACAGCTTGGCTATCCAGGAAAGGAAGAGGACATAGCAAATGTCATTGTTTCATACTTCTCAGCACATCGGGGCAGACACATAATTTTATACAACTCTCTTTCTGAATACTGAGTTAACCTTATTTTCAAAGTAAAAGGAAATCCTTGAATTCAAAAACTGTATTTTTCCTCATATATTTAATATCATTAAATTGTTTGTGCATAACTATCAATGAAGTATTTATCTAAACACCTAGTTATCTGTTATCACCTGCATGAGAGAAATTCATCATCTTTTTCATTTGCTGCTTGGCTAACATACAGTTGATAATGGCAGTGCCATTATCTAAGGTGAAATCAGCTCTAAGGAGTAGTGGGCAATATTTAGGAGATATAAAAAAAAGAATTAAATATGTTGATAGCACTTATATCTTTGAAGACTTTTGCAGGAAAGGGTAGTGGTTGAAAATTATTCCCATGCATGGGACTGGTCCACATTCTCCATGAGGAACAAAATAGCTTACATGGACCACATACATAAGCCTGAATTTCAGTGGCTGTGAACTCTGAAACACAACCTCAATAAAAGCACAAATAGTTCCAGATGTCTTGAAATAAATCTAGATTCTCCTGCTCCTGGCTACTATTTCAAATGGGCCAGCTTGTTGGCAGGGCCAAATGTGTGTGGTGAATTTGATTTTTAGGTGCATGTTCTCCCTTTTTAACCTCATTATTTTGTCTGGAGATCTTCCTGTTGATGGCTGTCTAAGGTACAGATTACATTTCAATCTGGTTTGAAGTGGAGACCTCAAATGGCTGCTCCATAGAATATGGAGCAAGAAACCTTTCACAGACAGGGATATGACAAAAGGCAGCTTAACTTTTACTACATCAGACATCTGTCTGTTTTGCCAGCGTCCATTGTAGCTTTTTTGGGTGCTTGATGAAGACATTTATTCCGTATATATGTGTTCATTTTGGAATTCTAATTTTTTTTCCAGGTAGAACCAGTGTGATTCTGTGGAAATGAGTCCCATAACAAATGGACACACCATCTTCTACCAGGATCCAATTTGTCTTTCCTTCAACAGGTACACCACTGTAAACCACAGCATTCTGCAACTCAGCTTCATCTTTTAATGGGGACAAACCGCCCTATTTGCCACCCAGTTTTCCTGAAGATGCAACTATTAAGGCTTATTGCTTATCTTCCTTGGAGTCTAGACTCCATGTTCAGCAAAAAGGATGCTTCCAAAACTGCACAAAAGAGTGCAATTTTTGAAGGTGGATGAATTCAGACTAGTCCTATGCTCCCAGAGCTGAAAGAAAGGTCTCGATTAAGTTGCTGCAAAAGCAGTGCATAGATTTCATTTTCCCTCATTGTGGCAGAAAGTTTCTCAGCCCTGTTCACAGCTACCCTGGTGCATTTAAGAAGATATACACAAGAAGACACCACCAGACACATGTATGTGAGTGTCCCATAGTTCATCCTGACTGCCAGATGTGGCACATCTGCAGTACCTGGCAGATCTCTGACCACAGCACAAGCTTTACACTCTCCATTGCAGACTCCAAACTGGATGCACACAGATCCTAAAGAACAGATTTGCTGAGAGTTTATAAAGAAAAATCTTTCAACCCCATCTGGCACAGTATATGCCAAGTGTCACATGCAGGAAGAGAAGCTGTGATGGCTGTTTGGCACTGTCCTTCAGAGTCAGGCACAGGGGGCCCTGAGTGACAGCTCTGCTTCTCCCAGCACCTGGATTCAACATGAGGAGCAGCACAGCAGAGCAGCACACATCAGATGATGCCTCTCAAATCAGAGTGGCCCTCACATTTTTGTGGTCTTGCTCTATTACTGATAGTGACAGGATGTGGGGGATCAGGGGAGGTTGCACAGATTTCAACCCAAGCCCCAGATGTGGAATGTGGGAAGGTCACACTGAACACACATGGCCACTGTAGATCTGTGGCCATGCAGGTCTCACTGAAGACAACAACCTGTCTTCCTTGTTCTTCCATGCAAATCTATCAACACTTTCTTTCTTAATTCTTCATCAATGCTGCACATGAACCCCCCTTATTTAGCTAGTCTTACTTCTGAAGCTCTAAATTTTGACCTTTTTTGCCAACCTGGCAGCACGCACAGACACTGCCATAATAATCATGGATAAATTATTATTCTTCACAATACATTATTAGCAGCATGTACAATATATAAACAGCACAAAATTATTATTTGAACACATAAAATTACACCAGACCAAAGAATGGTAGGATTGATCCAGGGTCATGGGAGGAGAAGTGTGACATCCCTGGAGGAAGGCAGATTTTCACAAGTGGAAAATGAGATCCAGGTAGACATGCAGTTCTTATTTTGGCAGCACTGTCTGGACAACCTGACAACAGTCAGGACAGCACTGCCTTTGTAGATTGTATCATCTTCCCTTCAATAGAAAAAAAAGCAGTAACCTGTGTAGACCTTACCTACAGGTGGAAGAAGTGTAATCTTGCCTGGGAATATCAGGCAGAAAATTTCCTGGGCAGTCATTTAACTTAAAAAGCTTCCTTCTAAGACAAAAACCAAGTGAGATCCATTTAGCGGACATATCCAGTACAAAGATTTAAGTGAGGTGAAGAAAGCAAAGGTTTGAGAAAGGTGTTAAAGCACAAACCCTTCTGACCCCTTTTTATTTTCCCCACGCAAGTGGTGATGTTTCACTTTGGTTGTTCTGCTGTTATGAGCAGGATGGTTCAGCTCAAACGAAGAGCTGTCAACCTGGCATGGAAATCAGGCATACAGCTAGAAAAAGCATTGTCATTGTGCAATGTGTGTCATTGGAGAACTATCTCAGGGAGGCATTACCTCAGTGACCAAGATGTAGAGAGCCTTAGACAAGGGACCTGGTCTGCATAAAGGAATACAGGCTTTAAAGAAAATCAATCCTCAGCCCTTTCCATTTTAAAATAACCTGTTAATTTAATTTCAGGAGAAATGTGGCATATTGTGCTGGTCAGGGAAATCTCACCTCTGAAAGCAGGTAATTTTGGCCTTGGGTGGTGAAGACAGTGTTTCTTCCTTCTCATCTTTTCAGCTAAAAACATTATTTTTCAGCATTTGGGTTGAAGATGATAATTCTTTTTTTAATAGAAGAGGGTGGACAAAAGAAAGGTAAAATATCTCAGATCAGTTTAGTGCCCTGTGCAGATTCTGCCACTGGAAATGGGCCTAAAACCTAACACTACTGGAGACAATCTCAGTTCATAACATAGAGCTGTTGTTACATCCCTTTCATTGGGCAGAGACGTCAGAGAGTCCTCAACTGGTTTCACTTGAGCTGAACAATTCTGATATTTATTGTTTCTGTTCCCCTCAACTGCAGGTCACCAGACCCTCTGATAAATAAGGAACCATTACAGCAAACCCTTCCTGGTTGTGGGCTAGCATTGGGCACACTTCCTGGGTTAGGAGTGGGGAAGCTTCCACAGAATGTGGATGGGTCTGTGCAGAGGCTCAGCCCTTTGGTTCGTGGGTGCTGTTGAGGTACAGAGTGCACAGATCTGCTTCCAGTGGGGTACCATGGCTTTAAATGCAGAGTGATGTGTGGTGATCTCCATCATGACTGATTTTCTCTTCCCAGCAGTGTTTAAGGAGGAATCCACAATAACAGAGATAAACAATTACACACAGAACATGGTGATGCTTGATGAGCTGCAGGATAACTCATATTTGTTGAGCCTGAGGGATCTGGTTGTTTCTGAGGCCAGGGCAGCAGGGGCCAGCTGTATGTCCCAGTTTGCTATCCAGCAAGACACAAAGATCATGACTGGGGCAGAAAGGGGAGTCCCCACCTCAAACAGAGAAAACACAACACTGAGTAGGTGTATCCTGCCCCAAAATGAGGCAATCCCACCTCCTGAACAGTCAGGGGAACAGAGGCTGTGATTGCTCACAGGAACAAGACACCTGCTCGTGTTGGGCTCTAACATCTCTGCGTGGGGCAGTGCTGCTGAGTGCTCTCAGGGGAGAGCCAGGGCTCCCTCTCACAGCTCTGCACTGCACCAGCAATCTGCTGGCCCTCTGGCCTCCCAACATTAATCCAAGCAAAAGCTTTGCAAATGTCTTTTGGCACACAGCTTTGCAGAAAAGCAAATCTGAGCGCATTTGTAAAGTAATTAACTTCCTTACAAATTGCTTAGATTTGCTTCTCTAATCATAAAAAGCCACACAATACAAATAGCACTGGCTTTCTCATTACAGAAATGACCCTGTTGCTATCCACAGTTGTCATTCTGCTAGGCTAGGATATAACAATTAGAATTTAGGGTCATAATCATCATTCTTCATCCACCCTTCTCAAAAGTAAATTTCTTGGGACAGATCCCAGGGTGCAGAGGGACTGTTGTAAAACTGAAGCAATGTCAGTCTGTTCAAAGAGAGAGAAATCAGAAACCTCTCTGCTGACTTCACAAACAGTTGACCTTTCTTCATTAATAGGTGTCACAGACCAATAGTTTATCATCAGACTTGACTGTCAGTTACTGCAGAAATCCAGCAAAGGGAATCTCTAGCTTGAAGGATCAATAAAAAATACCCAGGTAAAGCAATGGCTTATTAAAGGCATTACACAATGTGTATGGCTTGATTGAACACAAATGAAAAAAACTGTCTGGTTTAAAGCAAATTATGAAAACTAGAAACTGGATTTTCAACCTTTCTTCTGATTGCCTCTAAGGGTTTTTATTATAACACTTCCTGTAATAGTCTTATCTTTCTGTTGTAGTAAAGACTCAAAGTTTTGCATTTATGTGTCAGTTGCCTAGTAAAAAGAAGAATTAATAAAATGTGATCTCCATGTGGTTTCTGGTGGGTCAATTTTTTGCCATGCTTAATTCAGAAGAGTACAGCTTATCTGCTTTCACTGAGCCTTGAGTTACATTAAGCCAATAAAACCTTTGGTTCCTCTTCGCACAGACTTAAAAGGATCTTGTTTGTGTTCTGCTCCTTGTACCTTTCTTCAGCTGCAAACCCAGTCTCTGTATGTCAAAAAAATTATCTTTGGTATAAAAAGAGTGCAACATGTATGATTTAAACTGCATGACCACGGCAGAATAGTGTTCTTAAACTGAATTTTACACTCTGAGATGTTCTCAGATGTTCTCAGCATGGGGCCATTTCCAATTTGCAAGATGTCAGAAATACACTGTTGAAACTGTTGTGTTACTAACCACACACATCTTTGCAAAACCTTGCTTCTCTTGACTCTGAGTTTGGGGAATAATGCCCTGGAATCCAGGCTTCCTGAATCCTACAGCTGGAGCCAGGATCCTCTCCTCTCTGCATGTCCATCAAGCTTTATTTCAGTTCTACCTAAGAAACCAAGATCTGAAAAGCAATGGGTTCTGGAGAATTTCATGGTGACCAGAGGGATAGAGGAGTGTTATTGGACAGATAAATAAAAAAGTGAATAGTGCACATATTAGTTACCCTATACTCTGCAGAGTAGTGAAACTGGGTCTTGGCCAGTACAGGCAGAGTTCAAGAGAATAACTTAACATTTCACAGAATGTGAACCAGTTGTAAAAGTAGAAAGAATACTAAACATTATGACTGGATATAGGATACCCATAAATTTATAGATTAAATCAATAAAAACCTTTAAAAATCAAGTAGAACATTGTCACCAGTTATAGCAGACCAGATGTTCAGGCAAACAAGCATAAAAACAGCATCACAAAGATTTCAGAATGCTAGCAAGGGCGTATTGTATCAAAGTTGTTATGTGTAAAAATACATGTACTTACTAAAAACAGTAAGTGAAAGGTGAGTCACCATGTATATAAATACAAAGATTTGAGCAAACACCTCCTGTATTTACTGATACAGTTCTAGAGCAAATGTTTCAGGTCTATATTCAGTCTTGAGTCTAATCTCTATCCCACCTCAGAATGGGATATAAACAGTAGGTAGGAAATGGCTTTGGTTTATGTACAGTGTCACCTTATTTCATGTGACTTAGTTCTGATCTGGTAATGAATGGTACCAAAAGATCTGAAGAAAAATAGGTGGCCAAACCTCCTCTCACACCTCTGGAGATGTTCAGATAGCAGTGTTAACTGGATTTCATCGGAACTTTGAAAAAAAAAAAAATCATGGATAATAAAGATAATAGAATTGTTATCCCTTATAATTATTCCTGCCAGATTTACTATTTGTGCACACACGCACATGACTATGATAAAAGTCCTTTTGAAATGTACTGATTGTAGCCTCTGAGAACTAAATCTCAGTGCCCGGCACTGTAATTAACTCAAGATTTATTCATTTATCAAGACTCCTGAAACAAGCTTGTCTAATTGCCTTTCTTTATTAATACATTCAAGAATGTTTAACATTTTACTGCCACTTAAACAAGAGTTCTAATAAGATACTGTATCAATTAATGGTCCTGTTAAAAGTCAACTGGTATTTTTACAATAGCAGCAGAACTCCTTGTTACACATTAAACACCATGAAGCAATCATAAGGTCTGTGGGTTTGTTTGGAAAGGTGCATTGCAATGATACACTGCCAAGATTTTAACAAGCGTCTCCCGCAAGACATTCCTTCCTTAAGAGGCTCTTAGTTTTGGACTTGCCCAGAAAAGGAGAATGAAGGGACAGGAATTCCACTAGTGTGTTTGTCCTTTAAAAGCAAAATGCTTTTCCAAAGCCCTCAGGATGCGAAAGCACTACACTGCACTGCCTTTGTTTGGTTCTTGAAATGTATTGGCCTTAGAGTCTACATTTAGTTTTTTGTTTGGGTTTGTTTGCAGGGGATCATCAGCTTGAACCAATCTGAGACTAGTATATATTCCTTCCCCTATGCTCTGTGCTCAGGGAATTCCTCACTTCTGGGAGTGTGATGCAGTTCACATCTGAGTGAAAGCTGGTGCTGAAAAGCCTTTGTCAGAAGTGGCAACTCCTTCCTTGCTGGACAGAGCAGGATTTGAGAGCTGTCTTGCACTAAAGCAGTCCTTTTTAAGAACTACAAATGATGGCTCAAAGGCACAAACAGGGCTGCCCAGAATGGCTTTATAGCAAGGAATATTGCTATTTTGAAATCAGATTTTTCTAGAGGTGGACTGGTCTTCATCCAACTTCTATTAGGATGCTTTTTTTCAAAGACTAAGGCCTGGTGATGATATGGGTATAATTAAATAGTTGACTACATTGTCAGTTAAAACAATAGCCTGTGATCTGAGCAACACACCATGAATGTGCTGCATTGTTTTAAAGTGGCAATCTTCAGGACATCTTCAAAGAAACCAAACTGAATGATGCATGATGATTTAGCAATCAAACTCAGTTACTTACTTCAATATTGGCCAATAAAATCATGCTTTTACTTACTGAAAGAATTGCTATAAACTTTATATGCTAGATGCATTACGCCAATTGAAGTATTTTTATTTCCTTTGTGAATTATAGAATCATAAATTTCCATAAGCCACTGAATAGGGAAGAGCTGAATTCAATAAACTGGGAAAATACTTGCTCACTCAGGCATAGTGGGTAGAGTACTCAAACACCACCAGACACCAGGAGCTACCATTTTAGTAGCCACAAGTCTCTGCAGATTTATTTACTGAAAAAGAAATCTATAACCCTGCAAGATCCAGATCCTTTCTTTTTCTTTCTGGTTTCCAGGCAGATTTTCATTTCACACAGCAATAGCAAAGACAAGATAGCAGATAGCAAAATAGGTAAGTCCTAAGAGGTTCTTTATAAATTTTTCCTCCTGGTATTGTGCAACACAGGGCACACCCCATCCTTCAGGCAGAAGGTTCATATACTGTGCCTCAGCTCAGCAAAGAAGAAGGCAGCATTCGCAATCAAGTGTCCACCAGAGAAAATGATCACTGGAAGCGTGCAGTGAGTCACCCTACCCTTACACTTACCTCTCCCTACCTGCAGTACTGAATAAGAGGACCTAGGGTGGCTCCAAGAGCAAAATCTTCTGTGAAAATGACTTGATGGAGAGGCAGATTGATCCTGTAGAGATGTTTAGGGTTCACAGTCTGATCCTGTAGAGTTCTTTAGGGTTCACTCACCTACAGTGTAGTTAAGCTTTGTTTCCCTCCTGTGTCCCTCTAGTGATAATGCCAGCCCAAGAAGAGAAATAGTCTTCTCAGGAGGGTTTGATGTGGCCTTCTTGGGCAGCCTATAGGAATGTGACATGAATCAGTTCCTCAGAGGAGATGTCCATCCTAAAGGACCAGGGCAGAGCAGGAAGGAGACAGTTAAACCAGTGCTGGACCCAAAGCAGAGCAGTCACACTCAGGCTCATGCACTTTCCCTGATAGATTAATCTGCTCCAGTGCATATTATGCTAAATAGATGATTCCACCACATGAACCAGATCATGTACTGAACTGGGCCATGCAAATACTCAAGAGAAATGGAATACTTTTGTTTGTTTTGTGGTCCAAGAACATAAAACCAAAGAGTTTCAGTCTTCACACCAATGATCCTGTGGAACGCACAAGTGGTCCTTGCCACAGTGCCAGGTTTTGTGTGCAGGGAGCCACTTGCAGTGGGATTCTGTTACCCTTTCAAAGACTGCATAATTGCTGGAAACAAACTACTTGGCTCGGAGGGAATACTTAGCAATCCCATTATCATCTAATTATGACATGGTAACCAGTGGAAGAGTTTGACTGCCTAAAATACTGTCTGCTTCTTCTACCTTACCTCATCTAAGAAATTATTTTACCCCTCACTATTAAATGTGCTGTTCATATCCCTCATACTCAGCCATAACAGTCAACTCCTTAGTGCCATAAATGAGGCAACAGCAGTTCCCTGGGGTATTTTCTGAGGAATGAACCAAAGTGATCAATGCAATATCATCATGCTCTCCTAATTGGCTCTATTACTGGTTTTGGAAACCTGTACAATGCTTTTTATTGGCTCTTTGTTTGTTTTCAGACTATTAAGACCAAAGAAATAATGTTAGCAGCCAATAGCACTGAAAAGGACTTTGGATTATTTGGGTTTCATTCCATCAAGGTCATACCTGGGTCTCTGGAACCGAGGTTTAATCCCTCAAATCTCCATTGATAAGTAAGGGATAATCATTTCTCTGTCTGTCTGGTCTGCTTGGATTAACACCCTGCAGGATGTTAATTCCAATTTTTTCCCTGATAAAGGCAGCTTCTGCATGAAACCTGAAGGTACAATTATAATACAAATAATTATTAACACAAGTGCCTTCTTTTTCCCCCAGAAAAAGCCCTTTAAGTCATCATTACAGTTTCACCTTATTCAAACATTTTTTATTGACAACTAAAACAACTGAAAAGTAAACTTCATGACAAGTAGTTTTGGCAGGAGCATTTAAATGCAACCATCAGTGCATAGGGGAATGAGTGCAAGGAGGGTTTGAAAATTGTATCTGCTACCTTTTTAGTATCCTTTGGCTTCAGTATCTTTAAAATTGAGGTTATAACATCTCCCTTCCCCATTTAGACCACAGATACTTCAGTGTTCTCCTCTGACATCCCCCTGCCAGCCAGTGGAGGCTTCAGAGCTAAGGTAAGCACACAGGTTGTAACACGGTGAAAGGGAAGAGTGGTGCAAAAAACCAACACTGAGCAACAAGCTGCTGAGTCAGCCAGCAGCACAAGGAAGAGGTTTACATTCTGTCTACATGGCATTATCAACCTACTTCAAAGTTATTACAACTTTGAATCCTGTAAAAAATGAAAGGGTATTTTAAGTGTATGAGCTTTAGGGTAGGGGTTTATCAGCTTTCAGCTTGTTAATACTCAAATTTTCCTTGCAAACTCAGACTGGAATTTTTAACATAGGTATAAATACCATTTCATTTTGTCACAGAAATTTCTAAAAAATATTTTAACATTTTGAGATTTTAATATTAAAAAATGCTGAATCAAAAAAATGTTTTTCACTCCTCATTGAGTCCCTAAGCATTCCTACTGGCTGTTGCTCAGCTGTAGACTCAAATCCACAAGACATTAGCAAGCACAGTATTTTGATTTCAATGAACTGCACCCTTGCCCCTCAACAAAATAAGAGAGAGCTATTTGATGTCTGTCAGGGAGGAGCATTTAGCTTGATCCCAAGGAAGGCAGTAGGTTTTACTTGTCCTTTTCAGAGTCCCTGCGATATGAAATCACTTCCTCTGACGATACCACAAACTGAATGCCCCCAGATAAGGGTAAACCTCAGAATTACAGGGAGCATCTCCAACCCTGCCCACTTGCTCTTTACATAACCATTGCTGAACCAGCAGTATTGGCACAGCTGGTTCAGAATATCAAGATCAGGACAAATTGTACTTTTTTTATGGCTGCCCAGCTCAAACACAGAATTTTGTGGTCAGGAGAGCACCTGCTTTTGGTTGACAAAGACCTTGATCCCATGTATGATGATGGCTCCTCCTCTGGGTGTCAGATGGAAGAAGAGGAAGAGCTGATGCCGATGGCACAATTACTGTCTCATAGGGGTTGGGATGGTCCTGAATCCAAAACAAGTGAAAACACCCCACAGTCTTCCTAATATCAGTGTCAGCCATTCCACCCACTCCAAGAGTATTCTGGTAACTGAGAAGCAGCTCACACCAATGCCAGGGCACAACTTAATAGCTGTTTGAATACATCACTATTAAAAGAAAGTCCGTGATGAGCAAACTTTGGGAGTCACTGGAACCTGCTGGAAGCATCATTGAGTTCAGTAAACACTTTGAAATTAGTTCAATGTCATAAAAAATGGTTAAATGTCACTAAGTTCCCAATGTTATTGCTTTGTAAGATTCATCAGAGAATTGTAGAATGGTTTGGGTTGGAAGGGACCTTAAAGATTATCTGGTTTCAAACTCCCTGTCACAGACACCTGGCACACCAGGTTCCTCAGAGGCCCATCCAACCTGTCCTTGAACACTTCCAGGGATCTAACATCCACTTCATCCAACCAAATTTATGCCTCAGAAGTGTTTAGAAACACAAATAAGCGGACTGATGACTGTTAATGGATCCACCACAGCAAACAAGGTGTGAGTCAGAGAATTGTGAGGAGCCCAAAGGCATCCAAGATGTCCACAGGGGGCTGATGCAGGACCTTCAGCAGACCATGATCTGCAGTATACCCAGGCATGTGTGAAATGGTGCTAAGTCTCCAACTGAGAGACAAACTAAGTTCCAATAGACTCTTGTGTGATGCCTTCTACATAATGAGAAAGCCTATCTTCCTAGACAGACTTATAATCAAAACAGCCACACAAGGGTTAAGGGGAAAGAAATTTTCATCCTGATTTTATATAAATAGGCAGAAAGAGGCAGTGATTTACTTGGAGTCACTGAGGAAGTCTATGGCTCATAGACCAGTCTCATTCTGGTGCATCAACCAAAGACCACACTCCCACAGCCCCCATCTGTGTGCACAGACACACAATAGTAGGGTGCACTGTCTGGAAAAGGGGTGCAGCGTGCCCCAAATATTCCCCAAATGCTGTATTAGGACTACAGATTCACAAGGGTGTGCACAAGACAGAGAGCCCCTTCTGGGTCATCCAAATTTTACCAGAGAGAAGCAATGTTGGCAAAGTAACTGAGATGAAGGAAACAAAAATATTGCTTTAAGTCCTCCTGGATTCCCTCCAGGATCTGTGTTAAGCACTGCTGGCTCAACATGAGAATTTTTTTCTTCTCCTCCCTATTATTCTCAAAAAGTGATGCTCCCATGCTGCTTTTAGGACAGTGCACATAACTGTGTGCCAGGAGTCAGAACGTTCTGACTCTGCCTGTAACACGGCCTCCCATCAGACAGCATCGTTTCTGTGTGGTTAACATGGACACAGAAATGCTCTGCTTCCAGAGCCAAAGAGACACAACCAGATCATTAATTATTTCCATACCTTCAAAAACTGCAGAGAAGTAAATAGTCATGGAAGCTCATGCCAGTTCGTGGACCTCACACAGCAGAAAACTCTTGGTTTCTTGGGAGCCCATCCCATCAGGTCTGTCAAGCTCCTTTCATGGACATGGCAATTAGTGCCCTGCAGACAGGATGGACATGGATGGATCATGTGTCCTCACTGAGTGATTGTAAGGCCTTCCCTTCACCCATACTCTTATGATTTAAAATCTTCCCTCTTAAATTTTACATTTCCTCTCCTGCTAGATATATTTTTTCAGCTTCACTTACAGGGGTAAGGGTTTGTCCCAAAGCAGCCTCTCCTCCCCCAGTTTCCTCTTCCCCCCTCCTTACTCACTGTGAATAAGACCTCTCTGTCTAAAGCAGCAGTTGCTGAAGAGCCTCAAGAGTACCCATTTCTCGTCCTCTCTCTGTTTTGATGCACTGATTACCCTCTTGTTGGATCAATAGCCCATCTGCTTTTAGAAGTTTTCTAGCATTCTGATGCTAAATTAAAACAGAGAGAATCAATCCTCAGTTAATTTACCCAACCATACAATTTATATCTCTCTTCTGATCTGCCATCATGTGAATTTATACAATACTGACATACTGTGAGGACTTCCCACACAAAGTAAGCACTTTTATAATGTTAAATCATCCTCTTTATTAGTAACTCTCAAATGTGACAAACCAGGAGATTTATTGTATAATGTTGCATAGTCCTTGGTTGAACTTGTTAAAACTCACAGCTATTATAATGAAGCAATTTGCTAATTAACAGTGGATTTTTCTTGTTTTTTTAATGGACTTTGGGGATACATTTTAGACTTAGATTAAGATTAGTGCAAAAAAAAAAAGAGTTCTTGTTAATTATTTCAAATTGAGTGTTATGCTAATAGTAAACAATTAGTTATTTCCTGACTGAAAATTAATGTTCTATAAATAATCACAAAAGCAAGCTGTTGTGTGAGTCCCAAAAGGAGACACCAGACTTAGAAAAGATTCATGACTCTTTCTTGTGGGTTAACCACCATGGCTTCACACTTTAAAAAAATTAGGTGTGAGCCTTGGTGGCTTCCTAGGGTTCTTCTACCCTGACTGAAAAAAAAATAGAAAAATAGATAAATAGAGAGAGCGATAAAGAAAGAAAGAGTCAGATAACCAGCAGAGGGATTTTTTTGACAGCAAAGGTGTATGGTGTTACAGTTTGCCAATTCTCAGATCACTTCTCAAATCAAAGATCAATTAAAACAAACAGAGGTTTGTTTCTGCCTTGTGAGAAATATATATACTTTATACTTGCTTTTGCATAGGGAAAACTGGGAACAGAAAACTGGGAACAGAGAAAGTTGAGTTACATCCATTGATCCCAGTTTAGTTTAGTTGATAAAGTAGGAGACTTATATACATCCTCTTACAGACCACCTAATTCTCTCACTGAACTCCTAGGAGTGAATATGTTCCTTTCCATGACTGCAAATGTTTGATTATTCATTTTGATTGATATTAGCTTTTTCTCAGAACTCTAAGTTCTTCAGTGTCTTTCCATACCCTTATAGATGCCCTCTCCAGTCTGTGGAAAGAGACAGACACTTCTTGTGCCTAAATCAGGGAAAGGTGAGATCGCTAAACTCATAAAGGATCTCTCATCAGCAAAGGCAGAGTTCATGTTGGCACAGGAAGCAGAACAACTTCTCTGGGCATCAGCATCACTTAAACAACTCAGGAGTACAAAAATCTTGCAGCAGTCTGTCATGGCCCTGCATCACCTGTCCCCAACCCCTTCCTCTGCCAGAGCTGCTGTGTGCACGTCGTACCATGGGGTGGGAAAACAATGAATGCAACCAGGAGCCAGGGCTCCCAGACCTTGCCTTCTCAGCAGATGCAAATCTACAACATTCACCGACTTTTGGTCAGCAGTGGAAGAGCTGCCAGGAGGGTGGCAGCCCTGGGGAACAAGTAAATCAGGACTTGATAGCACTGCTGGTGGTCTCCCTCCATCCTGCTGCACTGAGCTGTACCTGCCTCTCACAGAGACACTAATGCTTCTTCAGGAACAAGGGCATCTTTCCCCAAACTGCAGTTTTGCCTTTTCCACCTCTGTACTTTGAATAACTTTCTACCTGGCTTCTATCTGAAGCCTGTTCAACCCTGTGCTGTGTCTTACACAGCACAGCAGAGCCACAGAAATCAATAAAATTTGCAATAGAAAGCAATTGTTGCTTTATTTTCCTTCTCATTCCTGAGCATTGGCTTGGAGTCTGTCAAAGCCTGTGATAACCTCTTCTTTCCACTGGGCTACTGCCTTATTCTAGCATGAGGGGGAAAAAATGTCAAAGATTCCTTACTAAAGATGTGACATATTCTCCTTGTCATGTCCTCTCTCTGTGCAGCCTCCATGCCTTGCTCAGACAGGGCACTGTTCTCATCTCCTACCTTTGTGTTAGCCAGCTAAAAAATCTCCCCCCAACTCCTAAAAACCAACACTTTGAATAAAGTGTTTTGCTAAAGAGCTGATGAGTCTTAATGTGCAAGAAGTATCCAAATCATAACAACATCATGAGAGAGAACATAACAGCATTAGCTTAGAGTCTGATGAGTGTGTGCTCTCCTAATGTACCTCCCAGACTTGTGTCAGTTCTGAGGTCTTCCTTTAAACCTGAGTCCTCAGGTGAGAGGGAGATGAATTCTGCCTGATCTGTAAGTAAAATAAGATTTCAATTTGCTATCAGAGCTTTAATTAAAATACTTATAGATCAAGTTTACTGTGTCAAATTATCTATGCCACTATTACTATAGGAAGATGAATGTTAGCTGTGAAAACAGGCAAATACACTCCCCTAGACTAATGAGTAATTTCATAGCCATTGATTTCTGACTTTGAAAATTCTCCCACATGCTTCTGGGAATTGGAACTTGTTACAGATGACCTCACAGCAGCTTTGGCAATTTTTTAAACCTTTTGTGAATGTAGAAAAGGAGTAATTTTGCCCATTCATGTTTTTTTCTGGCAGGCATTATATGTAAACACTTCCATCCCAGGCTCTGAAACCTAGACTAATTGTTGAATTACTATATTTAATATATAAGCTTTAATTATATGAGATACTGATAAACAGCCACCGTCTCCTTCTGTAAGAGTAAGGACTTAATTCTGCAGTTATCAGCTTTCTTTTCAGTAATTATGAAAAGTCAGATGGTGTACCAGGATAAATTTAGTCATTGGGATGAATCTGTTTATGCCAATGAGTTTCATTGAGAGAGCACAAAATGGAAGTAACTATTACTGACTTGAAAGCAGGTGTGTGATTTAGTATACAACAGGCTATTTGAAATGGCTGCATAACTAAATGGGCAATTTTACTATTAAAATTAATCATTTAATCCACACAAACCTTGTGAAGCTTTTAGTAAATTCTGAGTGTTTAAAATCAGTCAATGCAGCAGCTGAGCACCTCAAAGTCCCTAAGACATCATCTTCAGATCACTTCCCTAGAGCAGCTGCTTGAATCATGGCTCTCACTTCTCTGCTCTTTGCTCAGCCCGAGTGCAACAGGATGTCAACTCCCTCAGCACTCCCTGAGTGTGGAGGCACAAGCAGGAGTGAAGAGTAGGCTGTGCACAGGGTATCTGAGACATGGACAGACACCCAACATACTTGTGGTTTATGGGTGTCTAAGGGGACTGTATAATGCCACACAAGAAAGGATGGCAGAGCACCAGATTCTCTACCACTCTTTGACCAGCAGCTGAGCTCTGGGTTTCTGTAAGGACATGTCATACATGTTCCATCCCAGAAGCTACCCCTGGGATCACTCAGGGTAGAAAAGTACAAGGAATGAAGAAAGCAAGAATCACCAGAGAGACAAAGGAACCTTTTCTAACCAGAAGAAAATGTGACTGGGATGTCCATTGCTTTAGATTTTGCACCACACATCGGCACCATAAGGATGGGACCACTTGAAATTGCTGGCAGTCAGGATGCACCTCCTGGCAGTCCCTGGGATGTTCCAAGCAGAACAGAAAGAGATCATTGATAGTGTCAGCATGTTTGCAATGGCAATGGGAGCAGAGGATGAGAGACACCAACCAGAGCAGATAACACACAAACAAGGTTCAAGACAGTGGTCAGTGTGAGGGCCACAGCTTCTTAGGGCAGCTGGACCTTGGTACAAAGCCTGCAAAGGCAGCTGCCCAGTGCTCCAGCCACTCATACCACAAGACTTCGTGCCACAACAATTGTGCCCTGACCACATCTATTCAAGGATCTGTCCCAGTAAATCTGGGCCTTTTTGTAGCTGCATTAATCTATGATCTGAGTTAAACCCATTAAAACAGAAAGACTATACCAGCATAGCTGGGATGAAGAGTCTGTCCCAGCTGGCTACAGGAAGGTGGGAATGCAGCCTGGTGGTTATGCAGCTGTCAAGCAATAATCCAGCATTATCTGGGTCCCACATTCAATTAAAGAATCCATGCATATGCACTAGACATGCAGTTGCATTAATCTCATCCATTGGCTTTATTAATGTACTTAATATTAGTGGCAACTTTTTCCTTCTCCCATGGTTCTGTCAAAGACATCCTGTCCATCACTGCAAATGTGAGGACTTAATTCCAGCTACTGCATGCATGGCCTCAGGGCACCAAAGAGCAGAACAACAGTATGGTTTGATTAACCAAGTTCCTGTCTCCATCAGCAGCTGAGTCCCCTTGAACAAACACAGTCCAGCTGCTTCTTGTGCCGTTATGCATTTAGATTTGCCTTTATTATACAATAAATGAGAAATCAAGAGTAAACAAGAAGGTGAGGGGTTTATTGAGCTCCTTTACTGTGACTACTGCTTCTACTGGCATTTCCTTTGACTTTTGACCTTGCTTGATGCAAAGACTCTGGTCTCCTTGCAGCTAAGCTGCGGCTTTCTCTGAAGTATATGGGCTGTAATGTGATACCTGTGGATATGGTACCAAGGGTAATTAAGATGTTTGTTGACTTTGGTTCTGCCCCACCAGTGTGTAACTATGTCTGTAGGAAGCCAGTGTTTGCTTGCTGTTGAAGTGACAAACATTGGTGCATAAAATCACCAAAGTTCCTAGTCTTCAGTGTTCCATGCTTCTTCATTACTAATTGAATAAAATTCAGGTCAGTATATTTGGCAATGAACACATGTAGGTTCCATTTACAATGCAGGAAATAAACATTTATAAATTGGTTATACAGTGAGAACAGTACTTGGCTTGCTCTTTAATGGTAAATGCCCAAGGCATCATGGAATTATTCGGTCTTGCAAGAGTGAGGCCAGATGAAATACACTTGGCCAAATATCAGAGTCTCCTAGAAAATACTGCAGTGCACCCTAAACTCTGCTAATGCTAGTAATCAGTTCTCCACTGACTACAAGGGAGCTGGCCATACCTGATGGCTGACTTTTCACTTACAGTTTAGTGAGATGAATTCTCTTTTTTATATCCTGAGCAATTTTCAGTACCATGGTTTCTTTTCATTGCTGAATAAGTGATTTCATACCTTCACACATCTAGTGATCTTTCGTGAAGCAAATGACTTAAGCGATTTCTTGTTCTCTATCTTGTGGTCAAAACATCCTCAGCTTCTCCCTTTTTCAGTTCTGTGGATACAGAACATAACTGATGTTGATCTCCTCTGCACATTTTCTTGTTCTCCTCTCTATCTCACTTTCTATATCATGCTAGTTTTGATGGCTGTCAGGCTTCTTTCCTAGAGGGCATTGATAGACAAAATCATTAGGAAGTTTTCATAGATGTGGACAGTCAGGAATGGGGCAAATTGGATGTTCATGCATCTTCCTTACATCTGATTCCCAGGTCTGAACTGAATCATCAACATAATCCTTCCAGTCTGATACGTCTAGCATCTAGTGGCACTCATGAATTCGTACCCACTTTGAAGAGGATGCTGTATAACAACAGGTATCAGACATAATAGAAGCAGTGAACTTTTATAACTCTGACAGCATGATCCAAGAAATTCAGGTCCTTCCTTTGAGGCATAGAAGTAGAAGAAATGATTGTCATTTTCCTAATTGTACCTGGAAGCAAGCCTTACTGCAGGGAAGTCAGACTGAAATCTTCCCCAGTATTGAATGTGGCAGCTCCAAAGGCACTGGAAACTGGCAGCACACTTCAGAAGAAGCATGAGAACTACTGAAAGCTGCTAAAACTAGACTGCTGAGAGTGAATAGTTTAGGAAATAGATTAGTTAGCAGATTATTTGTAGTGTAACTGATTACAAGGTCAGATCAACATTATTGCAGCACTGGACTTGACTTTGCAAAAAGGGTTGATACTTGTAGGTCAAGTCAAAATTCTGCTTCCCAAATGAAAAGTTCACTAAGACCTAAATAAATCCAATTAAAAATGAATAATGAAGTGCAAATATGGGCTGCAAAGGTCAGCAAATGGCCCAGACAAAATTTACTTGGCAGAAAATGTGTCATTAATCACAACAAAATGGAAAGGGGTCCATTGCCAGAAGAATGTGTCTGTGCAGAGAACACACACAGCTTGAAGCCATCAGATTCATTCTTTCTGCATATTCTGTCAGACAGCACTCCAGTTAGTTCCTTGTAGTTGTTTACTTCTGAGCTAACCACCTAGATTTCCTTTATCACCAGTGGAGAGAAACAGGCTCTTCTGGGGCCTAATTTATCTCACAGTAAAGTTGACATCTAAAATACATCACAGGAACAATGTTCTGAAAAGTACTATTTCTCTCCATCCACTATGAAAAAGCTTTGGGTGACTGGCTGATATGCATGTGCTTCTACACCGTGGACATCTAAGCCAAAGCAAGACTAATTCAGTTTTGTCATAAGCCAGGGACATGTCTACCCCTGAAATGCACCAATTATGGAATGAAAAGTTGCATAATCACACTGCACTTGAGCACTGCAGGGCCTCTGAACTTGGGTGGCAGTGTAGGCATTGCAGTAATGTCACCACACTGCTTCAGAGACCTGTTTATTCCACACACACCCCAATTAACATAGCTCTTGGAGTCATCTTTAAAGAAAAAACCCACACTTTTGGGCTGGCAGCCTCAATCTACTAATTACTTCATTTTTACACACACTGAGAGTCTTCTTAGATCCATGTTTTCTTCATCTTTTTGCAGGACTCTTTTTCATGCAATCAAGTTGCTACACTTCTGCACAGCAATTCCCATTGCCTTGGTAATCTGCTAGAGCCTTGCAGTCAAGCAGCTGTTAACCAAATAATTCTGGACCGAATTTTCACATACTAGTGAAAACAATATGGGCAATCACAATATTAACAAGTTTAGTGAAAAAAAAAAAGAAATTATTGCTTTTCTAGTTAAACAGAAAATCTGCTTTTTTCTTCAAAATTTTGCATTTAGAGTTTCAAAGGCTTGTCTTAATACTAGTCTGTAGTTAAGGGATTTAAATGTGTGCTTGGGAAAGTGAATTTATTGGAGTGGAGAAAGTATGATGTGATACACACAGATGCATGAATATAAAATACACTAACACACACTGTTGCTGATCTTGTTAATAGAAGACATTACCAATAGGTTCAACATAGTTAATGAGGGGGTAGGGGGAGAGCTGAAGCCACATTTGATCCCATATTTTTGGGAAAAACACTGCTCAAGAGGAACAGTTTGTGCTGATTTGGGCCAAGCCTCCCTCAAAAGACAAGTTAATGCAACCTCCAGCACCGCATGGGTACATGAGCCTCCTCCTGTCAGAGGTGTAGTGAAAGCATGTGTGGACCAGGAGGTTTTCACTGAGTAATGTGTTCTGCGAGAAAGGCTGGCAGAAAATGAAGTAAAAATGCCAGATCCAATCCAGAGAAAACTATGGAACTAAGCTTGCAAAAAGGGAACAAATGCTGATGCAGAAAGAAGTTGTCAGAGGAAATACTGTATGTGACAGACACTACTCAAGTCATTGATTTTAGGAATCTATTTTAGGAAATCTAACTTCTCCAATGGAAACTTAACCATTGCCTGTACAGATGTGGCTAGGCTCCATCCAGGTGTGCCTGCACCTGGCAGCTGCACCGAGGTTTCAAAGACAGGTGCCTGAAATGTTTCGAGCATCCTCAGTATCTATTATTGATCCCACCAAAAAGGACCTCATCTCCCCATGGTATAAGCAGACTACAACAAAGAGAAACATCACACATCCCTGGTTTTTCCTTTCAAGTGAAATGAGCAGTAAGGCCATGAACTTTCGGTCCATCTGACAGCCAAAGACATGCTCCTACACCACTAAAAGCAGCAACACTCTGGCAAAAGGGACAATCCCCTGCAAAAAGGATCTTCCTAGGAAAAGGAAAGGAAATGTAGGAGAAAGAATAAAATCAGAAGAAAATAATTTTTCTTTCTCTTAACTAAGTTGGAGGACGTGGTTTAAGTTTAGACAATTCTAATTTTAAATAATGCAACTGAAATAAAGTCACCCCACAGGCCCATGCTTAAAAATCCCTTTGTCTTCTTCTCATCAGTCTTTGAGATCTGAGTAATTCAATCCACCCAGAAATTAATATGTCAGCAGACACCTTCCACAACCACTGTATGATAAGTGCAGAGATTAGTCAGTCACTCAATATTATGGCAGGGGTATTTCCTCCACACTGCAGGCATGGAGGATGGACACAAGCAGTTTACCTGTCTGAAAGAACCCAAATACCAGGGCATCTCCTCCAGTCTGAGGGATTCTTTAATCTTTTGATGAGGGACTATTACATAACTCTCAAACAGATTTGGTTTACCTAAACACAAGTATCTGATGCCATTTGAGATGCCCTTGTGTATCTGAAGTAAATAGATCTGGTCAGTCTTCTAGATGTGACACATAAACTACGTGAAATCTGTGCCCTTTTCCAGCAGCTGAAGGTTAGGGTGGGTAAGGCAGGGCATCTGAAATGTCACCAGACCATATATTTAGGCTAATGATTGATGTGGAATACAGGTAACTCAAAACCCGACCTAAGCAAGATTCTTCACCAGCAAAGTTGACTTTCATCATTGTTCAGGAATCCTCTTTCATTTGGAAGCATGCCTACGAAGATTTCCTGAGATTTCTATTCTGCCCCTTCTTAGGCCATTCCCACCAATTCTGTCCCATGACTATTCTCTGTAAGCTGACTAGTCATGAGTGGAAAGGTACAGGTACCTCTCTTGGTTTGATTTTTAGTGAGCTAAAGCACACCCTGGAGAAGGCCATCCCTCCCTCTCTCTCTCTCTCTCTCTCTCTTTCTCTCTCTCTACTATAACAGCTCTGCTGGTAAAATCTTTTTGTTTGGCTTCTGAATTAAATAAATAAAACTTTGCAGATGAGTCTAAATTTTGGAGTTTACTAGCCAAAATTGAGAGTGTTGTGTGCATTAGAAATTACCTCCTTTTTTAGTACAGCATTAAGCCCACGGTATTTGTAAGGTACATGTATCTAGAAAAAATATGTGAGATTGAATTTCTGCTTTTCTTCACAGGGACTCCAATGAGTACCTCCACCTATTAGGAATCAACAGTTGCCAGCTGGTTAATGAGACTGAGTGAATGTTGCACAGTCTGTATTGATGGGCATGATTAATTGTGGAGGGTCAGCTCAAGCATGTCCTGCAAATGGGTAAAGGTGGCACTAATGCAAATTGGTCAGCTGGGAATAAACATCATTAATTCCATACGACATGTCAGATAAACAATCTATGGAGAGGTATGCATTTACAAATCATTGAAAGACCAACTTGTGTAGGGTTTATCCTGAGATAGCAATAAAGGTAATCAATTTGGATTTAAAGATGTTTGCAGAGATATGATGGACCAATTGAGATGAATGGTTAAGCCATCTACCTGCTAGCCTGCATTGTAAGACAGTCAGTCAGCAGTAACTGGCATTGTAAAATAGCAAGATTTGTGCTCTACATTTGGCCATCAGTGAAATTTCTGCTCCTCAGAAAACAAGGTTTCAGAAAAACAATATTGTCAGGTGGGATTAATAGTTAACTGCCTCCTCACTAAGTAATTAACAAGGGAAATTCCCTTATCCACCTATTCCCAGAGGTGATTGTACATGGAGGTACTGGGCCATTACAATTTCTAGGAAAGCTGATTTATCTGCAGCTGTCCAGTTCACACCTTCTTCTACCCTGAGCCTCCAGTTCAGATATAAGACCGGCTGCTTCCTTAGCAAGTATCAGTGAGAACAATTGGACATGTCACAGGACTCCCAGATCAATAGGTACCCACCATATTTTCAAGTTAAAAAAACCGCAACATTTTCAAGCAAAACTTATGTTTTCCCTAATGCAAATTTTAGTTCTGCAAAACTAGTAGGAAAATTCTCAACCATCTGTAAATATAAAAGGAAACTGGAGAAAAGGCAGCCTTAGGCTCGCTCCCTCTGACTTATGTCTTTTTCCTCTGCACCCATAAAATCTCTGGGACACAGGCATTGAGTCATGGCTGAAATTATTAAGCACATATCAATTAATAAAAAATTATAGTTCCCCATGAGTAATAAGAGCTCTACAGCAGTGTGCTTATAATAATGTAATTACTGGTGGGGTCTCTGTTTAAATTGAGATCAATCATTGGCAATTTTCGCACAGCTATGCTTCTTTCATTAATATATTTTTCTTCACATACAATGTAAGTCTGCTTTTTAGAGTCCTAACAAATATTTAAAACACAAACCTTCTATAACTTGAAGTCTAGATAGCAATCACTTGATAACTAAGCATAATCTGCAACTAAAAACTCACATACAACTGAGCAAGACCTTCATACAATCAAAGCTCAGGTGCCATGAGCTGATGTGACTTTATGTGCATTTTGCAAAGGAGCTGCTCACTGCCTTTTGTGTAAGCTCCAGACCTTCTTCACATTCCTTGGCCCTTTCCTTTCCAGCACTGGTCTGTATTAAATCTCCATAGGTCTGAATGTGGCTTCTTGTAGCCTGAATATACTGAGAAGGTAGCACTTGTTAGCACAAGCAGTTTTAATTTTGATTCTTTTATTAACAGATTGTTTTCAAACCAGATTACATTAAGCATAAGAAATCAGTCTCTGTAGTAAAAGACCATTGGCTCAGCTGCTTGAAAAGGGAGACACTTCCACTAACTGTGTCATGAACAGAGAAGTCACTGGGTGTGCAGCTCTAAAATCACTGCTATCCTGAGGACATGTTCCTATCCAGAAACATGCCTAGCAGCTTCCTTTGGCACCAACATAGCAACATAAAGGAAACTAGCAAATATTTCACTGGGGAGGGGAGCAATTTATCAAGCTGACTCTATGTAGTCTGGAAATTACTTGTTCTTTCTCTATCCTGAGAACTGATGATTAAGAAAAGACAAATGGTGTTTCACTCGCCATAGGAAAATACTGCAGTGCTAGATAAGACAGCAAACACAGATATTCAGCTGGGTCTCCTCATCCCCCTCATCATACCAAAAATGAAAGAAGAAGGAGTTCCATTCTGAAACCTCATATTCCTGCCTAGGTTTTCAATCAAGAGTATACATAAGAAACTATGTTTATCCAATTCTGATTTGGAAAATACTACATTTACTTTCTTTATTTTCCAGGGGGTTTTTCTCTTNTTTTTTTTTTTTTTTTTTTAATTTAACTCCACTAGAGGGTCTGGGAATTGATTTCTTAAAGCTTTCAAAGAGAAAGGAAGGAGGAAGTCTTACTTGTCATGTCAAAGGCTGTTTTGTTTCCTGCCCAAAGAAGAAGTCTGAAATATTCTGAATTCCAATAAATAGATAAAATTAAAATGTCACCTCAGCTGACTTGAGGCACAAAAAAAAATGAGATTCATCTTCCCTAGCTCTGCCTGTGGTATGAGTTTCCATCTAAGCAGAGTGTCCAGGCTCTCTTTATGGGCAGTTTAGGGAGTGCCACACTTTTAACTAATGTGGGTTACCACTTTAGGAAGTACCCTAGATTCCCTGAACTCTGCTGACAACTCGCCCCTGATTGTAAATGCAGCCCAGGTGGCTAGCTCAGATATTGATTACTGCACTGTAGGCAATCACTTTAAGCAGATAAATCCCTCCCTGGAAGCCCACACTCCCCCCAAGGCCCTGTGCTTCTGGGAAAGGGGGATAGTTAAGAACTGTCCCAACAAACTTTCTTAACTTTGTAGGACTTCAAATATTTGCGTCTTGTGGAGCATATGATATTGAGAGGCAACTGAGAAATGGTTATTTGTGACTTTGCCAAAATGCTCTGCAAAAGTGTTGACCATGTTTTGGATCTGAATGTTTAGGGAAGATGGGAATTGGGCAGAGAGGGGAGGTGGGGTTTGGGAATGGGGTGCATAGCTGCAGGGGTTAAAGAATCATACAGAGTATCTTGAACTGGAAGGGACCCACAAGGCTCAAAGCCCAGCTCCTGGAGCTTCAGGGCTGGATTATGGTTGAAAAAAGAGAATAGAAAACATTTGGCAGGAGATGGCAGCTGAAAAGGAAAAATAGACTTTGAAACAGGATGATAGGTAAACCCACAGGGATGAGCTGTCAAGTGAAGAATAGGAGAACTTGCTGTCTACTGAGAAACTGGGATCCATGACTCCTTGCTTGAGGCTCCTCTCACTGGCAAAATGAATGAATAAATAAATAAATAAAAGTTCAGGGTTATTTTTGCTTCAATCTAACTGAAAAACTATGTAGTACTCCTGGAGAAGTAACTACTGGAGATCCACAGACCCAGCTGCACCTCCCAATGTATGTAGTGTATCAATGTCTGTTAATTCCCATTTTCACTCCCCAGGAATCTGTGAAACTCATATATGTCCCCACTGATCCTCCCTTTCCCTCCTCTTCCATTGCTATTCCTGGGATCGATTTTCTTGGGTCTGGTTGATTCAAAACTAGAAACTAAAGTTGTGTTGCAAATTAATGATTGCAAAAGCCAGTAGCAATCACTGTGACTGTTCCCCTTCCAAAATTAAGGAAAGTTTGCCATCTAGAGGGGAAGCAAGACAGAACTCTGATCTGTGGTGGGAGCAGCTTTTGATTTGACTACAGGCAGTTCAGTGTTACAAACTGGGCAGCAGGACAGCGACAGGCTCATACCACATAAGGAAGAGAGTGAGTTGTTTCTGAGTCTGGGACAAATAGTAATTTTCTTATATAAATTGTGCAAGCTGAAACAGACAGTTTAATTAAGCTCAGCAGATCGATGGCATTCACATTCAGCAGAGGAAAAACCTTGCCAGAGAATCTATTTTTTGAGCTAGTTTTTTCCACTGGGCATGTAGACACAGCTGGGTTGATAACCAGCAGTGAGTAAAGTATTTCTTCCAGTGCAACTGGATGTTGGCTGCAGATTTCTGCTGAACCCCAGAGCTTCATCCCATGAGAGTAGAAATCTTCCATTTTTATACCCAGATTACACCGAAAATTACTTCTCTCCAGTTCAAAGATTTCCCCTGTATATTCTCTCCATGATAGACATCAAAATATGTTCTCATGGTTTATTTTTTCCTCCTGGGAAAACCATGAGCGTTTTTCCCTTTTCCTTTATTTTCTTTTCCCATTTGATGTTTCTTGACTACATGAAGATAAGATGCTCTGTTCTTGCAAGCCCTGAGCTGTGCTTCCATTCATACAGTGACTCTGCATTTCACTTCACTTGAAAGTATTCCTGTTTCCTCGGGGAGGAAGGACGAGTTGTCCCTCAAGGCTCCCTTCCCCCAGCCATTCCTGCAATCCTGCTCCTGCAAGCTAGGAGCAGTCCCTGCTCCACACAACACACCATGAAGCATCATGGAGCCCTGCTGGATGGGCTCACGGGGCTGTGACATGGGGAGGGTTGTTCAGTGAGGCTGCAAAGCACTGACAGACACAGAGCTGATGAATAAATATCCTTTTTGTAAACTACCTGCAAATGATTAGGAACGAAGGCAAAGACAAACACAAGGCAGAGACCTCCAAGCATTTCATGATTTTGAAGGCTTGTTGGAGTCCAAGTAAGGCACTTGGTCACTGGTGTGCTGGAGAGGCAGGTGTGCACACCAGCAGAAAACCAGGTCTGCCTGCAGGTTTCAAATGCTTTCCTAATTATTCTACTTTTCTTCTGGTGATTTTGTCAACTTGTCTTTGCTTTCCCAATGACCTGGCACTTAGTTCTCAATATGCTTGTGGGCTTCTGCAGGCATTGCTGTCATGACCTGTGCAGTGCTAATGAAACCATCTGTTGGGTCAGCCTGTCACTTTGCATGCCATTCCAGGCTCTGATTCCATGAGATCACACAGGCAAAGCAGTCACAGCCCTCACAGCAGTGCCCTCATGTGATTTTAGGAGGTAGGTAAGCTACAGAAAAAGTCATTTTTCTGGATGAGACGCTAAGCTGCTGTTGTGAGTGTTTGTGACCTTTGAAGTTGACAGACTGCTTTCTCTAACAAAAAAAGCTTAAGTTAGAGGTCCTGTTTCTGGGTGGAGAAATGTAAATTTTGCCTCTGTTTGCCCTTCACTTTTAAATAGTGCGGTAAACTGACTTCTGAAGTACATTCAAGGCCTCCTCTAGTTTATAAAAAGTGTCCAGGGACAACTAAATGAGATAATAAAATAGATATTTAGATCTTTTCCACCCACTTCTTTTGGGCTGAGGTGCATGAGTGAATTCAGGCAGTTAATCAAGCAACTGATTGTCAGCTAAGTCACGGTAATGGTTGGTGCCTGACCATGCATGTGTCCTTAGCATAATGCAGCTGCAAAGTAAATTTTGCCAGCTTAGCTCCTAATGAAAATGAAATCCACTGTAGAGGCTGTTTAAACTAACACATTTCTCAGTGGGTCAGGCTAAAGGCATGCACATGGTTAGTTAGCAGGTTTCATATGATGGGAATTATCAGTAACTCAATTATACCTTATCATGTGCTGAGACCTGGGAAATTATCCATTTGGAATAGTGATGCAATAGTGATGCAATGACTGAACTGGCTGAAACTGGTGTGCATAAAGGGCTCACACAACTTGAGTTGTATCTATATATAACCTTAACTAGAGATGTGGAAAATTCATTGGAAGACTTTTAAATTGAGATTGATTTTGTCTCTCTAAAAATACAAAGACATTCAAAGAGAAATTCTGAGTGTGGTGTAGAAAGTTTGGGATGAGATTCTTTCACCTGTGTGACACAGAATCAATCTAGATAGCCAAAGTGAATTAAGTGAATTCTTGATATCAAAACCTATAAAACTATGAATCCTTGTGGTTCAGTAAGGTATAATTCACTGCCTACACCAACAATCCCTTCCCATCCCCCTGGCACTTTTCTCACTGAGGCTACACATCTGTAGTAAAGCTGTGTGCCATGGGTCTAGGACAAATGAATGAGAAAAACTAACTGCTTAACAGAACAAAGCTAAAACACATGAGCTTCCACTCCCTGACGCACTGGTATGTGGAGTATTAAAGGCATTTGAGCCACAATCCCTGTTCAAATCAGCTCATGCATCCATTCTGGACAAGAGAGCAGCATTTCAATTTCTTGCTGCTCTGGTGATTTGCTTGAAAGCAACATTCAGGTGATATTATGTCTATCCCATCCAACCTGGCTTTGAAGAATTCTCCATGTTCAGTCCAAGGTTTCTGCACTGGAACTGTTTATGTAAGAGGCAGCTATTATTTGTCATGGAAATCTATCATAGAAAAGAACATTTTCAAAAATTTGCACTAGAAGATTGAAAGAAACAGTATTCCTCTGTCTTGAATTTAAAGCATGTTTTAATTGCTATTAGCATTAAACTTTACTGAGACTATGAACTGAACTCAGCTTCTGAGCCTCAGCTAGTATTTTGCAATTTTACCCTTCAGCCTAGTTGTTTTGTTTTTTTTTAATTGAAACTTCTAGAATATGCACTTTCTGTTCAGTTTTTGCAACTTCCTGCATGAATGAAATATCCCCTAACGCTGACCAGAAAACCCTTCCACATCTCTTTCAGAAATTTGCTTCAGCAAATGTAACATCCTCACCAGAAGGAAACACAAGCTATAAAACATGCTGCAGCCTTCCTTTCTGTCTGGCTTGCTTCAGACTTCATTCATAAAAAAAAAAAAATAGAGAGAGACAGAGAATGAGAAAAAGTGACAGTTGATTCAGAAAGTTGTACAATGTAAACACTCATCCACAGATGATGCATTGAGGGTTGGTGTTGCATATCTTTGGGGACAACATATGCCTGTCTTTCACACTTGTCAAATCCTAACGGCCATTGTTATCAGCCCACAAAAGCTTCCAAATTCCTACCTGTCACTGAAATTCTTAGAAAATGAGAAACCATAACAGACTGAGAAAAAATAACTGTGATCCTTCCTATTCTGCCACTGCCTGGGTCCTTAGCCTTTTCTCTAACACAATCCTTACTCAGCAGAGCCATGTTATTGATACTCTCAAGACTTCCCAATCTTTTCAAAGGATGCAGACACCCGCGTTACTCCTTATGTGACAGAATTATTAATTCTTCCAATTATTATTGTTTCCATTTTGCAAACAGAGAAACAAGAGAAGGTTAGCTTTCCTCTTCAGCCTTGATCTGAACCAGGGTTTATGTTAAGATTAGTCAAACATACAGGCAGGACAAGGATAAAAATTTTCCACCCTTTTGGGATGGCCGAAATGTCACTTTCTCCTGAATTTTTAAGCTTTATGAGACCTTGCCCACAGCACACTCCAGACAGGAGCAATACCCTTCCCACCTTGCTAAGTCTCATTAGGGGGATGGAGGTTCAGTCACCATAGCTTGTCCTCTTCTCTGGACCTCTCTTTCCATCCCAGCTCAACCTCCATGTTCCTGTGATTGGAGATCCAGCCTCTCCAAAAAATCCTTCCTGGCCCCTGCCTCAGTTTCTTTATAGCAAGCAGTGGGATTTACACTGGTCTGTGGAAGCAAGTGAGCATCCAGCCCATGGTGACTGCAGCAGCTTTGTCCCACTGCTGCCCAGCTCTGTTCCATCCCAGCTCGGAATAGAAAGGCATCCCTGGCACAGGGACACAGCAGAGCTGCAGCCGCCCCCAGAGCTGGTGCAAAGGTTTCCCACAGCCCTGGAGCTGCCTTTGAATGGGCTGCGTGTCAGCAGGCGGCAGGAATGCGGGGAATGTTCGACTGCAGGGCACTCCACTTCGGGGGATTAGGGCACATGATCCCAGACAAGAGCGATAGCCATAGCCACCCTGGAGGCCAAAACCCCAGAGAAAACTTTCTGCTCCCGCAAGAAGGGTCTGAAAGCGCCTGCTACCCTGGCCTGCAGGAGGAAGCAGGAGCTGTGTGTCTGATGCTTAGAGCTTCCTACTTTTCTTTGAGAAAAGCAAGAGCATGACCAGTATCTGATAGATTATCTTTCCTGGGGCAGAAGATGGGTTTAGGAGATGGGTAGGGATGGGGAGGTATTTCTTCAATGAATTCCGTTTCCCACTGCGTGTAAAGGTTACTTCCCTCCAGGTTACTTCTCCCCATCACCTCACTGGATCCTGTCACACACTTCCCACTCTCAATGAAAAGCAGAAACTGCCTTTCTGAATGAAACCACTTCTTTCTTTGCTGTGTTTGGGCAGCCAGGATCCCCTCCCTGCTGCATGTCCTGCTGCAGCTCAGTTCAGCCCTGAAATTTCTGCATCTCTGTGTCCGCTATTGTGGCAGAAGACCTTGGAGCTCTTTGTGCATTTTGCTACTAAAAATAGGCTTTATGCAGTTCACTGCACTGGAAAACAGGTTCACTTGGCAATGTCATGCTGTGTGTAGTTTCCAAATCATGCAGGGAAAGGATACAATCATGTCTCTTTTTCTTGATAAATCCCACAGGCCCTCAAGTGTGCCTGACATCACATATCTGAAGCACCACCTGAGAGGTCTCCTTCTTACCTCCAGGAGCCAACTGCAAGAATTCCCTCCTCGCACACCACCTGGCATCACTGCCACAGGCTTCCCAGCAGGAAAGAATCCCTCTCTCACCTGATACAGCTCCACAGTCAGGTGTTTCATAGTACATTGGGCCAGCAATAAGTAATGGCACAGGTTTAAGAAGTTCTTACATTACCTGCAAAGTATTTGGAGGTGGAGGGATGATGGAGTATTTTTTTTTCCCTCTTACTTAATGAGATAGGTTGAAAGAGCATTTACAAAAAAACTCCACACTGATCCAAATGCTCCCATTTGCTGTTTGAGAGCTACACCTGCACTGACAGTGGGGTAAGCAGAGGACAGAAATGAGGAGCTCTCCCTGACTCTGCTGTGTCTGACTCAGGGAGAGAAGGCACCATGACATACTAAAGGCCTTATTATGCTCATTGTCACACTGCCCCATATCCAACAGCTGCAAAGGAATCCTTCTCTGTTTATCCTTGTGCAAATAAAAGCAAGTCTCTAAATAGTTTGTGCAGATTTCCAGTTACAAACATTTGCTTGTGGGATAAATAAATTATTATCATTAAAGCTATATACTAAAGAGAGCAGGTTTCACATTCCTCCTTTCTCCCCAAGAGCTCAGTGTCCACAGCAGAATACCATCTGGAGTAAGAACATGGAAGTTTGACATAGTCGGTCTTATCTTTGCTGTGCAGGACTGGAAAGCTTCATGTCTGTAAGCTAACACCCAGATCTTATTCTTTCTTGAGAAAATACAACCATGGAATTTGCCAGATAAGCTACTGCTTTTGCAGGTGATAATTTGTGCACAAAGTGTGATAATGCACATTCAGATCTTCAGTTGCATTCACAGATTATTAAAATATTGTGAAATGTAGGAACGGCTGTTCTGGATCAAACCAGAAGTTGAACATTCCAGTTTGCTGTCCTGAATCTTAACCCCTGTCACATTAAGGAGGAAACAGAAGGGGTACATTAGGTTTAAGGAACAGAGAAGAGCAGAATGTGCAGAATAATAATCAATTAGCTGATAATAGCATTCCTAAGATCATCATATGTAATCATTGTCAATATAGGCCTCCTTTATAAGGTTAGAAGCCTTTTAAACATACTTTCTTTATGCTTTTGCCATCTATATCCCTTGGCAGTGGTTTACCCTGGTCAGTTCTGAACCCTGTGAAACTATTTTCTTTGCTTTGCTTGAAATTTAAGACCAGGATTTGACAGAGTAAGGCAGCAAAAGAAGAAGCAACAAAGAGAACTCACCAGAGGAGAGTATTGGCACTGATTGAACCAAACTGCCCAAGACAGAGAGGAGGCACAAAGCTGGACAGGGGTATAGCCAAGGGGCTGGCAGAGCACACCTCCATTTAAGCCCATTAACTTAGGGAATTAATGGCTCAGCCCTGTGGAGCTGGAGGCAGAGAGGAGCTTTTGGCTGCAATAGGTATCTTGACCTGTAGCTTAATGCTCGCTTTAAACCACCATAAACCAGCACTGCAACCAGAAGAAGTAGTCCTGCTGCTGCTCCACACAATTTATTTCTGCAATTTATTCACCATGCCTTGAGGCCAGTGTCTGTGTCTTTACAATAAATCAGATCAGTCACAAGTATTTTTGTTTGCCATTTCCTAGGTAGTTTTAAACCAAGTCACTTCCAAGACCCTTTTACCTGCAGAACTGAGAAAAACCTACTCTAGGTGATGCTACAGGAAGGGCAGGGAAAGGCAGAGGTGCTTCTTTCAGTGGCAATGGTGACTGCTGCTGGCTCACAGAAAGCTTGGGAACACAGTACTTCACTCCTGAGCACCCTCTGCTTGGTAGTGTGCACTTTGACCTCAGAACAGCTCTTGGGCCACCTCACTGAGGCAAAGAGGCCGGGTCTGTCAGCAGAGTCCTGACAGACACACGGACACACACTCCCAGCCTGACGGACACACACCCTGAGCAGAGCCACTTGCTGCATGCTCACACTTGCTATCTGTTGACAGAGAATTTTCTCAGATCTTCATGACAAGGTTTTAGCAGTTAACATACATATTAGGAAATAACTGCTCTTTATTGGCACTGAATAAACCTCTTTGCCTGGCTGAGACTCGGGAATGTAACATGTCATTTACAAAGCTGTCCCAAGAGAGCAGAGACAGATTACAAAAATATGCCTTGTATTCAGTTGCTTTAAGTGAGTAAGATGACAGCACAAGGATTTTGCATTGAATTTACATGCTGAATGGTCACACTTAGAAACCTGACAAATTGCCTTGGAAAATTAAATAGTATTACCTTAGAGCAGAGACATTGCCAAGTGCTCTCCCCAGGAAAAACAGAAGAGTAGGAGGGAAATTGCAAACACCAAAATAAGCTTATCTGCTTCAAATGAGTAGCACGGTTTAAAGAATGGTGGTTTACAGGTATACAAGACATAGTTCCACTGCAGTAAGTGAGCCAGCTCTCATCTTTGAGATATTCAGAGTAAACAAGCAAATAAATTCCTATTTAAATTATATCCACCAATCTGGATATGGCTTAATAAGCATGGGGATCTGGTTACACAATTGTTCCTGCCATTAAAAAACAAACCTCATGTGATAGCTGGCATTTTTGATTCAGCCCATACACATTTAAAACAATGCCCCACGTGTTGCTTCATGCAGCTGAAATACTCTCTGACACATTCACTGCACGACCCATGCTGGGCCTGCAGTAATTCAATCTGCACCCTCTCTTAGTATAAAATACACGATGTGATGTTATCAGCCTGGAATAACACCAGTGACATCGTGTATCTAATCTCCACACGTTACTCATCAGAAAACAAAACCTAAGAATGTGCCCATCCTCAACAGGAAAACAAGCAAGGAATGCATGGAGACAGAGTACTCAGAGCCACCATTCTGATGATTGTTTCCAAAAAAAATCATTGCAAGTTAAAAGCAAAGGTTTACTACTGAGTCAGATTCTTGACTTTGCTGAGTTTTAGTCACAGGCCTTTGTTATTTTTTACAAAAAGACCAACTCTGATCTCATTCACAGTGGTTTGTACTCATGTAACTTCCTGGCTTGGTTTGAATCACTCCAGTCGCAATGGAAATGAGAACAGGATGAGGGAAAAGACTGATAGTTCAAACAAAGGGCTACTAAAATGACAGAAAATTATGTCAAGGATCTCCCCTGCTTTTGTTAACATAGGTTAACAGAAGGGCTAAAAGTCTTCCCCATATTGCCCAGCCAGCATTGGAAGATCCCAGTGCCTCCACAGCTCAGCTCTTCTGTTGTGCACAGAAAACCAAACAAATGAAAGTGAAGGTCTTTGTTCAAGACCTCGAGAGCTGACATGCCCGACAGTGCTCACAGAAAGGTGCCAAGTCACGATTCAAGGGAATTTCCTCGCAGGTGTGACGAGGAGCGCAGAGGAGGCTGGCGCTGGCTGGGACAACAGCTCCCTCTAATGGTGGCTGAAGGACACGTCCTTGCTTCAGTCTTAGAAACCTGCCGGGACGATCCAAAGGAAAGCTCTCCTCCCGGTAATCTGGCTCCCAGATGGAGCTGGCATCTCCATTTACTGGTCAGTCTTTACTGACAAGCAGCAATAAACAGTGTTTTGACAGGAGGAACAGATTAGGATTGGTCTGCTATGGCACACACACATGCGCTGTCTTTATTTACTGTGGCCCTGGCAGCTCCAGCTGACTTTTTTCATTTGTTGTTGGAAGCAAATCCCTTTACCAACACAGAGCAAACTAACCACATGTAGGTACCTGTACACCTATACAAGGTGTAATGGAAGGAAAGTCAAGTGCTTCTGTGGTTGCATAGGATGGCCACAACTTAGGTCAGACAGGGGCATTTCTGACCAGGCTGTGCTGGTGTTTGACCCAGCTGCCTAACACCATTCCAGCTTTTTATTTCTCTCAATGATCTCTGCCTGTTTGGGGCAGCACTTGATCTCTTATCTGGAGAAATCAGCAAGAGTTTTCCTGGTGGTCTCAGGGAGAGTGAGCTGACAATAGCTCTTGATTGACATAGGCATAAAGAAAGCCCCACGGAACTCTATCACATGCACAGAAATTTCAGTGATTTCTAATCTTTTCCTCTCTTGTACCTTTGGGTTGATTACAAGACTCCTTTTTCTAGAAGAGTTTTGAATTTTTCCCTCTGGAGCTATCAACTTTCCCAATAGCACTAGTTACTTTTATCTATGTTAGTAAGGGCTGCATGGTAGGCAGCAATTGCTTAGAAGATCTGGAATCAGCCCATGCACCTGTGGAGTTCTGTTAAGATTACTAAGTCAAGAAACTTCTCCCCTTAAATTGTGTCCTCAGTCAGTCAGGAAAGAGAGTTGCTCAAGAGCAGCCTGCAGCAAAAGCACTCTTTAGTGTGGTGCTGAAAGTAACCTGAGATTAATTTGGACTACACAGAGTGCTGCAGGGCGTGTGAGGTCCTTCACACTAGACCAAAGTGGAACACAAATGCTGCAGCTCTGATCTGGCAGAACACCACATCCACCCCCACCCTTTGGGTGCTGGCAGTCCACACTCATGCGTAGTGGAGACCATCCTCTCCTCCCAGCTAGACTTATCCTGCAAACTGTCCAAAACAACAGTCACCTACATGCTCTGTTTCCTGACCAACTGCTGTCTGATTTAAAGATTTAAGAAATCAAAAGTTGTTTAAAAATAGTCACATGAAGCCCCCATGGCTGCTACCTTGGGCCAAATCTAATAGATTTGGTCGAGGGAAGGGCATGGAGCTGTGTCGTGGAGGTTTAGGCTGGAATTTAGGAAAAAATTCTTCACCCAGAGAGTTGTTGGGCAGCAGAACAAGCTCCCTGGGGAAGTGATCACAGCATCAAACCTGACAGAGTTCAAGAAACATTTGAATAACTCTATCAGCCACATGATGTAATTTTATAAAGGGCCAGGAGTGCGACTTTGATCATCCTTTTATGATTCTAACAGCATTTTTGAGAAAGTAGGCATTTAATTAAAATTAATAATTTGCCTAGGGAGACACTAATTGAGGAGAGGGGAATGTTTGCTTGTAACAAGTGTAGAAACTTCTGATTGTTATTTAAGGACACCTTTCAAATTTGCCACGTGTGAAAGGTTATTTTCTATCTTTGCAAAACTTAACAATAGAATATATAGATAATCTTTCTAATACACTTATTGGTCTGAAACTGTATATCTAAAGGAAGTCATTGGCCTGATTTTCTAAAATGTAGTGCTAGGAAACCGCAGTGCATGATATCCTGTCCATGCCTAAACAGGATGTCCATATATTCCGGCTAGTTGCTGAAATCGAGATTTAAGCACTATAGCAGCTAAATACCAGTTTGATTCACCAGGTTTCCAACTTCATATCTCCTCCTGGGGCTTGCCTCTAGAAACTGGGATGTGGGCATCAGCCTTATATATAGTATTGCCTATTCCTACAAACCACAAAGGAGGGAAAGGACTTTAAATAAATTGTGCAGGAAAACCTTGAAAATGCAAGCTTGGGCTATGTGATCAGAGTCCTTTCTGCTTTTAAAATCGATGGATCCCAGCAATGTGATCCCATCACTTGTGCAGTACACCTAATTGATTGCACGTTTGACTTGCACACCATTCAGGAAATTAGACACAGCTGCCATGAGCACCATTGCAAAGAAGACTCCTGCAGGGAAAGCAGTAGAGTCAACATCTTCTGGCTGTCCCTAACAAATGGCACAACTCTCAGCAGGCACTTCCACAGAGGCAAGAAGAAAGTGAGAACAAACAATGAACAGAGAATGTAAATACCAGGCAGTCAAAGTGTAAAAGGGAACTGCTTTCCACAAGGCATGTTTTGACTGGAGTCCTGGGAGGAAAGGCAGTGTGTACCTTGAAGCAATCACATTATCACAAAGTGAAACCAAGAAAACAATCCACAACTATTGCAGCTATTTTGAATCATTCATCTCAGCAATTCACCTCTCCTCTTTACAGGAGAAAGTTTGTGTGGAGGTGACAGCCCTGTGAGGCTTCTCTGTGCCATTGCTGATAGGATTTACTGTATTCCATCAAACATATATTGTATTGAACAGTTTTTTCTTTCTAAAAAAAGACACATGAAACTTAAGTGCACTTTGCATTCATCAGTATCACCGTTGCCAGGTTGAGAACACTGAGCTCTGCACAGTGCACAAGAGCGTCCCTCCCTCTCAAGTGAAAAGAACACCAAGTCTCTTAATGCACATGTGACCAACTGAACCAAAATAGCAAGATCCTGAACACAGCCTAGCACCAATATTCACTTTTCAGTTCAGGAGCAGGGGAAAGTATGTCATTATCTGCATATTTCAGAAACAATAGTTTGACTTTTTTGCTTTGTGTTGAGTGGCTCTCTCTGGAAACATCACCTTTCCAAACTGTCCTGTGGTCCAGCTCTAAGTTTAATCCATTCAAGAGATGGCCTGAGACCCAGTCAGAAATAGTTCATGAACATCAGCATCCTTATTGTTCTTTTCTCTATGAGCAGGGCCCATATACTGTGCTACCTGTGGTGTACCCAGAGCCATGAGCCACCGCCTAGAAGGGGAAGCCGCATCACCAGGGGCACAGCATCAGAGCATCACAATCAAGGGGAGGAGAGCAGGTCAGCACAGCACTTGGGATGCCAAACACAAATGGGTGAGCCATGGGATTTGGAAATTCAAGGTGTCAGGTTAGACACATACAAAATAAAGGATATTAAAGAAGCAGGGAAGATTATCCTCCTGGGCTCAGCAATC
Organism: Toxostoma redivivum; assembly: GCA_013397375.1. Taxonomy (NCBI): domain Eukaryota; kingdom Metazoa; phylum Chordata; class Aves; order Passeriformes; family Mimidae; genus Toxostoma; species Toxostoma redivivum. The sequence continues at coordinate 1,049,549 of VXBI01024179.1, forward strand.
AGAGGGGTCAGCACTATTGGCTGCCTGTCTTCACTGAAGTGAGACTGCTGCCCTCAGTAGGGGGTGGAGCTGGGTCCTCTGCAGTGATGAAACTCCTCACATTTATGAATGCTTTTAACAGCCTAGCCCATCAATGCCAAATCACTTGTCCAGCTTACTGCAGACAAAATAAAATAGCTGTAGCAAGATAAGCGTATCCTGGAAGGCTGGGATTTTCCAGCAGAGAGGTCCAAGTCTCTGTTGGTGGCTACAGTCTGTGTTAAGCTCAACTCCACAGACAGATACCAAATGACCATAGCAGAGATTTTGGCAGTGGAACAGTAGTTGCAATAAATGATTCTGTGAAGCCTTTCATGCACTTCACCTAAAGTGCTACAGCTTGCCCTGCCCTTCCAAACCACTCCAGAAGTGTGGGATTCTGCTTATCAACACAATGAGCCAGCAAAAGCCCATCAGGAAAGTCCACCACCACTCTCAGTGGTGTGAAAGCAGCAGCCACCTCGCCCATGGCAAGGAGAAATCCCAACTGGCTTTCCAGAAGCCTCCCATTGCTTCAGCTCCCAAGCCACCAGCCTCAGGGGAAAGAACCACAGCATTTGGATGAGGCTCTGAGGGAGGGAGGTTGGTACAATAACTGCAGCCACAACTGAGCACAATAGAACTATGGGTGGCTTTTTTTGTTCCAGTTGCAAACTCAAGGGTTCCCAGACAGCCATCTCATCCTTTTCCTCCTGGGAAATCAGTGTTTTCAGAGAGACAACAGTCCTGGTGATTCACCACCAGGCTCAGACTCACCAAGGGACCTTAGAAAAGCTGCAGCATTTCTGGTGGTATTTGGCTGTGCTGGGCTGACGTGTTGAAGAAACAGTCACACTGCTTTGCCCACTCGTTGCTGCATTGGTCTCCCCTTGATCTGGCATCATTCAGATGTTTCCCATGCCAATATGTTGACTAAGCCAAATTGTTTCTTACATTAAAATCTTCTGGATCTGCACTTTGTAAGTCTTCAAATTCCAACAGATGTTTGGCTTGGGAGTCCTGAACTGTCCTGTCCCAAAGCCAAAAAAGATGTGCAGGTCCAAACAGAATTTTCCCCCAGACTTATTGAAATGGCCAGTTGCTGCTGAATGCATGGAAAAGTGGGGGAAGGAGTAGGAATCAGGCTTGTCACTATTTCACCGTTTGTTGCTCACTGTACTAGGTCCAACCTAAACTGAGTCATGCTGAAGAGTACAAAAATAATGTGAAGCTGTGCCCTTGTGCAGGTGAAGCTTGGTGCCCCTTCACCAATTTCTCCCTGGTGTTTTACACCTAATAACTCCTATCAACATCCCAAGCACACTCAACAGCTGAGTATTTCTGAGAACCCCTGGGTGCCTGGTGACACCTTTGTGTGCCTGGTGGCATCTTCAGCTGTCTACCTGCTGTCAGCCAGCACCCTGTGGAGGCTGAGCCTCCACACAAGAACTCCCAATGTGATTTTATTGTATTTTCTTTAATTAATCTCTGCAGGAAGCCAAAGGCCATTCCTGTCCCTGGAAGCAGTTCATTAGCTGGCAACCCAAACTTCACAGAAAGAAGCAAAATGACAGTGGTAATGAAAACAAGACAAAAACAAAAAACTGTGAACATTTTTATTGCCACTGGAGCCATCACCATCCACAGAGTATATTCAGAGCTGTCAGCAATGCCTCTCCTCATTTGGGACCCAGTCAAAACAAAGCTCCAAGTCAAATTTCTTGCCTGACCATTACATCAAATTTTAGTTTCATTCTCAGTCACGGCCTGACACAGATTACATTATGAAATTCATTAGGGGAGAGAAAATTGCAGTTATTTCCTTGATGGAGCTGAGTGGTGCTATTGCAGAATAGCCAGGAGCAACCAGGGAAAACATGCCCATTAGAAGCTGGTGGAATCCCACCAGGATCACAGCCAAGCAGTCACAGGACAAAAGCAGCAATGGGAAAGATGCACTGACAGAGCACAGGGTAGCTTTTTACAAAGGAATATGTTTTTCAAGGCCTGATCTTTTGGATCATATTGAGAAGCAAATGTACATAAATGTTAAAGAAAACAGAAAGGGAGAGACTATATTCCAAAGGTTTTCCTGCTGTAGCTATGTGTTACAATAAAAGAACCTGGTGGCATATTTTATGGTCATTAGTGGTTTAATTAGGAAACATAATTTCACATCACCCAGTTCCCATCTCACTGCCATTAAATGGTTCATTTCCTATCATTCTCAGAGCAAAAGTAATGATATAAACGAACACAGGCTGCTCAGAAAGTGTTAGAAGGAAGAAAGCACCAAGATCTTTTACCACAAACTATCTCACACTTTAGCAGACACATAAATGGAAAATAAATCAAACAATCTCAAGGGAAGCATTGTTTCATTTCCACAGAGTGGTTGTGATTTAACACAGGTAGTTTTCCCAAGGCATTTGCAGTCTTTGTGGGACAATTTGAACAGTTTCTCACAGAATGGAGCCACGGTGCTGGAAAGTTCGAAGCCAAGAGCTGAGGACCCCAAACCGGCAGCACAAAGGGGCTCAGAGCCTGCACTGGTCCTGACTGCTTTGGATAAGAGCAGAGTGTAATTCTCACAAACCACAACTGACAAGGTGCACTGGGAGATTGGAGGGAACTTGTTTCTTCTGTTAGTAACCACAGGAGTTTCTTGTGGTCGGTAGTTCTGAGAACGGGAAGCTGGACAAGCTGTAGGTGCGGGAGATTCTTGGTGCCTCTGGGGTTACCCACCCAGCCAGAGCTCAACTGATTAGGAGGATATCAGAGTTACATAATGACATTTCTGGGATGTTTTACAGTAAATATCTGGGGGCCTCTTCGAAGCGAGGGATGGGGGTTATGGATAGAAAAAACCGCAAGAAATCTAATTTAAATGGGAGAAAAATTTAACTATTTTTTAATATATAACATGCAACAAACCAATATAACTGTAAAATTAAATACAACAAGTCAGTATTTAAAAGCAATTGAATCTATTAGTATGTTTAGACTTGGAGTCCTGCTTTTAAAATGCCTATAAATTTGCTTGTTATCCACAGAGATCCATCTCTCCTAACATCACACATCTGAAACATTGACATCTATCTCTGAGGTAAGCTCTGAGAGCTCCAGAAAGAGAAATTAAAAGCCCATTAAAAGAAATAGGCACTCTTAGGATGATTTTAGAATGGTTTAGATGTTTTCTTCAGAATGCATCAAACTTTTCTCTGCTCTGCAGTGACTACTGAGAGTGCACAGTTACTAGCCCACAGGTAGATAGAGGTATAGTAGATGCTTGTTTTACCCACAGAAATCACATCCCAAATGTCCTAAAATATGTTTACTAACCCTGCATAATAATGACAGCTTTCAACACTATTGTAATGGGAGCTACTTCAGCTTCCTACATAAAGTCTTTTCCAGGTTTTTGTCATTATAGGAGCTATCACCCACCTCCAAATTACTCGTGAAATTAATGCCTTGTGCAGGATGCATTCATCAAAGGCCAACAAATTCAGGTTTTATGAGGCCAACATGTGTTGGAAGGAATTGCTGCCCCTCACAACAGCTCTGGTGGTTTTGCAGACACATTGGTTTTCTAGAAGCAACTTACCACAAAAATGACCATGAGAGATCACATTACCTGAAAACAGATCAGAAGAAATTCAGCCTTCATACTCATTCCTGCCTCCTGACACCAAGTGGGACAATGGTTTCAGCAATGTACGTTTGACTGCTTAATAAAGAATTATTTCAAGGATACCCTTATTTCCAAGTGAGAACCAGCTCCATAAAGCAGGGCAATAATTCCTCCAGTGTGTTTTTTTCCTCCTAGGTTATTTAGCCATAAGGAAATCCAAGTCTGCTTCTATAGATCTCCTACAGTATTAAAATTGTATATGGATTTTAGATGGGAATATTCATTAAACACTATCATCTCACAGCAGCATGGGGAAAAAGCTTCCTTCATCATCTCATTGGATGTGGGAAAAATATAAGAAAAGCTGCTATTGTTTGCATGTTTTTGTGATAATACTTTGAGAGACAAAACATTTCTCCTCCCAGCTCTAAAGCTATTGAAGGGATTTTCCTGACACTCTACAATGATTTATTGTAGGTCAGAGGGCAATTGGAAGAGAAAAAGATCAATCACACAGGAAGAGATAAGTTTTGCCCTTGATCTTTTGTTCCTTTTTTTTTTTTCTTCAGGAGTGAGCAGCTTGTAGGATTTTTGAACTGTTTCAGGGCTCTAATTTCTTCAGTGATCATATAGTCTCCAGTTTGCTTACGGTTAAACCATTTTTTATCAAAAGAGCTAAGTTCATGGTTCTGACCTCACAAAAGCAAAAATCTGCAGTTCTGCTGTAACAAATAGTAAGGTGAGATGTTGTGAATAAGATACTTTCTTTTAGTGGCTGGAAAAACTTCTCTGTGAGTGAAGAGAAAAATATAAACCAGTCTGCAGTATTCTGAAATACAACCCAGAGGCGTTGAGGTTTTATAGATGCCCCACCAATTCATCCTGAATAATGTTATCACAGCCTGGGTTGTCCCAAGGGTTGCAGTAATGATTGGCCCCTTTCCATGAGGAGCTGTGAAATGGTTTTTTAGCTCTGCATGCAAGACAGAGAAATCATTTAAGGGCAATAGACTGAGCAAAGCTGATTACATTCAGGTACAAAATCATTGCATTCATAATGCAAATGTTTTCCTTCTATCTAATATTAACAAAGGACATTGTCCTTTCATTTCTCAGGGAATTAGTCATGCATATCCTATTGCCTGTCCGGAGAATAGCATGGCTGATTCCTCAATAACAGTACCCAAAACAAATCCTTACCTGGCAATTCATGTTTATCATTCTAGCATACTGCAAGTATGAAGAAAGAAGGGATACAACAGTTTTGTGTTCACTGCAATAACCACAACATTTGGGATTGCTTTTATTAGCCAGATGTTATTTGCATAGCTGTAGTGTCTACATGTCCAAGCAGGAGCAGAATTTCAGATGAGCTCTGCAAGAAACACAACCTCCTCCAAACTGTTTTGAAGCCAAGTCCACAGAAGATCTGTGGCACAAGACATGACACAGGAGCTGGGACAGGCAATGACCTACCCAGCCAGTGACAAAGAGAACCAGCCACATCAGGTGGTGTGGCTGATCCTAGCACTCAGCCAGGTCTGATCTAGTGGTGTTGTTCCTGTCATTGACTCCAAATCCCACTCTCTCTCCATGTTAGACAGCCGGTGCTGTGCTCCTCCTGACAAAGCCCAGGTCTCAGGAAACAAAGCTGCAGGTGTGCAAAGCAAGGTCTGAGTACTCTGAGGCACAGGCAATTCTCTAGAGATGGGTGCTTGGCCAGCTTTATCACACGTGCAAATCAAGAGGAATGAGCTTCAGCACAAGCCTGGTCCTGACCTCAAACTCATCCCCTTCATCCATAGAGCCTCCTCACTTTTGGTCCATGCAATATCAGGCTACACAGGCCATAAAAAAAAATCATCACATTTGTTCTGGTAACCTGATAGTAAATGCATAAGTCTGAGTTGTTTTGGGTATTTTATGCACCAAATTCACAGTGGAACTACAGTGCCATGAAAGTCTCCCTTATTATTTTTGCCTTAGGTAATGTCCAGTATATAGTTGTCAGCTTAAGCAGCATAAGCCACGGAATGAAATCACACCCTCACTAAAAGTACAAGAAAATAATAGAGAATTGTAATGAAAGCTGAATTTTACCCAGAAGTTTCACTGATATTCCTCCAGGAACAGTATCCATGTCCACTCTGTGCAGCCTCCAAAGAGCCCAGAGTCCCAAAATGGCACTTGGAATGCAAGTCCTAAGAGCTGTGATGCCAAATCTAACTGCTTATAACACAGGTTTATAACCTGAGCACATCTGCAAAGTCGATCAAGAGCTGATCAATAGCATCTATGTCCTTTAGGAAGTAAGATAGACAGACCCCAGCACAGACAGACCCCTGACTCAGGAGATCAGATCTCACTCCATTGGCTGCATTGGGACTTCACAGACTGTCACAGAGATCTACTGCCAGCCACTCAGATCCAGACACCTACACTGTGAACACCTGAAGTGAAAAGACTTGAAACACAGTCTTAAAAGCTTCTCTCATTTGAGCTTTGATGAACAAAAACAATACAGAGAATGGCAGAGTGAAAAAGCAAGATGACATGAATGCTAGTTCCAAAAAGTATTCCTTCCCTCGTCTCCCACTCTACAAAAAAAATAAAGAATTTTATAGTACTAAATGTTAGGAAAGGATGAGCCATCTATTATTACTTTTCTTCATGTTTCTGTAACAAAAATGGAGAGGCATTAGCTTGCATTGTATCATAGATCTACAACTCAGTTTACAGAAACTGCTCTTAGTGTCTAATTTTTTTCATGATAAATCATAATAGCCTTCAATTAATGTTTCTTACTATGAGAATTGGGGTTCTGTCTGCTGGAAATTAGCTGGAAAAAATAATTTATCCTCTCAGATTTTCAGAAATGACATAAATCATTCAACATAGACTAGGTAAAGACTCACCTATTCCATCATCTTCAGTTCTCTTCTAAAAGCTGGTTCTGTCCTAAACCCCACCTCAGTTAATTACTTGGTTTGCTAACTGTCCAGTCTGTCTGTTTATCAAAACAGGTTTGTGATCATTTGGCCAGTGTTGTTGGTAGAATGCAGCTGATTCTTTCTGTTCCTGGCTTTTTGCAGCATGAGAAGGAAAGCACCTGAGTCATTTGGTCACCCTGAGGATGTGGGTCACGCTGTCACGAGCCACCTTGGCCACCACACTCAACTGCATCTCCCTGTCATCTGGGCCAACTCCTCAGCTCCCAGGGGAGCTGAGACCCAATGCTGAGTACAAATGTCCTTGAGCTAGAGGAAGCTAAACTAAACATACTTCAGACTAACAAGAGCATTATATTCTAGGTAGGCTTATATTCAGCTGTGACAATGTAATATCATCAGAGAAGATATCTGTGTGGGGGTTTTCCCCTCTATTATCCAGATGTGTAATTCATAATGCATTAATTGCAGGTGTAGAAAAGCTATATCAAAGTTTGTCCATATCATTAGTGATCATAATCTCCTGTGGTGGTGATACTGCTCTTTCATTGCCTGGGTTTTAGAGTACAGTTAGTCTCCTTACAAAATACATCTATACCACTCATTACACTTTTTAGACGTTCTGTGAGATGGAAAATTAGAGAATTCATGAACATATTTGCACTATTGTGTTTCCCCAGCATTACAGAATCTGCACCAGGTGGCCAGTGAGGAAACCCCCTGGGCTGGTCAGTGGCAAGGGAGGAGAACAGAGAGCCTGGTTAGCCACAGTCCAAGAGGAGCCCCTGGTGATCCCTGGAGGGATTGCAGTGAGCACTGAGAAAATGGTCAATATTTTACACCCTTCAGGCAGAGAAATGTTGTTAATGTGAATTGAAATGTAACAGGAAAAAAAGAAAAGAAATCTCAAAAGCTGTTGGAGAATGAAAAACTGAAATGGATTCAGACAAATGTCCTTTAATTTCAGTTGGTTTTGCAATGGGTATTTTTGAAATTGGGAATCTCTGAAAAAGGTTTTAGCCAAGGGAATTTTTTATTAGACATAACCGTGAAAATACATGTACTCTTGTGGTTTATCTTTATTCACGTCCATTAGTTCCCCAAAATAAATATCATTCATCAGACAGACACAACCAGCTGAAAGACTGGGATGGATTTTTGATGAATTCATAGCAAATTGGTAAGACTAAACAAAACATCACTTGCATATAATTACAGAATCATCATGTGATTCTGTCATTCTGTGAAAACATCACTTGCATATAATTATTTTAATTCCTTGTTGGTTTATATCTTGTTGGTTGAATATTCCATATTTTTCTTTCCCCATGACCATTCCAAAGAGGAGGTCCAACTGTGTTTGCATTTTTAATATCCAAGATCAAAAGTTGCCCAAGCTCAAGAAGGAAATGTGTGTCACAGGGCAGAATAAAGCCTGGATTCCATAACACCAGGCCCAGCTTCCCCAGAGAACCACAGTCAGAGTGTGATTCTTGTACCTGAGGAATGTACCTGTTCTGTCCTCAGAACCTGCAGTGCCTCAGTAGTCTCCAAAGCAGTAGAATCAGTGGTGTTCTACAGTCTCCCCTGCTTCCAACATGGGATTCACCCATACACAGGTTTACAATCCAAATGCAAAGGACCTCATCTTCTTACATATGTACTTGCTATAGCCAGTTCCATCTAAACTTCATCCTTCATACAAACCACATACATAATGATGTAAATTGTGCCACTATCTGATGGTTAAAAGACTATATGGTGCCTTCCAGAAGTGCAGTGTAGAATTTAGGAAAAGAAAGCAGGACTCTGAATGATCAATGAACCCAGGGATTGTACCAACATGTGTCTCACACCTATGCAGTATCAACATCTCTGCCATTCAGTGCAGTTCATCTTAACTCAGAATGATGATGGACAGCAAAAGGCATCAAAACCCATACACAGTATATAACAGATTGAAATTCAACCAGATATTTGTTTTGGGGCCCAAGAAGAATTAAGATTTACTAATAATCTGGGCAGGATTGCCACTAGCCTTATGTACCCTGCCCAGAGCCTGGACACCAAAAGCAGAGAAGATAATCCCATAATCACATGGATGTGATTCTTCGGGCCATCCTGTGCAGGGCCAAGAGTTGGACTGTAATGATCTGTGTGAGTCCCTTCCAGCTCAGACTATTTTGGGATTCTGTGATTCTGTAATCTTACCTCTCTCATGCTTTCATTAACGTAAATCTATAGCATTCATCTCTCTTGTCACAAACAGGGAAACTAAAGTCTAGGATTGAATTCATGTATGACATGAGCTCACAGCACCACTGTCAGAACAGAGGACCTTTGCAGCTCTCCCTGTGCACACTCCCACAAGATAATGATGAAGTTGTAGATGGGAAGCACTGCACCTTTTTCCTCTTGTTAGAAGAAAGATGTCCATGGGAGGAGAATACAAGTTACAATCAACCAGGATGCAGATTTGAAGTTCAGCTTCCTGGGGTTTTTTTTTGCAAAATGCCAAGAGATCTTTCATAAACACAAATATTCAGGGTTCTTTTTTATCTCTGGTATGTTAGCTGGGAACTCCATCAGCTTTATACTTTTTGTTCCAGTCAGTGCAGAAAGAATTCTCTTGCTAAATCACCCACCCCCTTCCAGAAGATTCTGTGCTATTCCCTAGAGACCAGAGTCTTATCTCACTCAGATTTATATCTCCTGGAGGTAGTGTGAGCACAAACACATAAAGCCAATCGGTTTTTATAACACACAATATTTTTTCCAAAATCTGTATAGTGTAAGTCCTGCTATCTAATTGACTGCACACTACTCCAAACAGTTGCATTAAGAATTTCCTCTGAGTATACATTTGGTGCAGCTTGAGACCATTTCCTCTTGTCTCTTCACTTGTTCCTTGAAAGAACAGACCAACCCAACCTGGCTACAGCCTCCTTTCAGGTAGTTGTAGAGGGCAATGTAGTCTCCCCTGAGCCTCCTTTTCTCCAGGCTACACACCCCCATCTACCTCAACTGCTCTTCATATGACCTAAGCTCGTCCAGACCCTTCCCCAGCTCTGTTGTTCTTTGGACACACTTCAGCCCCTCAATGTCTTACTTGAGATGAGGAGGCAAAAACTGAGCACAGGATTCAAGGTGTAGCCTTATAGTATGAAGTACAGGGGGGGAAATCATAACCCTGGTCCTGCTGACACTGTTCCTGACACAGACCAGGTGACATTGACCTTCTTGGCCATGTGGGCACACATTCTGGCTCATGTTCAGCCACTGCTGACCAACACCCCCAGGACCTTTTCCTCTGGGCAGCTTTCCAGCCATTCTGCCCCCAGCTTGGAATACTCCAGGGGGTTGTTGTGACCTCAGAGCAGGATCTGGCACTCAGCCTTGTTGACCCTCATACAAATGTCCTTGGCCCTTTGATCCAGCCTGTCCAGATCCCTCTGCAGATCCTTCCTGCCCTCCAGAAAATCCACCAACTTGGTGTCATCTGCAAACTGAGAGTTGTCTCAATCTTCCCATCCATTTGGGAGTTTTTTACCCTGGGTAATAACTGCAAAACTTGTGTCCTCCAGTCTCTTGGACCATCGCTGGAGAGAAAGAGCAACCTGGCTCCCCCTCCATCAGCCAACCATAACCTCCTCTGCGACAAGTAAGGTGGGAAGTCCCTTGTGTCAAAGTTATAATTAGAGACATCTGCGAGAAAGTTCTGCAATGGCAAGCAGAGGTTAAGGGAAAGACTATCAGGGAAAAGGAAAGAAAGAGAGGACAGTAATAAATTTGACTTACAGTAGATTTCAGAGGGCATCTGCCTCAGACAAGATCATGCTTCAAAAAGCCACAGTCAGAACACAGAGCAAATTGCTGAGGACGAGGGGATGAGATGCACAACATCAGAGCTGACTTCATTTGTCTGGAGCCTAGTGAGAAGTAAAAGTGACATTTTCATCTAGGAACTACTTTTCTTTACACTGTCCCTTGCTGATACTGAATTACAGTAACTCAACACTGACCAGAACAGGAATAGTCTTGACACACAGCTGTGTAAAAAAAAAAAAAAAATTATGATTCTAGTGGTCCTAGAAAGATAGATAGATATATATTTAAAAAACCCAACCAACTATATGTGTTTGTGTATATATATGTGAAGTAAATTTTAAAAGTTTGGATACAAAAAACAGAGCAAACTGTCTCACAAAGTCAGATCTGAGATGAGCACATAAGCCTGGGAGGGGATAAACTCTAGAGATGTATGCATACTTACATTACAACTAACAACAGTACAGCTGTTCTTTGTTCTTATTGAAGGAAGAAGAAAGTATATTTATGGATAGATGTAATTAATGTAAAACTCCAGCTGTTTAAAAGGAAACTTGGAGTTGTCATGCTCGTCCTGAGTATGTTATTCCTTATGAAGCACCTGAACCTGGATGTCCTTATGCATAAGAGAGCCACTGGTTAATGCACTTAGAGTTAGCCAGACAAATGTGAATTAAGGTCACCTAAACTCTGAATAGGAGCTTCTGTCCTGGCTTTTAGTTACAGTTGACAAATTCAATTCCATTACATACCTTTCTTACACTTAGATTCATCTCCTAATCTCCTGGTATCCTGTAGTCAGTGTGGGGATAGGAAGAGGTCATTATCCTCAGTGAGTGAAATGCTATGGAATCACAGTCAACTTTATCCTACCAGTACAAATTTAGAAATGCCCAATGATCCCCAAGGAACCAGCTCTGGATTTGTCCTCATGCCTGCAAATGGTGACTCTTGCTCACTTTGCTTGTTTGCATACAGCTTTGATGTCCAGCCAGCTCTAAACACTTGAGTTTTTCTCATGACCTGATGCCTCTTTATAGTATTATAAATGCATTACGCATGCATTAGATCTCAAAATGAATTTGAACTCTCACCACTTTTCACACAGATTATGTGTCTCCCCTTAAACCCTGCTGGATAGATATTTGCTTGAGATCATTTCCTTCTCTCCCTGTTTTGCCTGCACTGAGCAAAATAAAGAAGTAAAACAGCTCTATGAAAACAAAATTATATCAGAGAACAATGAATTTGTAACAGCCCTCAGATGATTTGCCCTAGAGAAGATGCCTGCTACCTCAGCATTAGGGGACTGCAGCCAGACCAGTAAAGGGGTGGCATTCCTTATGTTGCCAATTCAGTTCAGCAAGAGGGAGGGGAATAAGGTGCCCATTACTACATTTGACTGCTAGGCAGATAAAGCCTGGCACAGCTTTGATTGCAGACATATAGTGCAGATACTGTGATACAATCAGTGCATGTAACAAAGACAGGGATGTAGGATTAAGAGTCCAAATGTAAAAAGCTGGAAAGTGATGAAGTGTTGCAGGTGAATATGTTCATTATTTACATTTCAACAAGCACAGCACACCTTGCCCAAGGCCCTTTTTCTGTGAGAGAGGTGCCCTTTATGGTGGGCTGGAAGCATATATTAGCTGCTTTATATTTCCCAGTCTAAAATCTAGTTCAGATGATCTTATACTTTGCAAAAAATCTTAACCTCATGAACACAGGCTACATACTACTTTGGCTTATTTTTTTACATGTAGATATGGACCAGTGAAAATCTGGAAAATCTGATCAATACATTGCAATTACTGAGTAAGAATATATGCTAAAAATAAAAATAGTTTTAAATATTAAAAAAATTTACAACCAAAATAAACAAGGAAACAAAAAAAAGCACCACAAGAGAATATTTCTTTTGAACATAGCAGATTTTTACCATTTTATTTAGAAAATTCTGGGACCAAAATGGCAGTTTTGTTGAAATTTCAGTGCTACATGGCAGCAGAGGTGGAGGCTGCTACAAATGAGTGCATCTAGAAACAGAAGGAAAATAAAAGAGCAAAGAATGTGGCACACAGAAAGCCAAAACAGCTTTGACCCTGTCAATCCACAGCAAGCAATTGGATCAAGCCGTCACGAAGGCAAGCAAAGATACTGAAACAGGTGACTAAAAGCAGCCTTTCCATTAGAGAATCACAAGCCTTGTTTGATAATAAGCATGTAATTGAAGGTCAAAGTAGTGATGAGATTATAATCAAGACTGAAAAAAAACCTTTCAAGATAGAATGAAACTTTTGAGAGTAATATGTGACAAGATATATGAGAATTCAAAAAGTGGGGGAAAGGGGCTTTTGAGGTTTTGAGGTCAGAATTGTGACTATTGTATCAATTGTGCTGTTTGGAGAGTTTAGGGACTCTTTAATTGGAGGCAAAAGTTGAAATGGAGAGACAAAACCAAGAATAAGATTGCAGAAAATACCCTGACTTCAATTTGGAAAAGGTGATTGCACCATAAGTGGAGAACATAATTTGCAGATTGAAAGCTCTGAAGAAAAACAGGTCATATTCAGATGGTTGGTTTCATCAAAGAAGCAACTGGAAGAAAATCAAACGTTCAGAAAGAAATAGGAAAACTGCAAAAAAAATTGAAAAAAGGATCATGACGATCTGCACAAAAACTGGAAGAAAACACAAATCAAATTTACATCTAGCCTTTGCAAAAAGCTCCTATATTTTGTAACAAGCACAGTAATTTGCAAAGTCCTGCCTCAAAAACAGAATTTACACAAGAGGATGTAAACTATATTACCTCTCCACAAGAAAGGCTAATTCTTTATTGGAAAGATCTAAGCATGGAGCAGATTTTACCTCAGACACTAGCAAATCCTTTATTAATTTAAACTGGTTGCACAGATCAGGGTATACCTGATTTACAATACAGAGTGTGAAGACAGAATCAGTGCCAGCAATGCTCAGCTCATCCAGGGGACACATCACTCCTGGAGAGGTGGCACATTAGGACATCCATCTGGCTGGAGAGGTGGCACTGCCCAGAGACTTCTGGGAAGTGTACTCCCCAAAAAGATATCTTTGATTTTGAACTAAACCTTCACTTCTTAAACTAAGAAGGTAAGGCAAGTGGAAGAAGCAATATTTATATACAACCGACTCCTGTCCATCACCTCTGCTCTTCCTGCAGGCTGTTTCCAGCCAGCATGAGCACTGCCCCATGGCAGCAAACACTGCCCCCTGCTCTCTAGGAAGCTTTTCCATTCATTTCTGAAGCCTAACCAAACTCATCATAGTCTCAGCACATGTTGCTGGGTCCAGCTGCATCCTCAATAATGCCACAGCCTCTCTATCCATTAATTCCCTGGGTTGCTCCCAATGGAGAGAAGAAGGAAAGTGTCCAAGGTTGGGAACAATATTCAGCCAATCTTCTTAGTGGATCACAGGTATGTGATCTGTGAAAACTAAAAGAGAAAAAACCCTTCTGTCATGAGAACATAAAGTTGAGATAGAACAAAATCTTTAGAAGATGAGGTTTGCAATTACTGAGGCACAGCAAACTGGGAGAGCACAGATCAGAAGAGGAATGCAGGGAAATAGGAAAAGAGAAAGTGAAAAATAAAAGAGAGGTAAGGAGGAGGGAGAAGTGATTAAATATGGAAATTACAGAAGAAAGCTCAAAATACCCAGGATGCAGAGAAATGTCATACACAGAACAATACTGACTAACATAATCTGAGTAATGTTGTAAAGAAAAGGCCATTTAAAAGAGCCAGACTAGACAAATAGAAGCAGCACAGAATGACAACTCAGAAAACTTTAAATACATTATCTAAGACTGATATCAATTAATTTGGCTGTGCTGAGGAAAAAAAAATTCTAGGTCATCATCCTTTTTTACCCATAAAGAACATTATTATAGAATATAACCCTAAACATGACATCTCACTTGTAAAATTTTCTTTGTGAGCCACAGCATACCATTTGCAGCAGTAATGGCTCACAGGCCAATACCATGGCTCTGTTTAAATAAAAAAAAAATTTAAAAAAAAGTTTTATTTAAAAATAGCATTGTTTCAGCTCAATGGTAGTTATATTTTATTATAAAAGAAACTGTTAAAAGGACACTTAAAAGAGATGAAGAATCAGACCTCGAACAGAGTAATACCCTCTGAACAGGACTGCCACCTGCAGAGAACACTTCTGCCCAGATCAGCATGTTATTTTAGGTGTTGATGCTAAAAAGTTGAGCATTTTCACCAAAAAAAATGAAGCAGAAAATCTACCATGATAATGGGAGAGAGCAGACCTCTGATACATAGGCTCAAGTATTCACTGAGAAAGAGTTAAGAGTATAAAGCATGAGGTTACAATGGAGTAAAGCAAAATAAAGGTGTCTGATAAGCAAAGCAGCAGCTTTTCTATGCATGTGTATACCAAAGACTGGAATATTCATGGTTTTGAAATTTGTTTTCACCTGTGATAAGGTAGGTACAACATACAGAGATGGCAGTAATCTACAACCCCTTTAGAAGAGTTAAGAGATGAGTGTAAATGATTACCAGGAACCAGAGTGTGGTGAAAGATGCATTGACCAGCTTTCAACACTAGAAATAGCTCTTTTTTCCTTCTATTTAATAACTTCCCAGAGGGACACACCAAACTCATATCTAGTCTTAGGGAAAAAAAATATTTAAAGTTATGATATTATTATGTATCAAAAAGCTATTTTGCATCATTTATTATTTATCTGCTGAGGCTTTGAGAGCACTTGAGTTTCATCCATGCATACAGAAAAGATAAAACCGAGTCCCAAGAAATTTATTAGCTGAAATATTTGCTATAACTAAACTCGAGTAAGATTTACTTAACAGATTTCTAAATAGATTTAAATGGTGCAAACCTTTCTGCAGACAATGTAAACTTAGCATAGATGTTACTTACAGAAACTTAATATCTATAATTAGTGACTGGAATCAAGTAAACTGAAGTAAGTCTCTCAAGTTTTAGATGTTTATTTTGTGGGTTGTGTGTCTGGAATGTATAAATGAATTGCAAACAAAACTTTTCAAACGCATCATTTCTCTAAAAAAAATCACTTTGAAAAAAATGATCTTTTATGTCTAGAAAATGTCTCGTAAAATATAAACCAGCTTTTACCCATCATTTTGCTGCCTGACTTAATGCTTAGCAGCAGCTGCCTAGGTTTTTATAAGGTGTTAATAAATCTGCTCATACTATTTTTAAATAATTTGTCAGAGAAATGTTTTCTCATTCCTGCCATGAAGACTGAATCTGTCTGGGAAGTATTTGGCTGCTGTACAGAGAGGTCCTGTAGAAAACCCCTTGATAAAGATAGCTGATTGTGTTGTAACCAAAAATAGTTCCTGCCTGTATTAAGGACACACACTGCATGGAAAATCTGACAGTGAAGAGGTGCTTAACACCTGTGCTTGGTGCTAATCAGAGCCAAGCCAAAAGTAGCTTGGAGCCTGACAGCCTCTCTGCCCCTTCTTCCCCTCCCTTATGTACAAATTTAGGTATAGCAAAATTTCTATGGGCAAGGGGGATGGGCTATAGAGCTCCCACAAAAATCCTTCAGGCCCTGATTTCTATTGCTTTCACTGAGAAGCTCAATTTTCTTAAATAGGAGCAGAGATGGGGAGGGGGTAGGGGAGTAGCCAAGAAATCAGAGCACCAAGGATGGGCAATTGCACAAACAACATGGGGGTGTAACTTAGTACAGTGACAACCTCAGCTGCAGTGGGGACAAACTCTGGCCAATATGGCTGAAAATTAGCTCTGCTTCTTGAAATGGAAAATGAGATATAGGAATCTTTCCAAAAGTGTCTGCTGCTCTCTGTGGTAGCCAGAAAATTCATCATGGGTAGTGGTGCTTTCCCTTGATAGACCTTAGCAGATCTTCTGCATGCATTTTTTGCTGAGGAATTTGAGTCAAAGGACTTTACACTCCATCAGGTTCAAAGCAGGAGACTGGCAGTGAGTGGCAGAAAAACATTAGAACACAGACCTGTGAACATGCATACCTGCATTAAGTCTAACCTTAGTCTGCCTCTTGAGGCAGAGGTTTGTAGTCCTAGATCAGAGTCTGTAAGAGCAGTTTAATACAGGTCTTTCCATTACATGACCAACAAAGTGCTTAGTTGAAAATTATACCATTAAAAACCCACCATTACCAAATGGAGTATCTGCAAGTTAGAATTAAATATGCAAAAAAGGATGATAAATGTATAATTTGGAAATGCAGGGTCCAGAAAGGCCTTACAGAGACCCCTTCTTCACCTTCCTTCTTTCAGTGTCTCTGTGAATGCTCCTTTCCATCTGCAGAAGCGGGCAGTCACTGCACTGAGCCCATGTACTGCTGTTGAACCGGGGCCTCCCCAGTGCCAGCCTGGGGGTCCCTCCCAGAGCCACCCCAGCCACTGGGCTGCACAGCCTCAATCACACTTCCTGCTCTTCTCACAACCTGCCACTTCTACTGAAGTATCCAAATTCAACTTGCACTGCTCTTGCTGCAAATATCCCCTGGGCACGCTTGGCAGGATGCTCTTCTCGGAGGTGAGGGAAGTGGGTTCAGACATCCCAGGGTGCATGGCTGGCTGTGAGCCACAGCCTGTTGATCTTGTGTGAATTACGTGGGAGAGAGGCAGCTCAATAGCCGACCCCTGTGCAAACCACAGTGACACAATCCTGCGTGTTCACAGCAGGTTTTATCTATTTATCTCAAAAACCTTGCTTACAGCAGTGGAAATGGATATCGCTCCACTCCCAGCTTTACCAAGGAACCAGCAAAGGCTTCCGTGGATTTATGGACTGAACTGCAATTTGCACAGGTGCAAAAAAATGTCATTCTTGGCATTCAATGGTTTTCTACTGAAAAAGGAATATTGCAGCTAACATGAGTATCCAACAAACATGCAGCAATAGCCAAACAAATGAGCATCTCCCCTGGGCTCACACTATCTGCCTCTGCATTTTTCATACTCAGGGCCTGATCTTGCTTTTATTAAGAAAGATGGAAACACTCCAAATGCTTTTGGTGGGAGCAAACGCCTGCCTCTATACACTCCAGACTCCTGGGGTGTATATATTGTAGAATATATTCAAGCTATGTGACTGTATGTCTTTCTTATGCAGTTTCAGTTTTTATAAACCTCTGGAGTTTGCAGCTTTGTCAGCAATGACAATGACAAGTCTCATTCCAACTCGTACGTTCCCAGGGAAAGTTCTTATTCCAAAGAAATGTTATTTCCCAATGAAAATCTGTCCTGCTGAAAAATTTTCACTAGTTCTGTTCTTTTGGGCTAATTGAAAGGCTCATCTGTCTTTCAGATGCCCTACACACTCAGGAAATACTGGATCAAAACCTCTGATAGTGTGGTGATTACATGCTTCTTCAGTCCATCTTCTGCAAGAGTTAAAATGCACCATTATGGATCCCCATTCAGATGGAGAGGGATGACAAACTGTGCCCGGTCATTTGTTCCTGCTCATCCTGCACAGACAGTAGAAGTTGAGGCTTCTAGATTCTTTTCTGTTCATTTTTTGGGACAGAAGTCAGCAACTTTTGGAGGGTCTTCTAACACACAGTATTCAGCCCCTGCAAATGTTGACAGTATAAAAAGCAGGCACCTGGAAGTAACCATCAAAGTTTAATAAGAAATTGAAATGGCTCCCTCTAGATTTGCATATATTCTTGATTTCGGCTTCTGCTCATGCTATGCACTCCTCCACACATTTACCATCTTTGGATACTAATATAGAGCATATATTCCCCATTTAGTTCTTCCTTGATTCTTGTTGCCATCACGTCTGTGGCAAAGTAGAGGGAAAGCAGCTGCTTTGAGAGAAAATACTTGTTTGCAAAACAAACTTTTCTTTATATCTGTATGTGAAAACGGTCAAAACCCTTATGTTCTTTTTTGAGACAGACATGTCTCCAGGAAGAATATCCTTCTTGGCCATTTAAATTATGAAGCAAGGGTCATGTTTTCATGGAGCTTATATAATAAAAATGAAGTAAAAAGCTTGTTTCAAAGTGTGCTTATAGTCTTAAAATTCCCTCTGTGTTTCATGTGAACCAATTGGTATCTGCAATGATGCTGGAATCTTAAAAATGAAAGAAAAACACACTTTCAAATAAATTACCTTGTCCATAGCTGAAAAGTGTTAGCAAGCTAATATTTCCATTTCGGTCACTGGTTTGCAAAATTCTGATTGGAATCTGTAAATCCAGAGGGAATTAGCCTGCCTGGGGACCTTCAAAGTGCGAGGACCAGGAACCCAGAGAGAGAGCAATGTGTAATAAGTAACCACTTATAAATCTCACCCAGTAGAAAGATATTTTTGAGACACACATATGCCAAAATTGAGCAAAGTAGATGTTAAAAGACCACACATCTGGGAACAAACAAAATGAAAGAAAGACCCACAACCACCATCAAATCAAACAGAAAGAATTCAAAGTAGCTTTGCTGTTCTTTTTCTCACTGGCTACAAGAATACATCATTGAAGTCAACAATGATGATAAGAAGGTTTTGCCATATCTTTTAATGGAAGCTGATACTGACCAGGTCTGGGATATTTTTAGAAGGAAATCCTGTCCCAGGAGTTGCAGGTGTTCTTTTACTTCCTACAATTTCACCAAAAATTACAGCACCCTTTTGCATCAGTGTCAGAGGAGGGTTATGCTGGTAGAAATACGAAGGAAGTACCAAACACTTCCTTCCTTTGACTGGAAAACTCTCTGGAATTGCCACAGCTTTAGCTCCTGCAGAAAGGCAATTGGACTGATATCAGAGCTCTGTAGAAGACACAGGCAAGGGGGATATCTATGAATTAGTATCATTTCAACCCTCGCTGTGCTTCTGTCTTTACCAATATTTCCTGATGCCAAGCCAAGGGGGTGGTGGTGGTGAAGGGGTGGGAAGTGGGGTCTTTTAGAGGAGTGAAGGGGACAGCAAGTTCTTAATTCAGTTAACGATTGCAGGAAGTGGTTTGTCAGTTTGGAGCTAGTCCCTGCTCAAAGCCAGTGCCTTTCTCAGAAATCAACTTGCAGTTCTCTAAAGATAGATTGCGCAAAACACCAGGGGGCCCTCGGGAACCTGCAGCCACAATTCCCCAGACAAGGAGCTCCAGAGAAGCGGTGAAATGCCTCCCTTCCTGCAGCTGCTCTGTGGACTAAACCAACACTCACTGGACCGAGTCTCTTATGCAAGTTCTCAGGTTTCATATCCGCAGTGACCAAGTTTTGTTAAAAATATGACAGCTGCTCCTGTCATTTTCTTTACTCGTCATTTTAACCGTTGCTTCAAAGCGCACATGCATTGTCTGCCTTTCAGCAATGGCAAAGGAGGTTTGCATCGAGCAAAGGACTTACCAGAAGTTGCCAGCTTTGGCACTGAAGGAAAGGGTCCCCTTGGCACACCTCATGGATTGCATAAAAGACTTCAGAAACTACTGTGAGTAAGGGATATCCAAGGTGATGTTCAGAGCGGGCTATTCAAGCCATGTGACAAAGTAGGATTTGGTTGAGTGTAATTGCAAAAAAAAAAAAAAAACCAGGAAATTTTTGGACTTCAAGGAAGTCCAAACTTCCAAACTCCCGGTTGCCTTGAGCAATAGTGAGGATCTGATCAATGTAACTATAGAGCATCAAGATGCCTTATCCACATTCCCAAGAGCCATACAATAATTCCTTTCACTAGAGCCTCTAACATGCCCATGAGAACATTCTATTCACCCTTAAAGAATCACTTCAGATAATCCATCTGAATGACTACATTTTGCTCTGGTGTAAATTTAGATTATCTGCACTGATGTCAACAGATTGATCTGGAATTTAGCATCCTTGCATCTGGAGAACAGAACTTTTGCATTACTTTCAACACAAAGCTTCTTCAGTTAATTTATACTCCCTTTGATAACCAGAACTGGCACAATTCTGAAAGGAGTGCTCCATTGAACCCAGTCTCCCACCCATGGCAGAAGTAACTACTTCATGAGAAGACATCTTAGAGCAGGTCCATCCTGGTCCATAATTGCAGGCCACACATCAAGCAATACAAGACTGTTTTTGGGAGCATTATGGTCCAGTTTCTGTCCCAGTTGTCACCTCAGCAAGAATATATCTGTCCTACATCCAGAGAACAGGAGGCTGGCTGTCCCTTCACCCGTAGTATCCTTTTTTGTTTGGTTTTTAAGTCTCTGGGATTTTTTTTTTTTTTACCAACAATGCATTAAATCCTAAACAGCAGAGATGGAATTATTTTCAGGTGTTTTAAACAGAAAGTCCCAAAGCATGGCAGTAGCCCTTCCTCACAGACCTCAAACCAGAGTTTGTTTGTGAGCAGTTGCTTGGCTTTACCTCCCATGGCAGCAGTCCTGTGAGCATTCCCCTTTTCCTTACACCTGCTAAGGATGGTAGGGGAGCAGAGGCAGTAACCCACATGCTCCATACAGCAAAAAAATAGAGAATGTGCAGAAAAAGGTGTCAAAAAGGTGTACAGCAGAAATCAATTCACTTTGGAGTGGATGTTCCAGAACAAATGATGATAATGAAGTCAGGACTCGACTGCTTTACTAAAACAGTTTTTCTTCATGGGAAACATCACCATGCCCTCTCCTGGTTTGTGGCACCTCTACAGCTCATCTGCAAAGGTTGCTCATTTCATACCTCTTTTTCTGAAACATTTACCCTTAGTTTTAAGTGTCCTCCTCATTTAAAGATGCTTTTCTCTGCCTCTGCTTGTTTCCTTGTCAACCAGTCACACTGGCAAAGAAACCTTTTAGGGATTTGCAGAAGACAACTGCTCTGGTGAAAAAAGCTGGAAGAGGGGATTAACATCTCAGTTGCTTCCCAGCACCAGGCACCTGTCATGTCAGGACTGGTCTCCCCAGCTGCATCTCCTAGTACAGGAGCTTGTTCCAGCCAGGGGAAGGGAGGTGGTTGGAAATGGTGCTGGCATACACAGGACCCCAAGCACAAAGGAACTTTGTTTGTGGTAGCAGCACATCACACTGGCACTGTGATCCCTTCCTCAAATGTTGCTCAAAGACTCTACACACGTAAGTGCTCCACAGACTCACCTGACACAGCACATGATGCAGCTGGCAGATGTGGCCCTGAATCATTTGTTACCAAAGCCTCCCCATGTACCTCCTGCATACTTTTAATTGAAAACATTAGCTTTCAGAACTCATAAGATGGTCATGTGTTGTCCCACAGGGAACAGGAGTCTGCTGTGCTCCCCAGTGAATGAATCAGGCTCACAAATGAGTAGGCTCTGTCTTTCCAGCTTCTCAGTCATGGCTCATTCTTGTGTTCCTCGTTTACACTGAATTCCCACACTGGGCCCTCTTGTGTCATTTAGACTGAGATTTTCTCCCTTTTCTTTTCCCTCCCTCCCCTCCACCCCCTCATCCTCTGTACAACAGAGCTGGCCACACAGCAACAGAGGAAATGAACAACATCTGGTGAGATTGATTCCTCGTTCTTATGAGCAGTGTAAGCTAACAGCTGTGTCAGGCATTTCATCCAGCTCTGGAGTAGAAAAGAAATCAATCACACATCCCCCTTTACCACACCTCCTTGTTCTGGCGCCCGCACTGGTCCTGCAAGATAATTGCCTGGTTCACTTTCCTGAAAATATACTGGAATCCCACCCTTTGTACAGAAGACATTCCTCCATGCAAATGTAATCATTCTTTTAAAATACAGGAGACTTAAATGAAAAAAAAAATAGACCATAGCACTTAAACACATGCCCACCTTAAATAAAGGAGCTTTTTGGATTCCATAAAACAATGTGTGAGCTTACAGGTGGGTTTTATAAACAGTGTTATCTCATTCTATGCCTTTAGATGCCTAAATGTTATTGTATCCTATGGCTCTTGGTAGTACCTAGACACTTAGGAAAGCTGCTTTTAGGCACAGACATGAGTTTTACCGTTATGCCCAATGATATTGTAGTGGCATCATATCTTGTTGGACTGAAACCTTTCTGCTGACTATTCAGGAAATCAGAGCACAGGGACAGAAGAGATCCAAAGCTGTAGCACCCAAGAGCAGTAGACACAGCAAGAGAAGGGCAATTTTCTTGTAACTTATGGACCTCTGAGACAGCTTTAGAGTTAAGGTTTAATCTCTTCTTTTGAGTGTTTCAGCTGACACTCCCAAGA
Source organism: Toxostoma redivivum (assembly GCA_013397375.1). Classification (NCBI taxonomy): domain Eukaryota; kingdom Metazoa; phylum Chordata; class Aves; order Passeriformes; family Mimidae; genus Toxostoma; species Toxostoma redivivum. The sequence goes on from VXBI01024179.1 coordinate 1,072,194, forward strand.
AACCACCAACTATTTCCAATTACCTGGGCAGTTTCTGTGACGTGGACATTGGACCATTAAGAATTCATCAAAGATCCCACAACAAGCCTTCAGTAATAATTACTGCCCAACTAGCTCATTTGTGACCACAAAAAGCACAACACAGCTCAGGAAGAAGGATTCTAAGGTAGTGTTCAAGAGAATCTGGAACATTGGGCAGTTTGCCCTGTTTGCCTCACAGCTGCACATGCTGATGGTCTCACAGATAAGGCAGCTGCAAGGAGCCACAAGAAGAGAGCATCTTCATCTGTCCCTTGGGGTGCTGTTCACAGCCATGCTGGCTTTGACTGCATTTCTCTGGGATTCTCGCAAAAAGTATGGCCACAGAAGTCTAGATAAAGCAGTTCATTTATCATCAATCTGGACAGGTATTTGGTCTATAATCATAGCCAAAACTTGGACCTCTTTGGCAGATTTTGAAGGCTGCATGCTGGGATTTTCTGCAGAGATTTATCAGCCTGTGTTCTTGCTATCAAACTGCTTTCCTAGGAGCTCTTCAGTTTAGTGATAGCCAGCTCCAGGTCTCCAGAGACATTTCCTGAAGGCCTTATAGTATTACTCATGACCATGAATAAAGCATGATGCTGAGAAGGATGGCAATGTTGCATGTGGCACACTCTTGCTAACACTGGAAATGGCTAACAAGAAAGTAAAAACACTTCTGAGTTTTTATAACCTCAAGTACCTTCACAGGTGTCTCACACCCCTAGGGAATTTTCCAACACTGCTGCACTGACAATCATCCTGAAAATCTGGGCAGTATTCAGCACAAAATCCCTATGAAATAAAACACAGGACAAAATGCATCTTCCTTGTTGTCAGCTATACACACTTGTAAAAAAAGTCCTCAAACCAATGGGGTTCACTATGATAAAGTGGAATGAAGATTTTGGAAGCAGAGGGAGAAAACAACCTAAGAGAAAGTGGGAAGCAGCCAAAAAAAGCCATATGTAATCAAGGGAGGCAAGCTATAGTGCTAGGGGCTTGCTTGGGGTTGAAGATTTTCCAATATGCAATGCAACAGAGCAGATTTATGATTTCACCATAAAGTTGCATGATACCATTTAATGAATTAAACATTCGCATACAGGTTCAGAGAAAATATTACTGACTGGGAGAGCATAAAAGCGTTAGGACATTCTTCACATTTATTACTCATGAAAAGCTAAAGAAAGAAAGCAATCACAATAGCAATGAAACATACTTTTCCACCCACATAGCATCTGATCAAATATTCACAGATGGAATTTATATGGGGGTTATGGCAGGTTTTTTTTCTTTTTAAGCTGCAGTTGTAAGTTAGGTTCTGCTAAAATCCAAATATACATATATATCTTAGGTATTTATAGGAGTCCTATTACCATAATAATTGAGCACTTCATCCCTTTTAATGTATTTATCCTCACACCCTCCTTAGAAGGGAGAATGGGCTACCCCAGTGCTGAGATGGGAATTAAGGCATAAGGGAGGCTATGGACAATAAAATGCTTTAGCTGCCTTCAGTTTGGATATTGTGATGCCTAGAAATTAGGCATTTGGCCACACAAGAATGCTTTAAAAAGCCAGATCTGGATAGCTTCCTAACCTGTCAATAGGAAAGACTGCATCCCCCTTGAATAGAACAAGGACAATAATCTAAAATAAAATTAAATTCCCTGGAACATTCACATTTTGGAACACTGACAAAGGAGGGAGTCCTTCCTGACAGCAGAATTCAACTAAAATGCAGTTGGTAAATATACTGATCTAGAAACCAGGTGATTTGTTTTTTAACTACGTGGTCTTTGCAGATCACAAAGACCTTTGGGTCCCAAATTCTGCATTAGCAGCCTCTGTAAAAGCTGTCTACCAGCAGCAGCAAATGGAGGTCCCATCAAATGAAAGGGGAAAAGTTCTGAGATTACTGTTTTGCTCTGTTAGCTTCAGTCCCACACCCTCACACCAGTGCCCCCATCCCACCAGCACTCAGCTGTGCAGGGAATGGTTTCCCTCAGTTACTACCCAGGTGTTTTCCACTCTGACACCCAACCTGAACAGGTCCCTGATGAAATACATTTACAGAAGTAGCAAGATTGATATTTCTGAGGTTTTTGAGCAGGACCAAATAACTCCCCTTTTGAAGCTTACAAAACTCTGTTCTTCGTTCAGACACATCATGGGCATGGAAACATCTGTAAGAGTGTGCCATTGTCGCAGTGGGGCAGGGAAGCTTTGAATACTGTTGGCTGGTTTTAAGAAGTATAATTCATCAAATAAATGAGGTTGAATATATTGGCTGAGACTCAGGATTTTTCCAACTCTTCTCCCATTCCCAGCTCTAAAGATGAGCTCAGAAACACTCAGTCTCCAACATTTAAGAAAAAGTTCTTCCTTTGGCTGGGGTAGAGTAATTTTTTTCATAGTAAATGTAATGAGTCTGTGCTTTGGGGTGTTCTGGACACAGTGTTGATAGTACAGGGATGTTTTGTTACTGCTGAGCAGTGTTTATACATACAAGGTCCTTTTTGCTCCTCACCCCACCCCACCAGCAAGGAGGCTGGAGCTGCACAAGCAGTTGGGAGGAGTCTCATTCAGGACAGCTGACCCCAACTGACCCAAGGGACATTCCATATAGCATCGTGTTCAGCAGATAAAGCTGGGGAAGAAGAAGGGGGGAAGATTTGGAGTGATTTTATTTGTCTTCCCTAGTCCCCATTACAACTGATGGAGCCCTGCTTCCCTGGAGGTGCTGAACACCTGCCTGCCTATGGGAAGGAGTGAATCAATTCCTTGTTTTGCTTTGCTGGCATGCACAGCTTTTGTTTTGCCTTCAAACCATCTTTATTTCAACCTGCAAGTTTTCTCCCTTTTTCTCCTCTGATTATCTCACCCATTCCACCAGGAGAGTGTGAGTGAGTGGCTCTGTGAGGCTGAGTTGGGATGAAAACTATGACAAGGATATAAATGTTACCTAAATCCACTTTGACAAAAATTAAAGTATATTTCCATAAACCACTAAGCTCCATCTAGTTCCCAGTTACCAAATGGAAAGGAAGTTATACAGCAAAATACTCAGAGCACACAGGCATCTGGCTTGAGTGCTGCGTTCACTCCTCCCTAAACACACACAGTGATCTGTGATCACACAAAGTGATCTTCTTTGATCACTGATGGCCATGGAACATGGAGGAGGAAGCACATCACTACATGCCATCAGCTGTGGCTGAACTCAGCAATAGCTGACAGTGGCCACCTCAGCCTTCAACTTGTCACCTCTGCAGACCACTGAGCCAGACACTGCCTGGGCTTCTGCAGCATCATGAGCCCAGCAGCAGCCTGGGCTTAGGGCTGCTTACTCATGGCAACTAGCAGGTTGAATAGGGATGTCCCCCAGATACCTGTTCTGTTTCCTACAGACTGTGGCACTGCAGAGGTTACACTCAAACTGTGTGTGTTGTGGTTCCCAAACCATCTCCAATCATCTCCAATCTGGGTGATTTTAACAGAGCAGATGCAAATGGCCATAGTCCAAAGTTACTTCACATGGAACTCAACTTCCAGGAAAAGGAAAGGAGAAGCCTTTGGGAGAAGAAAGGAAGGAAGTACTGGGGAAGGCAATTAACCCTGCCATCTAAGTTTTATCTTCCTGTTCTTATGAATCAACATCCTTAGGAAAAAATCCATTTGGAACTTTGAACTATCCTACTATATCCCACATGTTATTTTTTCGGCAATGTGTCTCAGTACATTATTGGTGTCATCTTAGTTGTTATTTTAATTTTTAAAAACATTTCATTTGAAATGAGTAAAGAAAAACCCCAGGCTCTTTTTTGGGGGAGGGTTTCATTGTTTCTAGACTAAAGTTGCAATACATAAAAATCACTTCAGCTGGGTTTTGTCATTACTAGAAATAAAATAATGCCTTAATGATTTACTATCACATGGCATTCAGCACAAAAGCAGCACTATATAAAAACCCATGCAGCACATATTAAATGGATTAAAATTGAACTAGATTTCTAATAGTAACTGTATGATGTGGTTATTTGAAATACCTGAGGGTTAGACTCAATGACCCAGGAGGTCTCTTCCAGAGTTACACTCCTAAAAAGCAATTGTTAATAGGAAATCATCATCAAAGGGGGGCATTTTCTGTGCATCCTACAGAGATCTCCTTTTGTCAAAAGTTATTCAACATCTTTAGCCAGGATGGTGCAGTTTTCAGAGGACACAAATACTTGGAGAACACTAAACAATAATGGGAATGGGCCAATCATCCTCAAAGCTTAGTTGACCCCATTATTCTGAATATTGCCCTGAAGTAAAACACACTATTTCTACATCTAGGAGAGCCACTCTAAGAGGATATTCAGAAACAGGTACTCAAATTCCTGTATACTATCCTATAAAACAAGAGATACAATGCTTGGATATACAAAGAGCATGTTGAGCCAAATGGAATGTTGTTATTACCTCAGCACACAGTGATGGTGAGTCCATTACTCAAATAACATGCACAGTCCAAGGAGGAAGCTGAATTACTGGAAAGGAATCAGAAAAAGGATACAGAAATTATTCTATGTCTGGAAATTCTGCCTTAAAACAAAAGATGTAAGAAGCTCCCTACATCTTGTAAGATGTAAGAAGCTCCTGCCTTTTTAACTTCTCTTAGAAAAAATTGAGAAGCAGTGGAATCACAGTCTGTATTTGGGACTAGAAAATATTTCTGGCAATAAAAAAATTGGTCAGTTTAGCAGACAAAAGGCATGCAATGTCCAACCAGCTAGAGTTTGAAATCACACAGGTGAGATAAAATATAAATTTTTATACATTCTAATAATGAGTTCAGATAATCACTGAAAAAACTTACTCAGGAAAGCAGTAGATGTGTAAATCTCATGACATCTGAAAGGCCAGTTTGTCTTCCATAATATCATGACCTGGCTTAAGGAAGTATTCACCTTGATATGGGGATGATCAGGGCCCTTGCTAAGAAGAAAGCAGCATGGGAGATCAAAGAGATCGAAGCCTCCTTACTGGTTTTAAAATCTGTGGAGAAAGATAATCTGCCCACTTTTATGAACCATCCCATACAGCTCTTGGTCATTATGTAGAATGTCTCAGGAATCTCTCCATCCAAAAAACTCTTTTAGTTTGACTTCAGTGAATCACCTATTAGGCCTTTATTCTTTCTAAATCTTTCTATTCTTTGAGTTCTGTTTCCATATCTTCTTTTAATCCAATGATTCCTTCTCGCCTTCCCATAAAGTTGTCATTTCCTTCAGATTCTCAGACTGATGAAAGAGCCATACTGAAATAAAAACTAAATGAGGTGAAAATATATCCCATAAAAACCCCCATTAAGGACTTTACGGAGAGATTTCCTACTCCTCTGGCTTAGATAGTCATATTTTATTCCTTCTAGGAAACAGAAAACCCTTAATCCCAGAAGAATGCAGCCAGAATCAAAGAGCAAGAAGAGGCATTAAGTTGCAAGAAGAGGAGGGGGGAAAGAAAGAAGAATTTTGTAGTCAGCCCTTCAACACAATGTGAATGAATGGGCTATCAACAGAACTACTGTATGGATCACAGGCACCGAGCAGGGAAAAATATGATAAACTGGAAATCTACACAAAGTGTACGGTCAGATAGCACTGGGTTAACATTGGGCAATCGGCTGTTGAGTGCTCAATGAGCCAGACGCCGTTAGGAAAAATGTCTATTAGGGGAAAAGAACAGAGCAAGAAGAAAGGCATGAAATGCTTGTGTATGGTCGTGATTAATTAAGAAATTGAGGGAAACGGTAAATTTGATAGCTTCTCATCCCTTGCACAAGAAACTGATTTTTCTTCAGAGCAAAATATATTCTGTCCCCAGCCACTCCTCAAGTTATTGCTTCCCCTGCCTGTTTTGCTCCTTTGTTTGTTCTCTGTGTGTGCCTGAGTGGGTGTTAATTCTTTTGTATTGCCATTTGGTCAGTGATCACACAAGATCAGAATTGGTGCAATATAACATCCCAAGTTATGGAAAGTAGTATTTTGTGAAAGGTGGCTGGTATAATTGTCACATCCTTTTTTCAGTCTGCTCAAGCAATATCACAGTTCTGTGCATTTTTTAATTTCCAGTTTTGATCAGGGTATCCCATGTGTTTTGTTTTTTGTTGTTATATATTCAGTCACGTGATATAAATAAACTTCTTTCACTTACACACTCCTGATTATCTCAATATAGTAACAGACAAAGTTTAAACCTGCATCTGCTTTTTAGTGAATCAACTGGGCATGAAATGATAGATACAGATTTTCTGAACATTTTTATATGTTCTGGAACAAACCCTGTCAGAACTTCTAGCACCTTCTGCTCAAGCCATGTCATGGACTGAGAAATTCAACCAGAACTTGGGCTTGTATCATTTCAATTATTTTTCCCTGAAAAGGAGTTCTCACTATTTTTGCAATTTTTCTTGTCTTATTTGTTGTCAAATTGCTTCTTAGAGATGAACACATGGAATTCATCGAGCATACAACAAAACCCACATTCAATTAGATATTGACGATCCTGAGGGATAACAGCAATAAAATGTGGCCAAGAGGAAAAACAGTTCATGAGGTCTGGTGACCCAAGCGTTGTGGGCAGAGGGGAATGTTGCATAATCAAAAGAACAATGAGGCCAGCATAGGGAACCACATTGTCTTCTCTACACCCCAACACCACAGCACTGTTCCTGGAACCAGCCCTGCTGCTTGTGAGAAAGCCTCTCTGAAAATCAAACCCCCAGTTTTTCAAATCACTTTTCGCCATGTGGGCCAAAGATTCTTCTGAACTGAACCAGGCTAGTTCTCAGCCATAAGTATGATTTGTTTTCTCACTCACATCCACCACAGCAGTCAGAGGTCAGCAAAGCGAGATGTCATCTGTTGAGCAGCTCTTTAGGAAACCAAATGCATTTTGCCCATGATATGGACTAGTCCTGAGCAGATTGCCATATCATAACTTCTAGTGTAGCCTTTCTGTTGTACATCTTCAGCTGTTAAGGTAGTCTGAGTTGTTTGTCTGGACTCTATCCGGTCAAAGAAGAAGGATTCATCTTAGCATCATTCATTTGCCCCAGCAGAGGTGTCCCAGGCTGATGCCTGTCTTGCTCTATTAATGATATATGTACCAAATGTGCAGATGGACATGATAGGAGGACTGAATCCCTTCAATACATCTGACTTCAGAAGGCACTTTTCAATGGATGTGACAGTGAGCTTATTGAAATCCACTTTATTGACTTGGCTTTGAACCAGTGCAAACATGAGCTACAACCATGGGGAAGGATGTTTATACTCTGTGAGACCTGTATCCTTCCCTGCCTTGAGTGGTTATTGAAGAGGTCTAAAGCTGCTAGGCTCCTAAATGGGACACTTCACTTGAATGGCTCCAATGAGGTGGCCTAAATCGCTGCTTTCCTGATGTTCTCTGCAGTTATTTCTTTGTAGCACCAGGACATGTTGTCTGTACAAGTTCTACAGAACACGTCCTGATCATTACCCAAGCCCTTTGCCTACTTTTGCAGAGATATATTCTCCCACCAAAAGCTGAAATAGCACAGGCAACCATCAAGAGTGTCACTCAAACTCACACCTTAAAGCTCCAAGTGTATTTTCTTCTTTATTCTCCTCCTTCTACTCACATTCAGTCATTCAATCCCTTCTTCTCATCTGACCTTTTCTAAGTCTATACATCATGAAGTTTCCATGTCACACTCGTTCCCATTCTCTCCTGTACAATGCCTATAGGAGTTTATATTAAAGATTTCAGCCCTGTTGTACTGTGGTCTGAGCCACAAGAGAGTCATAATCTGTATAAAATACTACCCTTTCCTAGAATTCACTCCCACTTTCTGCATTTTTTTGCAGAGAATCTTCTTTGGGAAAATAGAAATCATTTCCCTTTTGACCATACTGGCTTAGTATCATGGTTGATAAAACCATATATGGTTGATAAAACCAAACTAATTTCCTTTCATACCTTTCATATACACCACGTCTGGACCAAAGCAAGTTGCACCAAGAGGAAAGGTCTCTTTTTGAGACAGCTGAGAGCAACCCACACAGTACATCTGCCATTGTTCATGACTTGCTTTATCAACTCAGGAACAGGATGACTTCATCCTCAGTATGTTTTGGGGTACTGTTTTTGGTCTGGTTTGGAGATGAAAGCACAGTCTAATTACAAGCAATGATAAGTTTCACCCGAAAATGTCTTTTCTCAGAAGTTTGTGACCAGACCTGGTCTTTGGGAGTTTTGCATATGTCTATCAATGCTCCAGCATTCATCTCCTAAATAAATTACTCATCTGGGACTGTCATCTACCGGAAAAGATTTTTTCATTTCCATATATTTTAGCACTGGTTGTACAGGATGAGGATATACTATTCACTGACATTCTGTTTTCACACATCTCTCATAAGTGCAGCCTGCATGGATCCAAGTCATAAAGCTGAAAGACTTCTGAGATATTTCCCTGAAGGATGTGTGTGAATGAAATCCACTTCCCTGCTGCAGATACATCTTTGGAATCAGCAATGCTTTCCCATTCTGTTCCCCAGAGGCAAACTATGGTCCCTCCACCATCCCACTCCACAAACCTGGGACATTGCCAAGGATATCTGCAGCCAAAGGAGGGGAATGCAGTTTCCTACCACAAGGAACAGAGCTGCCAGTGCAGATGTTTAATATGTACTCATTCCTGCAGATCTGTGCTAAATAGGGAAGCACTACCCAGTTCATAGGGAAGAATTGATGTGAGCCTTCATCCACAAGTTGAGCTACAACTGGTCTGAAAAGCACGGGGATGTGGGCCAGGAGCTAATACCCTGGCACTGGACACAGCTTTGTGTTACTCCAGTATTAACATTTCTTACTGCTTACACCATATTGCATAAACCACTTCAAGAAGTGCCTTAAAACTAATGCTAAAACATTGCAGACCAACAATGACGTGGGGGATATAAATGAACCATGCACTGGAGCTGCTTCACTCCACAGCCAGAGGTAAGAGACACCACCAGTGGTTTGCTCACACGTGCAAGTTACCAGCAACATCTTCTGCCCCAAGGTTAGGACACAAATTCCTGGGATGGGCTCCACAATTCAGCCTCTCCCTCTTTAAATGCAATCACAGAGGTAAGCATTGCTCACTCTGTTTGCAGCACATATCCCTGTATTTAAATTCACTCACTGAGATGCATGACTGCTTATTTTGGTCATACACTATGTCTGTGAGTTCATGTGACACCTGTAACTTATAAAAGAACATTTTCTAAGCTGCTATGACATTCATCTGTTTGACAAGTTCAAACAACCTCTGTTCATTTATTAATAAAAATCTCAGTTTGGATATTCTGTGAACTTCTGGTCACAGAATACAATTAGTCCCAAAAAAGCACACCAAGAAATCAGGAAGAACCCAGACTTATTTCGAGTTTATCAAATCAGTTAGAAATAGAACCTTTTTCTTTTCAGGTGTCCAAATCATATGCTTTCACCTTTTCTACATATCCAGTCTCATGCCATGAGACAACTTTTCAGAGAATATCAACTAACATGTTAGGTTACATATGGGTATAGCTGAGATTGTTGGCCTCTGTACAGAGTTTGAACATTAAAAGCAAGGAACAAATGTCCTAAAGCATCACAGCTAATTCCATTGAAAGTTCATTTATCAGTTACTTTATACCCATTGAAGCAAGTTTTCTGAAACATACAAAAATCTTCATATTAAGACCTGCTGTCAACAAAGGTTTTTTTAGACATCCTTGCAATTTGGGCTTGTGTGATCACTCTCTCTTGCAGAGCAGATATTCAGATATCTTGCAGAGCAGATATTAATTCATATTCCAGTGCCTGCTCATGCTGAGAAACCAGAATTTTTTCAGTTATCTCACTATTTTTGTGTTCATTTTGCATCATGCATCAAGTTTTAGAGATTGATCCTTCACTATCACCTGTGATCACCACTACATGCATAGAGGGTAGATCTAAAATTGTTCTGAAGCACAGAAATTGTCCTTCTGCCATCATACTTCCCATCCTCTTCCCACCAGCACTGGATGCAAACCACAATGCAAATAATTAATATGCTTGCTTCCCTTTGGGCTGACTGATAAAATGGAACCAGACAAATGAATTTTGGGTCCCCACTGATTTTTGAGTACACTGTGTTATGACAGGGTGTGAGATGACATGTCAGATAATGTATAGTGTCACACTCTCCAACTATTTGATGCCATTTAATGTAATGCTTCCTGGCATGTCATGATGGGATGACACAAAATGAGAAAGAAGCCAAACTGGAAATACCAATTACCCACTCTTAACCCTGAGGCAATAGGGGGAAAATATGCCTGTGTCTGGGTGACCCTTGCTCTGCTTATTGCCTAAGCTTCATCATTTAGGGAGCTTGTTTCGGGTACTCCTCAGTCCGAGGTCATTACCAACCATTCTGATGGTCAAAGTGTCTGTAACCCTCCACTTCATTGGAAATCCAGGAGAAACAGCAGAGAAATCAACTGAAAAAAATTGTAAATTGCTGTTCCCAGAGTGTCAAGTCGAGCTGATATTTTCTGTCTAATGAGCTGCAAAGCCACAGGGTATAAGGAGGAAAGTAAAGGCAGGAGAGAGCCGAGAGAAGGCAGAGTGTGCTGGCAGGCAGGCTGAGTCAAAGCAGCCAAGGACTGCACAGACAGACAGGGTGGAGGCTTGTGAGCTGCCTAGCAGAGTGGAGACAAGCAGGATGTAGGAACAGCACACTCTGTTCTGCTGCAGGCCAGTCCTGGAGAAGGTTACTCTCCCAGCCTACCCTGAGGAGCTCACTGTCACCTTTCCTTCCATCTGAAACCAACTCCGACCTACCAATAACCTGCTCAGGTATTTTCTGCCTCAACTGGTCTCCTCAAAAGATCTAAAGCAAAGCACTGCTTCCTCTTTGACCCCTCAAGTTCTGAATCAGGGCACACTTTCACACCTGGGAATGGTGACAGAGTGGAGGGAAACCAACCCACACAGCAGAGAGGCAGGGATGGCCCTGTGCGATCCCACATCACTCTGCTGCACCAGAACAACACCTGTGGCCAGCATGAATTAAAGTGCCAAAATACTCCTGGCTAGTGGCACAAACAGGGTGATACAGAGTGATGGTTTCATGATGGCTGAGTTTAATACCACAGACAAGGCAGGAGTCAACAAGGTTTCAGCAAGGTTTCCTTATCATCTTCCAGCTTCATATCTTCTTTCACCCTCACTACATAGCTCTCAAAGCAAAAATTTCCACCCACTTGCCTAGACCCCAGATTTCAAATGCATCACACCAGGAATGAGTTCAGATCAAGGAGAGAGCTTCCACTTCATCTAGGTCTACTGTACCTTGTTTCATAAGTCTGTATGAGGCTGCGCTCTCCAAATACCTCTCTGCCAATCTCAGTGGCCAGACATTTCTCATCACAGCAGGCTTTTTGATCCCATAACTTGTGCCTGTAACCCTTCCAATAACTGTATCTGTTTCTTCAAGCATTAGCATGAATACCTACATATGGTTGCATATGCCTCACCATCATTTGTTCATCATTTTCCTTAAACCCATTATGATGTGTTGACTGAAGGCACTTGATTCTGCAGATTTTTAAATGGGATTAAAGGAAGGCAAACATTTTGACAAGATACAAAACACTTCTCATACAAATCCTGCCCTCAACATATTTCTTTGTTGAAATTTCTAAAATAAGATTTGCATTTTTCAGTTTACTCATAACTCTTAAAAATAATCCCATACATCAATACAATTTATGACATTATAAATATCTGTCAGAGGCTGCATTGGTCTGTTCACTCAAGATGGCAACTCTCTAGAAAGAAAGTGATAGTATATGTTCATTAATTTCTTCCACGATTGAAAAAACATTATCCTAGCTATTGAAAAATATTTCAGCAGTATTGTGAGAAAGATGGGGAAATGCTTCAGAGCACAATGAATGCATCTTCTTATATCAATTAACAGTTAGCAACCATTAATATGAAATGATGGATCATAACTACACTGGACTTACATAAGTAAAAATTACATATTTTTTCACAAAATTGGGAGATTCCTCCTGTCAAAGCTGAAGGAAGTCTAGATTTATCAAAAGAAGAATTAGTTTTGTTGGGCTGTAAGGTGTTGCTTATTTTATCTAATTTATTTGAAGTTCTATTTAAATGTAAGTTCCCTGTTTGTAAGACAAAAAGCCAGTCTCCAACAGAGTGAAACTGAACAAATTGCAAATTCTTACAGTGTAATTGCCAGAAGAAAAGTGCTAAAAAGATGCAATCAAATTCCAATTGATGGAATACTGAAAAAAGAAAAACAAACAAAAAATAAAAATCCAGACATCTGAGACTGTTGCACCAACTCAATGTGGAAACTGCAGAGTTTAAGTGAGGTCTCTTCTGAACAAATGATTGTGAGCAGGAATTCAGACATGAAACACTCTAAGTTCAGACAGAGACAAAGAATAAGCCCCATGAGTGACATGGCTCAAACCTACAGGATGCTTCAGATGATGAGAGAGGTGAGTTTTTTGAAACACAATGGATTCAACACCTATTCAATCCTTGAGACAGTCCTACACAGAATCAAAGTATGTTTAGGGCTTCACTGGAGGCTAATAGATAAATCAGGAAGCAGATCAGGCAGCCTTGAGGTTATCAGCAAGATTCACCTACACCTAAAACAAGGAGTATAGAGTTGAGCTGGTTCTCCTGGCCTCTGGTAAGCTGCATCCCTGCACCAAGTGATAAATAACATTACTCAACACTTCTGACTCCTCATCCTATAGCCCATCTGTGGAAAAGACTAGCATAGCCCAGCAACCAGTGCTTTTCTGTTAAAGTTTGGGTGCATCTGTAGAAATGTTGTCTATACTGACATATACACTCATGGGCAGCTCTCTATAAATAGAATATATTGGTGAAACAAGGCTCATCTACTTCCCAATGCATGTTTAATATATTTATGTGTATTTCTAGTTTGTGTTTCCTTTTGACTCCAGACCTGCCTGTGCCATGATCCTCCTACAGCTAAAATAACACACTGGTGTTCAAGGCTTAGATTTCTCACTTTATAAAAAATAATTAAACCTTAAAGGACAGACACTACAAGCACAAGAACATAAAGTCAAAAAGATTCCACAGGAGCCTTTCAATTGCTTTATTCTTCATTTTATTGCAGAAGAACTTCACATGTTTGAGTCATTCCAGCCTTAACAAATTGGTAACTGCAAGTAAGCAAAATGCTTAAACCATGTGGATAGTGACCAAAATCTAAATCCTGTCAATGACTAAATTTCTGTTGTTAGAGAACTGTTGGTGCTCTGTGAATCTAAAACTCTGCTATCTAAAGGTCAAGCATAAAAGCAAAGAAAAAGCATTAGCTGGTTAGTAGCAGTATAATATCCTGGAAATTACTCCTAAGAGCATATTTTCCCCTGGAAAACTCTTTTCCTCTAATATTTAGCACTTGATCAGTTGACACAGAAAAGACTCATCCATATCCAGCCCAAAAAAATACATAGGCTCTGCAGAAGCACTTCCCACAGTTGTTACACTGAGCTTTGCTCACAGGGCTTTGCATTTAGATTAGATAGGATGCCAAAGGTGGTTTCAGTGTCTGTGGTCAGAACAGCTCTTACCAGAGCACAACACCCATGTTTCAGCAGAAGGGAACACAGACATTAGAGTAGGAGACTCACAGCCTTATCCAAGGATTTTCCTGTCTGTAGTTCCATGTCACTAAGCCAATATGTTGTTACTGACAGCAAGGTCAATCTCGGATTCTGTTTTGGTTTTTTTTTCTCCAAGATGTGTAAAAATTCTCGTCTGGCAGTTCGTGTGCCAGAGGAGGAATAAATCAGATCTCTTCAGTTTCTCGGTTTCAAGGAGTCTTTATTATTTTCTTATCTGTAATATTTTCTCTCTGCCAGCCGAGGTCTGCTCAGCAGGGCAGCCATGGCACACTCTCTCTCCTTCAGGGTGGTGTTATCTTTTTATACTACAAACTACGTACATGATGTTTACAATTATTTCCCAATTACTATCATCTGTGTTAGTGAAATTCTACTCTAAACCAATCTAAAAGTGCCAGCTCCACAATAGAAAATGGAGATGAAGAAGAAGAAAGAAGGACCAAACGTGCTTTTTCCTCCATCTTGTGTTCTAAAATCCCCATTCCCAAAAATCCTAGAATCCACATTTTCACTTTATGATAACATTACTTAAACTTCTGTGACTTTCAGGTTTTCATATAAAGCTGGTAATTTTTCCCAGGGTTCATTATCAGACCCACAGATGTTTTGGGCATCATTCCAGGGTCTCAAAACCCCCTGACAGGGGTCCTGGCAACTCTGGACTCCCAAAAGGATGTTCTGAACTCCAACAGGTCGATGTGCAGGAATTTATTTTAGATACCAAGAATCCATAGAAATGGTACCTCTCATGCTTGCCAATAAACAAACACATAAGAAACAAGATTTCTGAAGTTCTACTTCCCTCCCTCCATCAGGCAGTGGACTGTACTTAGAAAGGCAAGTAGTCAAACTCCTTGTGTTAACTCAAAGCAGAACATCTCCCTTTACAACTAAATTTTATAAACAGGGGAAAAGCAAGATCAACATTCTAAGGCCCTTATTCACAATGACAAGCAGCTGTTAAGACATGACTTTATCTGACACTTCAGCTCATTCACAGGTGACTGAAGGGAATTGTGCATCCTCTGTAAAAAGGTATTACTCAATATTCAATCAAGTAACAGGTGCTAACCCATAAACTATGCCATCATCTTATGAGGTTTATATGGGTATAAATTTACAGTAGTTCTAAATGAAGTCTTGAGCATTGTAGATATCAGACTTAATAAATCTACATGAAATCCTATTAGTACCATCAGAAGCATTTTTATTTCAGAACAGTAAACAACCAATCCTTACCTAGCTAATTATCACTGAAAGAACAAAGGATGCAATGCAAGTTAAGAAACAGTAGATATAAAATACTATTATTCAAGGCAAGATTTCTGTAGGTAATACAGAATGAGCAATTAGCACCTGAGCAATTAGCAGCACCATCCCTGTCCCTCAGGGGTTTAACAGGCAGGGGTATACATGTACCACCCTCTGATCCTATTTCACAAAATTGATGACTTGGCCAAGAAATACAACTGATTGAAATTGAGGGACTCTGGAAAAAGTGATGGAACCAGGCCAAAAAGAACATTCAATATTCTGTTAAGATTGCATAATTACAGTCTCCTAAGTGGATGATCTTCCTTACACTCACAGAGGGTTTGGGGAGCTCACTAACTTCAATATTCTTTACACAGATGTACCTGATTAAGGGTTTTGTGGTTGGATTGTTATTTTCACTTTCACTGGGGAGTCAGTCTGAGAAATGATGTTGTAATATTCCAAGAAGAAATGCAAGAAGTAGGGATTCCTCCTCCTTTCATCCCCTGCAAAGCAACTCATAAATTATATCACAGAGGATTGAACCCTGAAGTCCTGGGGACCTGTGGTCAAACCTTGGCAGGCATTTTCCCACCTTCTTCTACAGAGATTTTGGCAGCATTTTGAGAAGTCAGAAAAAGTAATCTGCTTTTCAGCTGACATAAAATGTAATCAGGGTATGCCAGGAAAACCCCAGGAAAAGCAGCTGAAAGAAACCGTGATCCAGTGGAGCAAAATCCAAACAGATCAGCCATGCAGTTTTCCTCACTTTCACTAAGGCACCTGTAGAAGAAAGATTTGTGAGAGAGTGAATGACTGGAAGTTTTCCTATACAATGGACCTCCTGATACAGTTAGGGAAAAAAAAATTAGATAGGACTAGAGGAATCCTCTGAAGCACAGAGAGTTCAGGTGAGAAAAAAAATCAACAACAAAAAAAATCTTTGTTTTAAAACAATTCTTTCAGCATGAGCTAAGCATTAGCATGGCATTTTTTCTGTTTATTCTTTGTACATCAGTAGGACAGTGATCTCTAAGAACAAGGTTATTTATGTTAGATTTTTCATGCTATCTTCCTAAATAGACATGACAAATATGGGGGAAAACATAATTTTCTGCATGAGGAACTAAAAAGAAATGAAAAAGCATGCCCGAGGACATTGAAGAAATCACTATCGAGGCACTCGTGGTCCCAGCTCCTTGGTCACAGTCACTAGCAAATGACTGCTGACAGGAATCACCTGACCTAGCACATTAACCACGTTAACCCTCCCTGACTGCAATACCCTCTTATTTAGTCCTCAAGTGTTTGTAGAAAATGGAAAATAAATTACACTAGCGAGCATTTTTTAAAATCTGATTTTTAAAATAATTATGAACAATGAAAATGAAAAAGAAAAATAAGAAAACTGTCACGTAGTTCTAGCAAAACCCACTTAAGCATGATCTCAGACACTTTCTTAATTCCTGACCCTAAGATCCCTGATTCCCTATTGACTGTGGGCTCTTTAGGTGCTCACCAATTATTCCTGCTTACTCCAAACACTTCCACCCCTTAACTAAAGTCTGAGTGATCTGTCTGCCTTTTTCAGATGACTGGTACAGTGTCTGGACTGGCTGGTCTAAAGAAAACAAGCACAATCACACCCTTGATATACACTTTTCAAAAGGCAGTAAGAGATCACAATGAGGACAGCCAAACACTGGAACAGAGAAGCTGTGGTCTCTCCATCCTTGGAGGATTTGATAGCCCAATGGGATGAAGCCCCAGTCTCACAGCTGACCCTTCTTTGAGTAGGAGTCTGGGTAAAAAACTTTCTACCATCTTTTCCAACCTGGATTTACCCCATGATCTCATGATCTTACTGTGCCAAATATATTCTCAGCAGAATTGGAAATGGATTCTTAATTTAAAGATGTCCCAAATTCTGTAATATGATTCAGTTAAAATTACGTCTCACTGGAAGAAAAAGAAATAATAGCATCTCTTTTTTACCACATGGATTTGATAGTAAACAAAAACTTCATTTGTGTCATTGATACCAGCATTGGTGTTTCCAACAGCAGTCAGAAAGGCTCAGGTGATTTCCTAAATAATTCTAGGAAATTATAGTAGTGTGAGTGATGAGTTATTGAAACCAGATCTCCTGGCCCATCCTGGATCTTGTGCTCCCTTCTCTGCCTACCTGAGTAACAACTCACACACCCAGCAGGGCATACAGCACCACAAAGCTCAGCCTGTGCATGTGGCCAAACACACTGGTCTCAGATGAAATATGTTGAATTTGCTGAACAGACAAACTGCAAAACATGGGCAGTAGGGGCTGAATCTTTTCAATGAGCAGTAAGGGCTGGGTAAGGCAATAGGATACAAACCCATAGCAGAAATGAGTGTTGGTGTCTTACCTTACATAATGTCACTTGAGGCAGACGGACTTTGTCCTCTATCTATGTTTTTCAAAAATACCTATTATAAAGCATCCCACATTTCAACTAGGCATATTCATTAATATTCAACATATACCAGGAGCCTTTCAAAGTTCCTAATCTACAAAATTATTTTTCTTGCTTCTTCTAACTGGAAATTTACATTATACTTTTCCAGAGGCAGGATATTATTTCACTCTGAAAACTTTGATTCTGTTGTGACCATCTTCCCAAAATATATATCCCTGTTGTATGACACATTTGACTGATGCAGTGTTTGCTGGATAATGTGCTATGAGCTGTGACACAAGAGTTTATAGGATACACTCTGGTTGGGTTCATTACTTACACTGTTGGTTGGTGACTTCCAAACTGACTCAAATCCATCTTCACAACTTTGGTTTCAGTTTGCTGAAATGTGCAACTGCCAGCACAGGTTTAGTCTGATGCTGCTGTAAAATCATTCTACAGAGTACTAAAAGAGAGAACATGGGCTGCCACTGTGACAACCTTGAGGTTTTGCCACTTCACAGAAGCCAGTAGCTCTATTTGGTACTAATATCACCAAGGACTTGGTGCAGTTGAGAAACAGTGGTTTCATTAGTTATCACTGATCAGCTGAATTCTGGAGATTGTCCAGAGGATTGCTTATCTCCATATATGTGGAAATATAATGCAACTTTAATGCCTTTTATCAAAGTTTGAGATAAAAGACTTGACCTCGTTATCAGGTCAAGAGCATGTGCTCTGAGGGTTATGGAGAGCTACATCAGCCCAGCTCCTACACTTCAGTGGGTTTAATTGCCACATCTCTGTTGCATGTTTGAGCCCTGTGTATGCTTGATTTAAGTTGTTTGACCCCAATGCCTGAGATCCCCTTGTGTTGCAGGGATATGGACCTCCACAGCTTCCATCTAACTGTGTAAAAACACAAATACCAGCTTTGAATTTACAAGAACAGCAAAGGAACATTCAAATATAAAGATATTTGAAGAAAAACCTGCGACATTCCAATAAAATCATATTGTGCGACTTTAAGGCTAATGATGGTGTACAGTAAAGGATCTGCAGAAGCATAACAGCAATTAGGGCACCACTCTTTCTGTTCTTCTGAGCATCAGAAAACACATCAGATATGCAGCAACAGTTATGTAATAGGAAGCAACAATTCCCGGCAATTTCCACATCAGCATATTATATAATGAATACATTGATATGGAGCAGACCAACGACCAAGCCACAGGAAGATGGAACACCAGCAAGCAGATTTATAACTCTTGAAATAAAAAATTTAAAAAGCGGAAGAAAAGAAGAAAAGGTGTCAGCTCCAATACTGCGTTTTTTCAACTAGAAATCTTCCAGGAACCCTACAAACATTGTGCAACATGATTCCACAGAGCCTCAAGAAGGGTACTGAATGGATCCTCTATTTCATGTCAGTGTCAAGTAAGAGGAGGATGAGAAGTTGTAAGGTAATAGAATGAGACTGCAGGAATTTGGATTCCTGTGTCAGTCCCAACAGAAATGCACAAGGTGAAATTTGGAAAGCTACTTTGGGACAAAATTTTAAAGTATCTCAAAAAATTCATTTACCCAGACAAAACTTTAAATATTCTGTAGCTGGATATTATTGATTTTTATGGGAAGTTAGAATAAAATTTCTCAGGAATCTTTGGAGAAAAAAAACAACTGGCACCTCTTGAACCTGGCACTGGTGATTAGTCCTGAAGACTACACAGGTGCTTCATGTTATACATATGCCAATGTGTAAGCTTGAGCTAAAATCTCTCTCTGAATACTAGAGTTGTTAATATCGTCTTCTCAAGCATTCTCATGTTTAGGAGCTTTACGGAGCAAAGAGAGTCAGTAACCTACATTTTATTGGCTGACAGAGCCCCTTGGGAGGAACTTCTGGAATGACAAAGGAATACAGGAAGGCTGGACATTGTTCAAGAAGAAAACTTTAAAGGAGCAGAAGTAGGCTATCTCCTTGTGCCAAAAGATGAGCCAGAGGGAAAGACTGGCCTGACTCAACAAAGAATTTTGTCTGGGACTTAGGGAAGAAGAAGAGCTTGTGGCATTTGGAAGAAAGGGCAGGCAACTCAGGAGAACTACAAGGATTTAATGAAGTTATGCAAGGAGAAAATTAGAAGTCCAAAGTGCAATTAGAACTTAATCTGGCTACTCTTGTACAAGACAATAAAAAATGTTTATATAAACACATTAACAAAAAAGGGTGAAGGCCAACCTCCATCCTTTATTGGATGAGGAAGGAAACATAGTGACAAAGGATAAGGCTGAGGTACTTAACCCCAACTTCCCCTGGGTCTTTATGAGGCCCCATTTTCTCAGCCCCTTGAGCTGGAAGACAGGGACAGGCAGCAGAATTAAATCCCCATAATCCAAGGGAAATGGACAGTGATCTGTTACAGCACTGACACACACAGGTCCATGGGGCTGGATGGGATCCACCCAAGCATGCTGAGCAAGCTGGTGGAAGAGCTGACCAAGCCACTCTCCATCATTTACCAGCAGTCCTGGCTCAACAGGGAGGTCCCAGCTGGCTGGAGGTCAGCAAATATAAACACTGTAAGAATGGCTGGAAGGAGGATCTGGGGAACTGCAGTCCTGTCAGCCTGGACTCAGTGCCCAGGAGGGCTGTGGAGCAGATAGCCTTGAGTGCCATCACACAGCACATGCAGGATAATCAGGGGATCACGCCCAGACAGCAGGGAAACCCTTCTTTATAAAAGGCAGGTCCAGCTTGATCAATGTGTTCTCCTTCTATGACAAGGACACCAGCTTGGAGGATGAGAGAAAGGCCGGATGTGTCCACCTGGACTTTAGTAAATGTTTTGACACCATTTTCCCCAGTATTCTCCTGGAGAAACTGTCTTGCCATGGCTTAGACAGGTGCACTGTTCACTGGGTAAAAATCTGGCTGGATGGTCAGGCCCAGAGAGTTTTGGTGAATGGAGTGAAATCCAGCTGGTATTTAAATCCAGATGGTGCTCCCCAAGGCTCAGTTTTGGGGATAGTTATATTTAATATATTTATCAATTATCTGGATGAGGGGGTCAAAGGCACTCTCAGTCAGTTTGCAGATGACAACAAGCTAGGTGGGAGTGCTGATCTGCTGGAGGGTAGGAAGGATCTGCAGAGGGATCTGGATAGTTTCTATTGATAGTTTGTAATAACAAACCTATAAATAATTACTAATAATAAGAGGCAATATTTAAAAGTAATCTTTAAAGGGACAAGCTCAACTATGATTATGCTCCAGCTCAGGCCATCACAACTTTCCTAAAGTGAAAGAAGGCCCAATTCAAAGCAGGATTAAGGTTCATTTAGGTCCACTTAACTCCCTGGGATAGGAACCCTTCCCAGGATATACCATAGAAAGCCACAATCTTTGTAACCTCAATCTTGCATAAAGTACAGTTTACTGTGACTGATAAACACATGAAAGGGTCATGGTACTTCTTCTAGGAAAATCAATTGAAACTTTGCACAAACATCAAGGAAGCCACCTGTGGCCCAAGTAAAAAAACTATCATTATCCCTGTGGGCTTTTTCTTTTCCAGCAGTGAAGTCTACAGTCAGGGTATGATGAACAAAAATATCAGCATATTAGTATCTATTCAGAAACGGCAGCACCGGGTTTTACAAGTGACAGACTCATAAAATTCAATTCAACAATTCAACTTGTTGTTGAATGTAACAAGTCTTTAATTATGGCGGGCAGTTTCTTTCCAGAGTCCTGAAGGTTATGTAGACTAGGACACAAATGTTTTATATTCAGTCTGCAGAGTCATGACTCCGGGGAATTTTTTTTGTTTTACCTTAAAGTCTTTGGAACATAAAATTTTATAGACAAAAAATCACATCTGCTTCCAGACTTCTAAGGCATTTTCAGGTGATCTGACCTCTTTCCAGCCTCATTAGACTCGCTAAATAATTGCAAGCAAACAATTAGATCCCCCCCCCCGAATGAGAAAAGCAGCCAGACTGAGAAAGTAGGATGGACTCTTAATTGGCACATCCACGCACCACTGAGTATTGCTTGGCTTGTTGCTGCTGTGTGATTTCACACAGTGGTCTGTGCTTCCCCCTGGGTCTGATAGTAACATGACAAGGGATTTTAAAATGTATACATCTGGGAAACATAATAAAGTAAAAATACTGGGGAGAAACCAAGGGAGCAGCTGTATATGTATAGTAGGCTCTGTGTAAACAGTGCCGAAACAAAACTCTACCAAAGTTTGAAGTCAGGGAAAAAAGTGATGTAAAGGTGTACTTGGATAAAAATTCATGGCTTAAAAGTGACAGAACCTGTGGATGTTTGGACTCACTAAAAATCATGCAGTCATAGAATGATTCGGGTTGGAAATGACATTTAAAGCTCATTTAGTCCTACCTTCCTGCCACGGACAAGGATGTCTTCCACTAGATTAGGTTGCTTAAGGCCCTGTCCAACCAGACCTTAAATACTTCCAGGAAAACAACACCTTAGTGTCTCACATAGGGAACTTAAAATGGAGGAATAAAAAAACCTGACACTCCTTTAATAGAAACACAGACAGTTCATTGTTTGGATTCTGACATAGCCACAAGGATTTGCACAAAGAACTGAAATCCAGGATTCTGTAAGTGTCCTCAATTAAGGTCAGAGATGTTTCTATAGTCATGCTTCACTCCCATGTCATACATAGCTCAGGAGGTGATAACAAAGGCAACACTGTGCCAGTTCTTGATTTTTTCTGTTCTTAATTTCTGATCTCAAAAACATTCATCACATTCTTGGAAGGAACAAAAATAGCATAAAGTGACTCCTGAGTGGGCAAGAAGAACTGTATGAAAGGAAGTCTTGGCAGTGCCTCCCCTCTCACTGTGAAACATGGCTATATTGACCAAGTAAAAATTTGTTCCAGTTATTTCAATTCCCCAAACTTTGTCCTCCTCCAGGGGAGAATTTTTCTTCAGTTCATTAAACAGGCTTTGGTGGCAGTGCTTGAACAAAATACTTAATGTGCCAGAGTGCTGAATTATCTTTCTGCAAGCATAAATGTTGATTTACAATGTTCTTTTACAGTAGGCTCACGCTTTAGAAGTGGTCCAAAGGGAAAAGACAAGAATGTGCTTTATGGGAAATTTTAGGTACACACATGTGCAACTTTAAACCTAAATGTTTTGAGATCTCTCTAAAATATGAAGCAAGCTCAGCTATTAAGGGATCAAACATGCCTCTAACTTTTCCCCCAAGTAGCTAATGATGAAAGTTGATTACCCAAAAGTCTGGTCCAAAAAAACCATGTCAGTCCTGCCCCAGGAATATCGCAGTGATTGAAGGAGGAGTTCATTTTCCACAATCAAGTCACATCAAGGTCTCTGCTGAAAGCATAAGCAATGTTGTTAGTGTAGCTCCACAAGACTGCTGTACCCTAGGGTGAAAACAGGTGTGATCACTGAAATATGAGCAAACCCTACCAACTCGTTTCACTTTCCATTTCCACTTTCCAAGGGAAAATTTGTCCACTGCCTGGAAGGGGTTGCTGCAGGCTGGAAATGAGAGATATCTATCCAATTCTAATCCTGTCTGTCAGCTTCTTCTGGAGTTACCTGTGAGATGGTAGGGACATCTCTGAGCTTATGGAAATCAGCGTCAACCACATATCTCAAAATTTTCTTCAGCTCTCATTGGCACAAAGAAAGTTAATAGTAAAATTCTGGGCAGCCCACACCTAGCACTGAGGTTCAACAACTTCTAGCCTGGAGCAATAGGAGGATACAAAGAGCTTTCTCTGTTTCACAGGGATAGGGAGATGTGGAACATTTAGTCCAAGGCATGATCTTGGGTCCCATCTTGGACAGCAGCCAGGAGCTCTAGTCTGAGAAGGCAGTGGGAGAACCAAGCTGGTCCATGGATGTGGACTAACAATGCTGCCTGAAAAATGTGTGGTCCTCCAGTTTTTTACAGCAACTACATCACAAATCAAACCCTGTTCCTCTCTCCCTAGAGCAGAACTCATCTTTGAGTCAACCCCATCATTTTTACTGATATTATTTCTAATTATTCTGGGGATTTGGAGAAGAGTTAATGTGTTTTATTTTCTCTTTTTCAAAGAAAACTATATCACTATCCAAACTATATCCAAATATCACTGAAGCATCAAAAGCAGTTTTTAGCCCTTGACAGAATCTAGACAGAGAGCAACAGAGAAAAGTTTTATTTCAGGGGATACCCAGCAAATATTCACTGGCACTGATCAATTGGTCCCAAAGCAGAAGAGGGAAGACTGGGAGCACTGATCTCATTTGACATGCAGACAGCATCTCCAGTTCCCTGCATGTCCAGCTCGGTGGCAGAGTGATGAGTAAAGGTTGCCCTGGTGACCCCAGCCTGGGTAGTGTCCCCAAATGGTTCACTGACACACAGGCCTGTACAATGAGCTGTCAGAGCAGAAAAGACTGGACACTTCTTCACAATTAAATTGAACTGTCAAAAACTTAAGACAGAAACATGTATGCTCAGCACAGATTGAAAAAATGTTCGGGCTTAGAAGGCTTTTCAGAGTCTGCTTTCAGTAAAACAAGGAACTCTGTACCAATTCCCCCATTAAAAAAGTCATAGCTGATGCAGTAAGATTTATTGGATGAGATTACACAGAAGTATAACATCATTTATGAGATTACTCTCAATAACTATGAAGTTACTTCAAGAATGAGATCCTTAATAGGAGTTGCTGAATTCATTATGGAGAAGTCAATAACAATACTAATATGAATTTTCAGTCACATAGCATAGCCATCAAGACACTGCAGACATTAAAAGTGCTCTCTTTGGTTGCTGGAGAAGGCTCCAATGATTCCCTCAGTGAAAGTATTTTGTGCTTTTTTGATCTGGTAGGCCAGATCTGAAAGAGAGCCTGGAGATTTTGCAGACTTTGTGCAGCCAGTCTGAGCACCAGAGAGCAAGGCTTTGTGCTCTAGACTTTGCATCCCCATCCAGTACAACTCCCACAGAGCTCATCCTTGACAGACATTGATGAGGTCCCCTTTCTGTCGTCTCTTCTCAAGGCTGAATGGGCCCAGCTCCTTCAGCCTTTCCTCATCAGAAAGATGCTCCTGTCTCTCAGTCATCTTTGTTGCCCTCCACTGGACCCACTCCAGGAGCTCCATGCCTCTCTTGTGTTGAGGAGCCCAGAACTGGACACAGCACTCCAGACACTCCTCACTAGGGCTGAGTGGAGGGGCAGGGTCACCTCCCCTGACCTGCTGGCAATATTCTTCTTAATGTGCCCCAGGAAACCACTGATCCTGGTCCCAAGGACACTGCTGGCTCAGGGACAGCTCATTGTCCACCAGGACCCCACGCCCTTCTCCACAGAGCAGCTTTCCATCAGGTCAGCCCTCACCTTGTCCTGATGCCTGGGGTTGTTCCTCCCCAGGTGCAGGACCCTGCATTTGCCTTTGTTGAATTTCTTCTCTGCCAACTAGACTCTTCCTCCTGCCCCCATATAATTTCCACCACCAGATGCCACATCACCTGAGTGTCTTTGATACCTGTAAAACACTTCTGCAAAGGGAAATTTGGGCACATGCATAGGTGCCCTCTGGCCAGCCTGCTTTTTACTGTTACTAGTCACTGTCCCTGAGAGCAGTGGCTCAGAACAGGTGCTGGGAGAAGTATTGGCTGAGAACCATGCAGATGCTTGACACAGAGCAGCACATCACCTTGCTAAACACAGGGAGGAGCATGTGACCATCTGATGGCATTGACCCTTTTTCTGATACTCCAGGCTTGGAGACAGTCCTTGCTGCATCACCTCACAACAGGCTCTGTGTCACACTCCTGTTCATAGAATCTCCTGCCCTAGAAGATGCATGCATGGTGGAGGGACCTTTGGGATTTCACAGTGACAGTACTGACAGAGAGAGGAGCAATGGCAGATTCGGGAAACTTAGAAAGCCCAGACTCACCCCTCTGGATGCATTAAACAGATCAAGAAAACCCTTTGGGTCAGCAGGTCCTGGAGATATACCTAATGACCATTTCTTCTGAGGAACCTTGAAGTCCTGCCTGGCAGAAGCAGTGTGTCTGCCTCCCACAGGCTGGAGCAGAGCTGCACACCTGGTGGCACATTTCTGCTGGAAGAGGAACTCATAGCACTTTGCATCCAGGAGGGGCTAAAGATGAGGAGCCACTACCAGCCTTCCATATGCAGTTACCTAAAACACCCTCTGAAATGTGACTGACCTGCACCAAATCTAGCTGCTGGCATGCAAAGGAGAACTTGGTACCTTTTGCACCTTTCTAAACCACTGGTAAAGTCTCTCTGTGAACTGGACCACAGCACACTCCTTGGAAGACCAGGCTGGAGCTGCTTGCCCTACATGTTCACTCTTCATTATTAACTCCTCCGTCACAGAGAGGGACACAAGCATCCATCTCTGCTCGGCCAACTGGAATTGCTGGCCAGCACAGCCTGTGCCATTTATCACCAGCATTTACGTGGGAGAGGGTGACAGCAGGTGCCATTTGTGTCAGTGTCACCACATGAGTCGACTGATTAATTAAAGCCACACGGCCCCCAGGCTGCTGGGAGGGCAAGAAGGAGTAGGAGGGATCATTTGTTAGCTCTCCCTTAGCTCTTGCTGTCTCCTTCAAAGACCCTTTGAATAGGTGAACAAAAATCCCATGGCACCTTTGGGCAGGGAAAGGTGATGATCCCTGGGGATGGGCTTGGAGGTCACTGTTGGAGGAGGTCCATACTCCAGGAGTGAGTGTGAGGGCTCCATGGACTCACTCCATGTACCGTAACCTTGTTTTTAAACATGCTGCTTTAAAATGTGACAAAAAGGAAGAAAAATACCAGCAAACACTGAGATAATTAAACAATTGTCTCATATCCTGTAAACAAGGAGTCTCTATTATTCATGGACCAGAGCTGATGGGTGCAATACGATTTCTTTTTGTTCTCACACTACAATGCACCCATCCAGTTTCCCCAGCCCTCACGTGATCCTCAGTTCAACCAATTCTGGACAGATACTGATGTGAGACCAATATCCACCCCTGTCATGCAAGTCCCCAGGCTGTTACAGAAGGGCTCAGTCACAAACCCCAGAGTGCTCCTTGCCCATTTTCAGCTAGGATGAGTTTTGTAACTGCATGAGTCTCAGTGACATGATATGCCATTTAAGAGTTGCTCAAGGGAAATTTGGGTACGAGGCAGGTCTGACTCATAGGGGATGAGGCTACACATTGCACTGGAGCCATTTGGGATTGCCATCCATTCCTGCTACAGAGATGCCAGCCTACTTCCCACAGCTCTGCTATTTCTCATTCACCCACAGTCAGACAGTTTTCCTCACTGCTCTGGGATGAAAAACTCTTCCTGATCCTGATCAGTGGCCAAAAGCATTTGCCATACTTTGAGACTAGAAGACACATTTCACTTGAAGAGACATCAGCTAGAACCCAGATACTTTTCAAAACCTCCTCACATCTTCCTGGAGCAAAGGGCATTGGTTTCTCTATTATGTATTGCAAACAAAATAAAGAAAATTCATGAACTTTTAGCATCCTAGAGGTATTGCCTATTTCCCAGACTCAAAATAGCCAGTTGGCATGGCTTAAAGGTGGCTTGCACTCAGCCTGCCAAGTAATGCTGCTTCAATGAAAGCACTGCAGCTCTCACTTCCCAGCACTTGTGCACACCCTCTGCCCTAGCCCTACGTCAGCTAAAGCCAGAAGGAGACTAAAGAAAAAAATTTAAGGTGATTTTGCTGATCTTTCATTGGATTATCCAAGAGGAAAATACAATTTTCATATTATCAAATACACGTGCTGGCCCCTGATCAGTTTTCTAGACATTGCAACTGACAATTCAGGGAAAAGTTTGTGCAGTAGCAGATAAGTGGGTAAATTCCCTCTGCTCCCCAGCAGCAGTTCCAGGGACACCATGGTCAGCATCAGACCAACATCTGAGTTCACTAAGAGCATTTATTTGGATGTATTCCCCTGCATCTCTCAACCCTCTGACTTTAATGATAAGATTAATTTAATGATAAGCACCCAGCTTGGTTACCCTGCAGGGAAGGTGTAGTGTGGAGTTAATGCACCAAAGCTGACCCATCAGTCGGGACAGCTAGCAGAGCTTACCCCTAAAACAGGATAGGCAAGAGTGATGCTCCTTAAAGTCTTGTGCAGCCTCATGGGCCAGATGTGCCACACTGTTCATCAGTCCCAGCTCAGCAAGGAACCCTGTCTTTCATAGGAGCAAATATCAGGGAGTTCATCGTTGGCTCTTTGACTGAGCAGACAAGGGAAAAGCAGCCACAGAAGCTGAGACACTACAGGTGCAGGACAGGGCAGGCTCCGTTACTTGCACTCACAACCAAAATTCTAACGTCTGTATATCCAGTTGGGCATTATAATTCAAACTGAGGAAAAAAAGTCACTTAGCAACTATCAAAGCAGAGCAGCGCAATGGATGATTTGCTGTGCCTCCTCCACTGTCCCCTCCTGTCCCTGAGCAGTGGACAGGTCCCATTGTACCTGGGGAGGAAGCAAAGCCCTCTGGCCACTTCATGCAGCACCAGTCTTGTACATGGGCCAAGAGAGGGGGTGAGCAGAGCAAAGCACAGGTGGGATTTGGACAGTCCAGACAGGGCAGCCAAGCACACACCAATGTTGAGAGCTCTTTCCTCCTCTCCCCTTCTCTCTGCCATATTCCTCTTGTCTGCAGGGCAGATCCTCTCTGATGTCTTCTTCTCAGCCCCAACCTGGGATGAGCACCTTTCCTCTTCCCGTGGCCTTGCAAAGCTCAAGCCATTGTGCACTCCCCACCATCTCCCTGGGAGCCCCTGACACCAGCTCTGACTGTGCCTTCCCATCCTGCAGCCTTTGCTGCCATCTACAGCCCCGAGACTCCCCACAGGGACTGGCATTGCCCATCCCAGAGGAGCCCACCTGATCTGGGATGCTGGCCTCTCTCTGTTCCCCTGCAGAACTCCCCACAGGTGGCTGAATAGTGCATGGACAGTAATTTCATTCAGGCAATTCACCTTTTTTTTTCTGCAGGTTTAATCATTAGGAGATAAATTGCCCTCATCTCTGGCTTCCCGGATGAGGAATCGTTAGGGGCCAGACCTGCAATTTATTATATATTGGCAGAGAGAAGGTTTTAATGCTCTGGGGTGGGGTGAGGAAGGAATGAGCTCTCACAAAGACCATGAATTAATGCTGCTAAATACTTGCCTCTAATCGCATGTGTTCATAGGAAGAGTGATTGCTTTTATTTGAGGAACAAAAAGAAAGTGAGGCAGTGGAAACTGGCATGAGACTCTGCACAGTCAAGACTAGGCATTCCCTATCACACACTCCAAATTACTTCAGGCTGCCAGTGGGCACATTCCCTCATCATCCTCTCTTCTCTTGGTACCCAGAAGTATCTTTTCAGAGCACCAGTCCAATATAAAAATAACAAACATTCATTCCTTTAGGAAGGGCTTTCTCAGTAAGTTTCCATGTACTTTCAGGACTATTTGTATATATCCTCTCTCCTTGGAAGAAGACAAGAAATAGTTTAGTCATGACATTTGGGACTTGTCCTTGATTATTAGAGAAGAAGCACTCACTGCCTCCTGATCTGGCTTAACTAGAGTACCTGGTACAGGTAGTACCTGGTACAGGTAGTACGTGGTACAGGTAGTACGTGGTCTTTATGTTGCTGCCTACCTGCATGCTCTCCCTCTCTTCCATGGAATACTTTACAAAGACATTCCAACATCCAATGGGAAGAGTGTAAATCCAGGTGTGGGGCTTTTTTGAAACACAACAGGAGAGAATTGTGAACAGTTTACTATAGCAACACCCTGCAGCATCCACCCATCCAATTTTAAAAAAAAATGAATAATATATTTTAGGAATGCTCTTTCTGGCACTCAGGATTTTCTGAGTAGGTTCACAATGACCACACAGGTTCTTCAAGGTCTCATTTAATACAGGGGATTTGCCAGGTGTCAGACAATATGAATTGCCTCTGACTTTCACTTGTTACAGTGAAATGAAGACTTCAGGGTAAGTAAAGAAGAGGAGGACTCATTGGCCCATTTGGCCCTATGCATATTGGCATTGACACTTGACTACTCTGTATAGCAGATGAAAAGATAAAAGAAAGATTTAGGGATATCAGAAAACTTTTTTATTGCATAAAATGAAAACCTTCTGCATAAATCTCCTAGATTTCTTAGATCACTAATTAGCATTATCATAATTTTTGCTGAAGTAATAATTTCTCTTTACTGGAGGAGCAAAATAAGCATTTTTTAAATAAGCATTTAACTAAAGATGGAAAAATATCTCTTTCATTCTTACTCTCTACCAGCTTAACTATAAAGTGACAGAATTAAGACTTCAAGTCTTGGATTATCAACAATGGTTGGTATTTATGGAAGCATAAATACCTTTAATTCAGTAGTAAGGCTCTGTGATTAATCCTTTGCTGATGTAAATTTTCATCACTTCATTAATTCCATGTTAAAAAAGGATTGGCTGATTTTCACTAAGAAGAATGACTGGCCATAGCTGCTGGAAAGCTGGTAATTCAATTGTCAGAAATTTTTCATGCCAGATAATAAGACTGGAGAAGTTAGGAAGGCTGAGAAAGCCTTTCTGCACCTGCAGTAACTCTATGGTCTGCTCTGAAATTTAATTATTTTATAATAGCAGAGAATCTAGTATTTTACAACCTCTGAATCAGAAAAAAAAATTATTTCAAGTGTCAGATCTGAGACTTAAAGAAATAAACCCCCAATATTTTAAAGTGTGTGTAGGGGGAAATCTATCAGTCAGGCAAGGAAAATGTTTATGTAACATTATGTAATTCTACTTATATTTTCCAACTCATATAATGGCAAATCAAAGCATATGGTG
This sequence comes from Toxostoma redivivum, assembly GCA_013397375.1. Classification (NCBI taxonomy): domain Eukaryota; kingdom Metazoa; phylum Chordata; class Aves; order Passeriformes; family Mimidae; genus Toxostoma; species Toxostoma redivivum. The sequence goes on from VXBI01024179.1 coordinate 1,102,595, forward strand.
TTTTGGCTCTGTAGAAACATTCTCTACCAAACATAAGAGCAAAGGTTTCTATTGGGAAAGCTATTTAAAACATAGCCACATCCCCTTCAGCATTTTGGAGTTATTCTGCACAGAAGCCTTACAGCTGCAGGTGTCAGGGCCAAATATCTCAGACATATAGTTTGACTTGGGTTTTAACAGGCCTTTGAACCTGTACCATGTCTTGCTGAGGATATCAAGTCAGACCTTCAGTTTGCATGCAATTGTGTGCATAAAACACAATAAAGGCAAGGAAATTCCATTATTGCTGTAGCATCTTAATTTGAAATCTTCAAAATAAACCAGTAAAACACTAGGAAAGTTTACATTACAAGGAAAGACTGGGGGAAAATATAAAATAAAAGAAATCAACTCCCTTTGGAAGACTTTATACATGCTAAATTTTTGATTTTCACAGGCTTTGTAATTCCAAACCAAAAAGCTTTTCTATAGAGGTTGTTCCACCTGCTCAGTGGGAATATCTGTGATTTACAGGAGTAGACTGATGTTTTCAAGGAGCCATGCATTGTCAGGAAAAGGAAGGGACTGATCAGTGTCCATTGAAAAAGAATAACTTCTACAGAATATTCTTCAACATTATAAATGTCTTTGCATGTGCAATGCAGGTGCATTTTCCACTACTAACATTTTTAAGGCAGTGCAAGGCAACAGCTGCTGCTTTCACATACAGTCCTGCCCTAAAAAACACACACCTATAACAAAACCAAGGAGCAGGAGGGTTGCTGTCATCACAGACTAGTTAAGAGCATGCTATTTCTCCTCCACAACTCTTACAGATGTTGATGGCAAATGTTTAGCTCTTGCTGGGAAGCTCTTGATTGCAGCTGGAGGAGTTTAAGAACCAGCCTCTGACAGTCTCAGTTACATGAGATGCTACACACCCCCCACTCTCCCAGTCTTCATTCAGAGATTGCCAGCCCCACAGTTCTTGGCTCAGAGCTCCAGCAGCCCACAGATCAAGTGACCCCACCCAGTCATCTTTGCATCAAGCCCCCCATTTCAGGAATGCTGGGGTGGGCAGCACCTGGCACACGCTCAGCCACCGAAAGGGAATGACACAAGCTTGCGTCACTGGAGGAGGAAATAAGTCGTGGCTTGGACCACAACAAACAGTTGTACTCTGGCATCCCATTGCAGATCTTGTGACTCTGGTTGTGACTCTTGCCACAAGGCAAGAACACTCTTTTTGCATGTCTGCCCCACACTGTAGCAGGGGCCTTGTTCAAAGGCTTGACATCAGTGACACAAGTGCAAAATCAAAGCCAGAGCTGGCTGCACTCCAAGGATTCATCCTGCTGATGTCTCAGCTGAGCCAGTTGGAGTTAGTTATCAAGGAAGAGCTGCAGAAACTGTACTGCAAGTGCTGAAGGGATTGAGAATGTCACGTATGGCGTAAACAGGAACTGCAGAGCTGTGGCAGGACCAACCTGACCTTTGTGGTGTGGGAGAAGACATGGTGGGGTTTACTCTAGCACAGCCTTACTCTCCCTCAGTCCAGAAGGCAATGCTCAGGGACTGCTCATGCAGATAGCCCAAGGATAAAAACAGAGGCCTTTCTAAAATATCAGATGGAATTGCTGTCTTCTGGCAAAATGGACAGGATTCTTTCCATCTGTATTCTCTCTGACCTAGACCAGCTCTTTGTACCTTAGCTTGGTTCCACGGGCAGGCCCAGCACCCAGGTTTGGGGCTCTCCTTAACATCCACAGCTGCAACAACAAACATGAAATCACACCAGGGAAGAGGAGATTCTGCCAAACACAGGCTCAGTTCCAAAGATATTTTTTGGTCTCAGACCCCATCTCCAGGAGCTGGCTGCCCCAGGCAGCTCTTCCTGGGCTACAGATTTCACTGCAATGGGAGAGCTCCATCTGATGTCCAGAGCTACTGCAAATTCAGTCAGAGTCTTTATTAAAGGGGCAATTGATACAAGCAGAACAATAAATTCTACATCCTCCCCTACAACATATTCCTGTGTCTTTGCTGGAAATGCTTCCGGCACAGATAAGCAGCTTTTGAATTTCCTCACATCCCACTCACTGCAGCATTAACACACTCCAAGTTTCAACCTGCCCAGAGGGGCAGACAAGACACGGTTTGCAGTCAGCTTCTGCAGCCTGCTTTTGTTTCCCCAAATGAGTACTCTGCAGATCCTGAAAGGATTTATGTGCCCACAGCATCACCAGGAATCAAAGATGACATGAAATAGGAACACACTGACCTTCTAGATGCTTTAAGCTCTGGACAGCACCAGAGAGAAAACATGTAAGTCAAAAATATTATCTTCTTGGGAGACTTAAGATGAAAAAGAAAAAAATGTACCATTAAATCTGACAATTGTTACCAAACCCACACGTCTCTGCTTACCTCCCTGTTACTGATTTATGAATCAGATGCCTCATCCTCTGTCCAGGCACACACATGTTTCACATTGACACAGGTTTTCTTTCCCACACATCTCTGCTGTGTAAGGTGACCATTTGAACTCATTAATTCACCATACAAAGCAAATATGTTCCCTTAGCTGGTGTCCTACAGAGCTCAGGTTAAGGGCAGGAGAGTGAAAAGGGCTCCCAGTTTGGGGAAAGGACAGGAGGAGGAAAGGGAGCACATGAAAAGGCTGCACTTTAAACCCAGCACAACTTGCCTTCCCTTCTCCCAAAAGCATATGGTATGCACACAATTTGAATGCAAAAAAATAACTCTTTACTTCACAAGCTGGACATATCTGGAGCTGGTGGGTCCCCAAATGAACTTGAGCTTGAGGAGGAAACCCTTCAGCCTTTTCTCAACAAAGATACCTGGAGAGATTCAGGTTCTCATACAATGTTTCACTGTTTCAATCTCTCAGCTGAAATAGATCAAGAGAGGCTGAAATGAAGCAGATTTCCCTCAGCCTCACCCTCTGCCTGATCCCATCTGAGGGCATGTGTTCTCCCTGTTGTCAGCCCAGTGCTGGAAGGTCCCATATTTGACACCAGCACCTTGGGAGAAACAAGCTCTTCTTTGCTTCTCCCTTATACTGCTGCACCCCTATTGCTCCCTCTGCGTCCAAGTCCCATCTGTCCTCCATCACTGTGGTACCTGGACCCACAAAAAAGCACTTTTACCCATACAAAAGGCTAAAGAACACTCACAGCTGCTGAGTTATGTTCTCCATTCCCTCATCAGAGAAATCAGTAATAATCTGGCAAATTTGCACCGAATTCATACTTACCCTTGGATATAACTAATGTTAGAGGTTGGGAATGACTGTTTGTGGTGAGCAAAAAAAACTGAGGGGAGGAAGCAGTAAAGAAAAAAAAAAGGAAAAAAATTGACAAATTATTTTTAAGGAAATAAATATGTGGTTGAAAGTAATTCCATGGTCAAAACACAAGTTTCTCCAGGAAATTTACTGAAGATGACATGCAAATGATAAACCAGAGAAATAGGTAAAAAAAAAAATAAATGACCCACACCCATATATATACACTCACTTCTTTGTTAAAACCCCTAATGCAAAAATAATGCCCCCATCTCCCACTGATTATTGGGGTTCTTTATGATATTTCGCAACACAACATCTGTCACCCCAAATTGTAAAGGAGATGAATTACTTGCTTTAAGATGCTCAGTACTCCTGACTCCCACAGACAGCCCTGTGCAACTGCCTGAAAAGCCAATAATTAGTAGCCATACACCATGGATGGAAAAAAATCCATGCCAAATATTACTAGAATGCAGTAACATTATTTCCAAGGGATTTTGATATGCATCCAGAGTGACGAAGACCTGGCTAATTTCTTTTATTTTGCTTTTGGCAGAAGGAAATGGAGAAAAGGGCTTAGACTTAAACTGCCTAGCAGCACAAAAAAAATTATAAATCTGCCACGCAGAAGTTGGACACAGCAGGTCACGCAGTATAGGGCATTTGGGGGAACAATTTGGATCCCCTCTTCATCACTTCATAACGCCAGAAAACTCAGTTGATGTAAATTATTGTTCCCCCTTTGACTTCACTGGGATTGTGCCAGTTTGTAGCAGCTGAGGATGTGACACAACAGTTTTCATTCCCAGCAAACATTGGCAAAGTTATGCAAAAATACAAGAATACAAGAATACAAGAATTTGAGGTCTAACATCATACTGGAATAGTGCTGCTGATGGCCTTGGTATTTACATGAGACTATAAAATAGGCTTTTTTAATCTTTTCTTGTCCTGACCTTAAGTATAAGATATTACAAGGGTAGGTGATAAACAAGCAAATAAATTCTTACAGCCAACAAGAAAAGGATCATCACAGCCACACTGCTTCTGAGCCTGAGTATTATATTGCTCTGGCAATCGAAAGTTTAAAGGGAAAAAAGTCATCAGCAGCAGAACCACCGGCTGTGAGAGCAGTGTGTGTCCTTGTGTGCATATGGCTGCAGCATGCCAGAGGGGAAACTCCTGGAGCCACTGACACCAGCCCACTGGGGGCAATTTTCCTGGCACAGCACTGAATTAATAGGAAAGAAATGTATCCTGCACAGATCAGCACTCTTACCTCGCATGGAGAGAGGACAATCCTGTAGGATTTGTGTGGAAGAACTCTCTTAGCACAATGCAGGCTGGAGGATTTACCATCTCCATCTAGCCAGGCCCCACAGTCATAGGTCTAAACTGAGGTGCTCTTGCAGTGATGCACCAAGACATACTCTTTTTTTTTTTTTTTTTTTGAGGCAATCACCCAAATGAGATGTTGAACCCAGCAAACTTAGCTGAACCTTGCCCTTAAACCACTTCAGGAACTGAGTGACAATGATCTTATGCCAAACAGCCTGCAAATGAGCACACTCTTCCAAATACCCACAATTTTGAATCTTTCCACTGGAAGCAAAGGCAATGGTAAGTATAGCAAATGTCCTGGAACAGTGACAGGCGAGGACATGGGCACAGGCAGACAACTCAGTTGTCCTTCCCTACTGTTCCACCAGTCTGACCTGCTTCCTGCAGCCTCAAGCCACCAGGGGAATATTCCTGTTGTAGCAATAAAGTTAACTGGATCTCAAAGAAGTTTAGTGCAATAGGCAAGAAAACATTAAAAATTCCAAGGGAAATAAAAGCTGGGAACCCTGCCTTTACACTGTCAATGTAAAGGGCATTTCTGTTGTAAAGATTCTGCATTTTATTTCTGCTGCATCCTCATAAGGCTGCAAGGCAATCCTAAGAAAACAATAAAACCCAATACACAAAATACAATATCGATTGTGTTTTCACATGTTAGCAACATCAAAGGTCTTGCCCTGAATTGGAAGAGGGCAGTAAGCTTTGACTTTGTCTGTGCACTTCATCTGAAGCAAACATTGTGTACATACACACATACAGAAACACACACACATATATATATACACACACACAGACTACTTATGCACGAGGAAACCTCTAAGTTTGTCTTACCAAACATCCCCAGTGGCTTTTATTATAGCACTACAAGTTTCCTAATGTTTTATATCCTCAGATCCTAAAGGGAGCTATTAAAGGGCCGACGTGTGATTCAGCATCCATTTGTGGATGAAGAATGCGAAGGGCCGGCACTGCCACGGCAGGGGGGCACGTCCTGAGGATCTCCAGATAATCAGGAGGCAGTTCAAAACACTGCTGCAGGGATGTTAATCCCGTCTCAGCCTGCAGTAAAAGCTCCCTGTGCCATTTTGCAATGCGGCAAATGTTCTCCCTCCTTAGAGTAGCAATTTCTTCTCCTCTCTGTTATGTCTTACTTCATTTAAAGCCAGTGCCAAGGTTACTTCCTTCTCCAAAATCTCTCTGATACAGCCAAAATACTTGCCAGATGTCTAGGGGAACCACTGAATTAACAGAGTGAATATGCAGAAAAAGATTTGCCGTTTTAAAAGAATATTTAATTTCCTTAGAACACCTCTCTCCCCACTGCCACCTCTCAATAAACAACTGTCAGCTATGTGATAGCTCAGCTGGAAAGAAACCATAAAGATGATACAAAACTGCTAGGCACAGGAGTTTTCTGTGCAGAACTACAACACCAGGGGGCAGCAAGATGAAGGATCCAGTGGTCCTAGGGGGCAGCTCAATCCATGGGTTTTCATTTAGGAGTTACAAATTATTGCCTCCAATCCAGAGCTTGAATCCTCAGCCAGCAGATGCTTGTTTAACTCATGGCAAGATCTTGGCAGGAAGTCTGACATTTTCAGAAGATAACTGCAGTTAATAGCACAGATCTACTTAATCACTTCAGTCAGGACAGAGTGACCCAGTGCTGTCTTTTGATCTGATTTATGAAATGATGGCATCAACTGGAATAAAGCAACTGGCTGCTACAGTGTTGATAACATGTTCTGCAGTGCTCAAACACATGGTTTTGGGGAAAGAAAGAAGGAGAGCTAAAGAAGATGCTGCGACAGGGGTGTCACATCTTCCTAAAGGACCCCAACTTGGCATGTTAGCATCCAAAGAAAAAAATATTTGGACACATTTTTTTCTCACAAGGTAAAATTTAGGCTTGGAAACCTACATAACCCCTTAAAAGAGAGTCTGAACACATAAAAAAAAATCTAAAAGGGGAGATACAGTTGGTATTTCAAGTCCCTCCTTCCTAATTCTCTTTAGCTACTGTCCCCTCTCTCCAGAGAGGCCACCACCCCCATAGGGCTCAGCACATCAACACCACACTGACTATCAATAAACAGAGCTGGCTCCTTACTGTGACCCCTCCACAGTCACCTTCAGGCCAACTCCTCCAGAAGAGTTCCCCCACAGCCTCTGAGATGTCCCCCCCATATGATGTACTAGTCCAATCCCCAAGTGTCTGCTAAACCAGTGATCTGCATCCTGTAAGGTGTGGACCAACCAGTATGGACAGGAACTGGGCTGTGGAATGGGAAAGGGGTTTGTGAAATACTTCAAGGAAAAACAAACAATCCAAAAAAGGACTTCTCACTTATCAGCAGGACTTTGACAATGGAGACCACTGGTGACTGGTCAATTGTCAGGCCAAGATCATGATTAATATTTTTTTATCATTGTTTCTCATTTAAGAAGTTTTTAATTACAGCTTTGCACAGGGTTACAGTCCTGGTGACTTCACTGGCATGAAACAAACTGGCCTGCAGGTTTTTTTTAAATAAAGCTTTATGGTCCAATCACTTACATACCACCAGTACACAGACATCAGCCTATGCAGTCCTTGCTGCTTCCAGTGTAGAAAAAAGGAAAATGGAAAATGTCAGGATATATTTGCACCAGAGTTTTGTGACCTCCTTGTCTCGCAGACACTTTACAACCCAAGAGTCCATGCCATGAGTTTATAACTGCACCTGTGCTGTCTCAAGGGTTGCCGTTCAGAAAATAGCAGCAATAAACCCATCATCATAGAATCGTCACAGAATGGTTTGGGTTGGAATTGACCTTAAAGATCATATAGTTTCAACCTCCCTGTCATGAACAGGGACACCTTCCACTAGACCAGGTTGCTCAGGGCCCCATCATGCCTGTCCTTGAATATTTCCAGAGACATGGCATCCCCAGCTTCTCTGGGTAACTTGTTCCAGTGTCTCACTACCCCTACAGTAAAGAATTCCTTCTGAATATCTAATCAAAACCTATCCTCTATCAGTTTAAAGCCATTCCCCTTTATTTTATCACTATGTGCCTTTGTATATTGATCTACACACCTGAACACAGCCACCCAGATTCTCCTGTAGTCACAAAGAGAGAGAGAGAGACCTGAAGGTATCAGGGAATGCTCCAGCCCTGGCCAGGCTGCCTCCTCCCACCACATCTGTCTGCAGCCCAGGGACGCCAGGGGGAAAAGTCCCACCAATTTCAAGATGTTGTGTCAGCTCTTTGGTCTGCAACAGCCAAGCAGAGAGACATAAAGACTAGAATGTGGACATCCAGCATACTATTTTGCAGAGGATTCCCTCACACATGGCTTTCAAAAAAAAAACCCGCAACCAACAAAACAGAAAAAAATTATTCTTACAGAGTTTTCTTGAAAGAATCAATTTACTGTTTCTAAGTGTTTGGATGAATTTGAAGGACACAATCATGAGGAAATTTTCTAAATGAAGTTCTGAAAAATGAGGATCATGTCACATCATCCACCATCTATTAGTGAAATGAAAGACAGAGGGGGAAAAATAGCTTTCACCACAGTCAAAATAACACCTTAAAATGAGAATGACCTTTAAGTGTTCTTGCTGCTGAATCTTCAGGTCCTGTATCATGAAAAACCACATGACAAGATCCCTGCACAAGATGCCAGGCATTTCCAGCAAACCGTACCAACCACAGCATCGTTAATTTAATCTTCCACTGCCTGACTCTTCTCCTGACTGAAAAATCAATGCTAATAAGGAGCTTTGGGAAAAGACTCTGTTGATGCCTCATCTTGTATGGACTAATTTTAACCTGCTATCTAATGACTAAGAGGCTTTAAAAAACCTATAAACCCAACAAAGAGATTTTTAAATGTCTCCTTCCCAAACTGTTCTCTGTGCTGATGAAGACATCTAAATGCATGAGGATGGGTTTATGTGCTACCTCAGCCCCTCTGTCAGGAGCGCTGGGGGTGGAGGCCAAAGCCTGGCACTGAACTGCACCAGCCCCTGCCATCGCGTGCGGGAAAGCACCGGCAGGGAATCCGACAGATCAATTCCACAATTCCACATCGCTGGAGACAGCAACAGCATCTGAATCAGCTGCAGCTGAAGGAAAAGAGCCTGGTGCTCTTTGCTCATTCAGATAAATTGCTGCTGGAGCAATAACCAGAGCCTGAAGACAAACGTGATGTTAAGCAATGGTTAGGGTGGTTCGACACAGCTTTGGGAGACCTGTTCTCAATTCCCTGCTCCCACAGAGCTTTTCTTTGGTACCATACCTTAATCTTTTTGTCCACTGAATAGAAACTGTTATTCTTGGATGTGAGCACTGTATGGTTTTTACATCCACAACAAGCAGACAAATTATATTCTGCCCCCTATATGTGGGCAGCCCTACTGTAAATCATGCCACCTGGGGACCGCTAAGTTGTGAATTAGGATACAGTAATTTTTGAAATACATCCTTTTATGACTAGTCAGCACTTCCAGTTCATTTGTCTCTTCTATTCCATGTTGTATTCCCATCTGTAATCAATAATCACATTTGTCTGATCACCAGAACACCTGCTCTCTTATTTTTTACCCCTTTCTGCAGCTTCTAGCACTCAATCTTTAAATCAAAGGTCCTGAAATACTTTCATTTGCACCCAAATACAAATAAGCACACCAGTATTATTAGTAGAGTGTCAGGATGATACTTTGTTTTTTGAAGATCCACCTATCAACATTGGAAAGTGCCTATGATTTTTTCTTCCAAATGCAAAGCTTCTTCCATATTAAATAGAATATTTACTGAGTGCTCACTGAACTTCCAAAAGAAGCTCAAATTTGTTTTCCCCACTATTCAGCAGCTTTGACCACAGAGGCAGATACAGGAAAAGATGGATCCAAGATTAAATATTGACTCAGCCTGAGCAAAAGCTGCCTCCCTTTAACAAGACAGACTGAGAAATTCTCTACTGTCAGTTTCACAATTCCCTCCTGAACACAGTAATGCATTTATAATAATGCCTGCTATTAATGCAAATGAGGAGAGGAAAAAAAGCCCTGGCTGCAGAATACAGCGGAGTATTTATCCCAGCTAAACATCACTGTCTTATCCCTGATAGGAGTAGGAAGGAAACTAAACTCCACCACATCAAACCAGCTTTTAACACTGAGATCCATCCTGATAACATCAGAGTAGACAGTTTATCAGCCGGATCTCATCCATCACTAACTCCAAACAGGGAGTCTGTGATGAGGTATCATCCCACCAGAGCCCTGTTTCATTCCTCAGTGCCTTGCTTTCATCCCAGTATCAGCATGCCTGGCAGAGACAGCAGTCCAGCTCCCATGGGGTTAATCCCAGAGGGACCAAGGTGCCTCAGAAGAGCTCTGTGCTCCAGAGAGCTGCCAGCTGCAGTGAACCACCAGCACTTCAACCCTTGAGGCTGAATGGGGCTGCTCTCACCTGTTACACACAGCCCCAGCCTATGGCTCACAGGAAAATCAGACACTGCTGTGGGCTGTTCTGTGCCGCATTTCAGCACAAGGATGATATTTGGTAATTGACTGGAGACACAGCCCCAAGCACACCAGGTGTGACCAGCCTGCTGTGCATGAAGCTGAATTCTGTGTCTGACTCTGCTTCCTCTCTATGCCAAAGGTGGCTATGTCACCACAAGGGCCACATCTGCCTCCAAACTGGCACAGCTTACCTGCCTCAGATGGCACAGGCTCCCCAGCATGCTGTGCCCAGGCCCTACACAACTCCTGGCACCCAAACAGCTCTGTGCCTGGGTCACCAGTGGTCCCCTTGTCTGCTCTCTGCAGGGCAATAGCTGCAGCTCTGCCCTCAAGAACCACCCTCAGCACATGAGGAGGATGAGAAGGGGCTGGTCCAGCTGAGGTGGCTCTGAGCCAGCAGCACACTGCAGCTCCCATCAGAAAGGGCCACCTCTGGGCAACATGTTTTAGTACTGCCACCAACACAGAATTACCAGGATGGAAAATAATCCCAAAATGTGGTGGTATTGTGCTTTTGTGTTCCTGCAACAGAATGCTACGTGAAATGGAAAAACTATATGGAGAAAAAAAAATGTTGTTTTCCAGTAATTTCCACAAACTTACCATTCTTTATTTGGTCATTCTACAGCTCTCATCCATCCTTAGATTATCATGCAAAAGGAAAATGGGATGAAGCTGAAAGATAACAAAGCCCTGGCAAGACTCCAACCACAATTAGATATTTTGATGAGTAACAAGCATGACCAGAGTCATAGCAGTAAATATTTAATGTTATTTTTTAAATGAAGTCTCAGGAAAGATGTAAACTCTTATGATTTGAGAGGCATTAGCTAACCTCTAATTACAGAAAGAAGGGGAGGAATGGAAACTTTTCTGAGATAAGGGATAACCTAACTGTTTGTTGCAGGGTTTCTTGGAATACCCTTGGTCCACCCTGTTCTGGTCACTGTCAAAATCCTGGGCTAGAAGGCTTGTAGGTCTGAGGGAAATTAGCAGCTCCTAAATTCCTAGAAAAGCAATTGTAACTTATACTTTGCGTGCTACAAACATTTGATTCTCTACAGTAATTATAGAAATATATTATTATCAAAACCCAGATGTTTTGTTACAGGAAAAACATTACCATAGCTACCTTTTTTTTGTCCTCCCAGGAACTATAACTAATAGTTTGTCCATTACAAATATCTGGATTTTATATATGTGCATATATAAACACACACACATACATCAATATACAAATTAGGTGCTGAAAACCATATTAAAGTGTTTTTCTAGCATATAAGAAAGGTAGAATAAGAAAAGAGTTTCCCATTGCAGGAGACCCAAGCTTAAACAATTTTACAGGTCGACTGTATAAAGCATTACAGGAAGACTATAGAACTCATTGATATACAATATGATCTATTCAGTTCTCTGAAAGTTTAATTATTAATGTGCAGCCTGCTTTACTTCCCTTTCCTCCATACAGTGTTGGATCCATTTATTGTTTTGGGTTTTTTCCCCCCCAACCAAATTTCACTACCCATTTTGTAACAGCCAAAGCAAAAGCTGTCCAGCCATGACTGTGTCCCTCAATACAAATGTGTTATGACATTACATCACTATGTGCATCCAGGTTACAGCCCCTTCTGCTTTCAGCCTGCCAAGGCAGGAATGTGGGGAGTGCTTTATTGTGGAAGCAGCTGGTTTTGGCTTTATAGAGAAAAGGGCTAAAAGATGCTCCTTACAGCTGTGAAGGCTGCTCATGATCCTCAGATCCACAACCTCAACACTGGATGGCTTCACCTCCTGCCCAAACATGTGTTCTTTTGCTGTAGCAGGTCACCAAAGGAATTTGATGGTAAACCACAAACTTCTGCCCAAACCACCTAGTGATTTCTTGGGTATTGTAGGCTCAAGCCCAGCAATCTTTCCCCCCATACCTCTGGGAAGGTGCAAGCTGAGGAATGCCACCGGTATGCAGAGAGGTGGCCAGAGAGCTTGTGGACTCCCCACCCCTGGAGGTGTTCAAGACCAGGCTGAACAGGGCTCTGAGCAGCCTGGTCTAGTAGGAGGGGCAGGGGAGTTGAACTAGATCCCTTCCAACCCAAACAATTCTATGATTCTGTGATAAAGCAGCACACAGAGCAGGTGCCAGGAAAGATGTGCTGGAGCAGCCAGTGCTGGTCCAGCGACACATGGCAGCATTTTGGACTAGTGAGAACCCCCACGTGCTGCAGGCCATGCCAGATTCACAGCCACTGTCTCACCAAGGGTTAGAGTGCTCTTTCTGCAAGAAGGAGGTACAGATATACCCAAGCTGTGCAGGTCAGGCAGTGCCAAGACAGAGAGCAGGGAGCCTCAGCAGAAATGCCCAGGCAAAAGTGCCTGTTGGGGCTCCTGCTGGAGTTCCTTCTGGGGCCCTACTGAGACACAGCTGAACTGGAGGAGAAGAGAAGTCAGTTTTCTGCCAAACCCATGGAGCTGATCAAAGCATGGCAAGCAAAACTCTCCAGGCAGTGCCATGACCAACAGACAAGGGGTACAGTGGCAGCACTGTATAGTGTACAGTGACAGACATTGACAACGCCACCATGACATGTCCCAGTCTCCAAATCAGTGGTTCCAGCTAGCTGAGGCTGGGCACAGCCCTCATGAGCTGGAATGAATGCTGGGAGCAATGGTCTGACTTTGGTACAGACCATGCAGCACAACACACTCCCATTGCAGCACTTGCACTCAGGCTGAGCCAGCCTAATGAGGTTCTCTGGTGGCTGCATTTAGACAGCAAAATAAAAGTGAGAAGAAGGTGATTCCTGTGGGACTCTGCAAATCTAGCAACAGCAGTCCTGGGCAGCCCATTTGGCGTTGCTGTTCACTGTGTGAGATTCCCTTTGAAAAATTCAGATTATTTTTGTGCATTTTCCTGAAAAATTCCTCCTCTGTGAGATGGCATCTAATGTTCAGCAGCACTAATAGACTGATGGGGTGGGAAGCAGCATTTGTTCTGCATCCTGCTTGGTTTTGATCTTCCAGTGATGCTACTGAAGAGTTACAAGCCCTTCCTCCTGGCCCAAATTCAAATCTTGTGCTTGAAACCTGAAGCTCAGCAAGCACTGACATTGTTTCCCTGCTGAGAAATGGGCATTTCAGGCAACAGGCTGTTGATTAGAGGAGGCGACAGAATTGCTGAGTGGCCAAATCACTTCTAAAGAAGAAATACAGTTCGATTAGCAGCCCCAGAAACTCACGCAATGTAAATTTGTCTGCTCTCCCCATTTACAGCCTACACGGTGCCTATCAGCAGATCTGTTATCCTTGCACAAAAATCTCCTTAAAAAGGGTGTCTCAAATCTCATCGGTGACTTGGTCACATATTGTTTTAGATCCAGAGCCCTGCTCCCTGATGCTCAGGCATTGTGTGGTTTATCAAAGCATCAGGCTGTAACTGAAGAGGGGCTCATGCTGTCTGCTGCCACTCCTTGGTTTGTCCCCAAAACCCAGCCCAGCACTTGGCTCCAGCAGCCCTCCATCTCCAACGCCTTGCTGAGGAGGAAGCGGCGCAGACTGACCAAATTCCGATCCCCTTACACAGCCCCTCAGAGTCACTCTCTGGACGTCTCAGCACAGCCTTGGCTGCTTGCTCAGACCCGAAAATGCAGTGAAGATTCAGAGAGCTAGACTCTTCCTTTACAGGAGAAATTTAGTGTTGGATATTCCCAGCCTCAGGCTAATCAGACTCCACAAATTTCCCTGCATTGTATATAGTCTTAAGCTGTGGCTGTTGTTATTGACTTTATTTAAAACACAGAACAAAACAAAAACACCAAACAGTTTTGGGGAATAAGAATCCAGCAAAAGCCACAGCCAAGGGGTGGGAGGGAGAAGTAGCAGGCTAAAGAAATCCCTGCAGTGCCCAGTATCAGCTCCTCCCTTACCTGCAGCAAAGGTTTGATTGTAGCCTTACAGTGCTGACAAGAGCGGCACAGGAGATGTACACAAACGGATGCACGGAGCACTTTATAGTAATAACTGCAAATGCTGATCTAGGTTCAGACCACAGAAATTTCCCATGGTCTGATCTCCAGCTTCCCTAGACTGCAGAAGAAATCTATCCCCCAAGCAGATGGGGTGGGCTTGTTCTCCCTTTGGATCTCTCTTTTAAGGGTTTCCAGATCCAAGCCCCAGATGAGCCATCCCTTTGCTGATGAGCTATTTGGGACTGCAGAGACCAGGACTCAGACCTGAAGGGTGAATATGAGTGCAAAGCACAGGAGGGGCTGTGAGCTGGCCAAGTATGGAGCAACATTCAACTGTAGGGAAGCAGCTGATAAACTGTGAACAGCATCATTCCCAAAGCCTCACTGACAAGAGAGCTCTCCCTGCTAAAGGTGAAGAGGGACAGACACTGAAGATGATGGTGGCTGTGAGGGTGAGTGTCCTTCAGCTAAGCAACTGACTGAAACCCTCCTGCTCTGCTTCCTGAGCAAGAGTTTCCCACAACAAGAACTCAGAAAGAGCCTTCTATAACAAAACCCACACTGTAAAAACTAATTAAAATATTTGATTAGCTTTTGATTAACAGCATATTTTAAAGTCCTTTCGAGACCTGCAGATCAGCAGAGGCACAGCTTTGGAGTCCGAGACCATTCTGTTTCGAAACGCATTCCCTCCTTGAGAGCAGACACGCAATTACATTCCCGCTTCAATTGCTCCTCATTTGCAAAGCCAGAGCATGAAGCAAATTGTGTTAATGTGTCAAAATAGGGAGAGAAATAAAGAGAGCAATGGATCACTGAGTCTTTGAAGGGAAAAGCAATATTGCAGTAATTTATAGGAGGGAGAGTTTGCGGGTGGGACAGTCGCTCTCAAAGAACAGCAGTGCTCAGCCAGTAAATAGTGCTTATTTGAGAAGAGCATCACTGCCATCTTCAGGATGGCTGCTTTCTCTTTCCCAGCATGCAGCAGCTTTTCTGGGAGCAGTTTTTGGTTTGTACAATACAAAAGAAAGCCTTCTGCAACTCCAGCCAAATTATATTTTCAGTTATAATTGATGCTCTGTGGAGGATGGTTTGGTCCAATGGTTCCCAGCTTCTGGATTTTGACACCTCGAACTGCCTATCCAGGAACACCTCATAAACATAATTTCCAGTGCTCAATTAAACTTCAATTTAAAATGAAAAAGACTTGTCAATCAGTCTGGGCCACTTCAGCACAGTAACATTTCCTTATGGACACTTCTTGCCCTTTATTCAATCCAGATTAAATGTCTCTAAGGAGCCACCCTCTCACACTTCTCTTGCAAGATGTTTACGTTAGCGTAAGAGAAGTGTTAGGAAACTCCTCGTGACATCAGCCAACTTTCCTTCCAACAACATTAAAACATCACTCTTCTAGCCAGAACAATCAATCAGCTGCCACAAAAGGAAAGCATCTCTAGCCTGGGCCTCCAAGTGGCATTTCACTCTCAAGCACTACAAGTCATTTCAAAGATGTACAGTACTGAAGGTAGAGTCTATCACCTTAAAAACAACAGTAAGGACACTAAAGATGATAAAGGCAATTGCTTTAAAGCCAGACACAGCACAGTTAGGATGGCCACGTTACTTAAGCTCACATGTTTTAGTAATGCACTCCCACACTGTTTAATTACACCAATACTGATCAGAGGTCACATAGCTGGCTATGGGGACATCAGTTTTATACTGCAACATCTCATCTCTCTCTACCCTGCTGTTGGACAAATCTCATGTGCCCCTTCACATGATGGGTGTGCTTCCAGCCCACTGGATGAGCTGGATGTGTGCACATATTCCTTTCCCAAGCCTGGACACTGGTCCATCATTGGCCAATGTTCAAACATCACTTTGACACAATAGGCACATGGGGAATCACACAATGCAGGAACATGGGGAGCAAGGATAAAATAAGTTGTTTCCTTGCCTGCATCCAAGGAAGAGATGGGTCAGGCCACAGATCAGGCCAGATCAGCTCTGACTTCGGGTTGTCTTAGACTACCATGACCACAGAGGTAACCTCTGTACCTGCAGCAGGAGCTCTCCCTGCTTCTGAGGATGGGGACATCAATGATACACCCCGAATGGCAAGGAAAGGGAAATGCAGAGAAACACTCCTCTGGAGACCTAGGATCAACAGGACTTTGCCACCTCTAATGAGAGAACCCCACAGCAGGAACCAGGATGGGGCACAGCACTCCTATATCTCACTTCATCATCGTGGTAGCCAGGTGCTTCTAACTCCTCACCTCAATTACTGCACACCTCTGCTCCCTGCAGTAACATGCTGGCTGCAGGGCAGGGCTCTAGCATGAGCAGGGAGTGCAGGGCCCTGGGACTGGAGCCTACAGGGGGTAGCAGACTGCTGCAGCGCACAGCACACTGCTGAGAGGGAGAAGACAAATACACCTCCTGAATTTTTCCAACTTCTCTCACACAAACTGAGGTCTCAGGAGTCACCTTAAGACCTGCCCTCAATAGTTCCTTAGAAACACATGGAAGATAATTGACAGAACCAATGCACTTCTATATGTAAGACAGGTAAAATGAATGCTTTCAAAAGGAAGACAAAGGGTCCTGGGTAAAGCTGCAGCTGTAAAACAGACATGACTGAGCAGGGCAACTGAGGAAAGCCTGCATGTAAGTGTGGCCCTGGGAGCTCCAGGAGGACTCACACACAAGGGAAACCTCAGGAAGCATGGTCACAACACACCAAGTCTGTGTAACTTGTTACCAGCCTACCACGCACTCCAGCATTTGCTGGTGAAATAATTACAGCAGTGAGTCCACATAATAAAACATACAAGGGTTCAAGTGATTCAGCAGTGTCAGCTGTATCTGACATCTTTCTGCAGCACATGGTACCCCTGTATATGTTCAGGAGACCAGAAAGAGCAGTGCTTAATCTGACAGATCCCCTTGAAAAAACTCAATTCTACCACTTGACCAAGTCTTGTAATTTGTAACACACTTGCAGTAATTTGATAACTTCCCCACTGGCCCAGAACCCCACAAAGGCCCGTTTCCCACTGCAACAGCTGTGACAGTGTCCACTGCATCACACAGAAATAAGAGACAGGGTCAGCTTATACCTGGCTAGATTTGCTCACCAGGTACAGCCCTTTATTGTACCTTGATAGAAGAAGTAACTCTGTCCAGCCACCTTTACCACAGTAATATAACTGAGGGATGAAACCAGCCTGAAGGGATCATTAGCACAGGGGGAAGCAGATCACTGGCCAGATCCAGGCACCAAGTGGGTTGCAATCACCCAATTTTTAAATATCCTGTGTGATAGCAATTCATTACAAAATTCATATGCAAATTGATACCATGAACTTTATACTAGGATTGCTTTAGTCCTTGCTCCACTGCCCCTGAGCTGCTACTATTGATCTGCCAGCAGGCATTATACTGAGCTTGGAAGAAGGGCTCAAACAACTTTCCTTAGGCTGGTAAAAAGACCAAAAGAGCAAGAAAGAGCAAACAGCTTGCTAATTTAGAGCTTGTTTTCCTTTTTGACAAAAGAAGCTGCTTCACAGAATTATTTCTCAAGATTTTGAGAAATAAGCAATCCCATCAGCACAGCCAAAAAAGCACCCTCGAGGATGCCTCCTGCATCCAACAGGACTTGTGACTACATGTTTGCAGCACCCAGGGAACATCACAGAGAACTTCCTATTGACACACTCCTCAAATCCCACAGCTAGATAGAAACCCACAGCAACTGCCTTAACTACTTGCTAGTTATTTCATCAATCTAAGTCTTTGTAGGGACAGAAAGACAACACCAAGCTTAGCAAACTCAGAGAAAAGGAAGATGAGCAACCGTCAAGTGAAGCAGCAGTCTGAAGAGTAAACACATCCCTGCTGGCATTGGCCGTGCAAGTCAGGAGAAAGCAAAAGACATTTCATCCAGAATGAGAAGTTTGTACAGGAATGCTCCAAGTCCACATGAAACAAGGTCATTTCAGGGTCCTCCTCTCCAGATCTGTTCCAACCATAATAAAGCTACACAGAAATAGGCAGCATTTCTGGCAAAGTGGAATCCTGATGTGGTTTTTTAACAGAAGATATGGACAGGAAAGGACACTTTTTTTAGGAGAAACATTTCCATAATTTAAATTGAAATTTAAGGAACTGAAATCAACATCACTCAAGTAGGCTGGTACTACAGAACTGCAGAAACATCCCAGAGCTTGGGGGCGGCACACACTGTCAGCCATGCAGCCTCTTTACTGTCTGTTACACACATCACTCACACCACACTGTAGATGTTTCCCCCAGAGACCCATCTGTGCCTGGAATCTGAGGCTACCAAGAAAGGAGCAATACCGTTTACATTCAGAGACACAGCACCATGAGGAGAAGCCCTTTCATCCACAACAGCTACAGGCTGGTTACAACAGCTCACAGCACAGAGGGTGGCTAATTTGAGCATAGCATTTATTTCAACCATTGAGTACTACCCAGCCCAGCCCCGCAAAATTACAGGCTATCACACACAACAGGGTGGTGCCATCCAAACAGCGCAAATTTCCACTCAAAACTTACATAGAGGCTCTGTTTAGTGACCCTACTTAGTGCTGGATCTGCCAGGCTCTCCTGTCCACCAGCACAGATAAAATAAAAGGGGCAAGATTAAAGCATGGTTTTGCAAGGAACAAGCCCCAAAGCTTGAGCAGGAACACAGCAGTTTCAGCTCAAAACTGCAAATAGCTGATGCCTGGTGCAAGGGAAGAGTCTGTTTTCTTGGAAAGCTCATTAGTGGGGAAGCTTGTGGAACAGTGGGCCAGCCAACTCCAAGGCAAGCCAGCTCTAATCTCCAGCTGCGTACACAGAGAAACTGCAAAACAAAAATGCCAGAGGAAAAAAAGGAAAGCTCCAATTATTCTCAGACCACAAGAACAACGATGTTTGAAAGCAAAGATGCCGTCAGGGCAGCAGAAAGGAAGATCTGTCCAAAACAGCTGACTCAAGAAATTGTTTTAGTCAGCAGCCACTGAGGCAAGACAAAGAAGAAATCTGCTGTATGGCTGGTTCTGCCACAACACTCAGGCCTGATTTACTGTTTCAAGTGGTTTTCAATAAAATCAGAATTAAAAACTGTCAAATATATAAGTTGTGCTCAAAACCCATTCTCTGAAAATTAGCTTTCCTTTAGAAAGTTTTACTTGCAAAAAGAAAAACTGGAAGGAACATGATTTGCTCTTCCTGGGATCATTATGCCTTAACTGTATTTGCAGCAGCAAGTTTTACACTAAATTATTATTTTTTCTTCAGGGTGATGAATTGATGAGGACACTTTCCCTTTCAGATCCCTGCAGAAGGGTCAGTTGTATACAGTTCATAGCATACAAAATTCTGGGAAAGATTTTTTTTTTCCTTTTTAAAAACCCCCAAAAAATCCAGTTTTGTCTTTCCTCCTTTGATTCAACTGTGATATTGCCAAAAGACTAGAGTAGTATCACATCAAAGCAAAAGCATTTTATTTCTGTGGCCAGCAAAGCACATGGGGTTGGTTTCGCTGTGACAGATACCTTGGCTAAGCATCTTTGGCCAGAAAGAAAAAATGTATTGCCCTAAGAGAGATGGACATACAGATACTCAGATACAGGACACACCTGAGTCTTCAAGTGTCACAATTTACAATTTTGCAGATCTTTTCAAGACAAACAAAGCAAATATAAAAAGGAAAACATTTCTTGATGGTGCAGAAGGAATATCCATAGGAAATCAAGCATGATCACATTGATACATTCTACCTGGAGCCAGCATGCTATGCAAAGTAACAAAACCTTACTTGTCCAGCAAATAAAGCTGAGGGACTCACACTTGCCTGCAGGTTTAAAGTCTCCTTTCTAGAACACCGACAACTCACATTAGGCATAATTCGCAACGGTGCCACACACAAGGAGTAATAATGCTTGCTCATTAGTGCAAAATATGCCATTTCCCAGTTTTCTAGTCATTCTCAATTCTTGTTCTCACAGAATCCCAGAATGGGTAAAGCTAGAAGGGACCACAGTGGGTCATCTGGTCCAACCTCTCTGCTCAAGCAGTGTCATCCCAGAGCACATGGCAGAGGATCACATCCAGACAGTTCTTGGATATCTCCAGCGAGGGAGGGAGACTTGACAACCTCTCTGGGCAATCTGTGCCGGTGCTCAGTCACCCACACATAAAAGAAGTTCTTCCTCATGTTCAAGTGGAACTTCTTGGGCATCAGTTTCTGCCCATTGCCTCTTGTCCTGTCACTGGGCACCACTGAGCAGAGCCTGGTCCATCCTCTGACACCTCCCCTTAGGTACTGATGGACATTGATGAGGTTACCTCTCAGTTTTCTCTTTCCAATGTTGAACAGGCCCAGCTCCCTCAGCCTTTCCTTGTAAGAGAAAAGGTCCAGTCCCTATGCTGGACCCGCTCCAGGAGCTCCATGTCTGCCTTGTCCTGAGAAGCCCAGAACTGGAGACATCACTCCAGGTGAGGCTGCACAGGTCTGAGCAGAGGGGCAGGATCACATCCCTGACCTCCTGGCAGTGCTCCTCCTGATGCACCCCAGGACACTACTGCCTTGGCCCTCAGGGCACGGCTGGCTCATGGACAGCTGTTCTGCCCCAAGTCCTTCTCCACAGAGCTGCTTTCCAGCAGGTCAGTCCCCAGCCTGTGCTGGTGCCCAGGGTTGTTCCTCCCCAGGTGCAGGACCCTGCACTTCCTTTGCTAGATTTCAGACAATTCATCTCTGCCCATCTCTCCACCTGCCAAGGCCCTTTGGAATGGCTGTAAATTTTCCCCTTCAATCCTTTCCCTCCCAAAAGAGCTTTAATTTATTCACCAACCTATGTAAGACCTGCTGCTATAAATTTTTACCCTAAGAAACCTTATTTAGTATGCTGTGATTATTCAGATTTTACACAGTACAAATACCTAGATCCATAAAAGCACACAGCAGTGCAGAGCGAGGAGAGTTCATCTCCCCACCAGTGATATGGAAAGAGCCCAAAGTGCAGGGTCATTTCTGATGGCTGTACTGAGGAGGCAGCATGGGTAGCACAGATGCAGGTTCTTCAGCAAAGTCCACTGGGATCTATATGGATTGCATCAAGTTCCTCACCACAAACCCTACCTGAGTAATGGAGGGAAGCAGCACAGAGTGGAGAGCAAGAACCCTAAAACACACTAGGCTTAAATCAGTGGATTAGGCAACTGGTTACTGGTAATGAAACAGCAGAGTTTTCACTATATAAAATTTATAAATTTATTTTTTTGTAAAAATCCAAAGGGCACGAAGACATCTCACTCAAAATACTGGTAAATCAAACCACACTTAGAAAAATGAAAGCTGATTTTATTATCTTATCCACAGCCAATCATTTGACATGAACATGCATACGTAATTTTGCTACGCACACACCACAGTTTAACGTTAGTTATTAAAGGTTAAACATACAACATACATCCTTACAAAAATGAGTCAAAATGCAAACGTAACTTTTAAACAAAACAGTTTTTACTCATTTAAAAAAACTTTTGTGTTGGGTACCATTTTGTACAAACACAGTTAAACAAATCTGCTTTTAGTTTCCTCATGGTTGCACGTGAAAATAAGCTGCAATAGAAAATGAAGTCATCAAGGAATTTTTAAATAGCAGAAGTAGGCAGTCTTGCCATGCAGAAGAAGCAATATTAAATATTAGTTTTTCAAAAAAAGAAAAAAACCACAAGTTTAAAAATATTTAGTTCAAGTCACAAATCTTTCCCCAGTACAGAGAAATCCAAATGCAACGCATAATTAGCTGCCACTTAGGATGGCTATTCTGAAAGTAGAAATAATACTTTCCAGAATTGATAATTTTCATTGATTTGGCACAGAAAAGAAGTCTGAGCTTACTTAGGTACAAGAAAGTGATTAAAAAAAAGAGTAAACAGGAAGAGAGAAAATAAAAAGCAAGAATGAACGAGATAGTAGTTGCAATCACTAAAAAAAAAAAAAATCTGTGCATCTCAGTCATTGCAGAATACTGTCTACAGCAGGTGCGAATTCCAGGTAATTGTTATTGCAACATGGATTTAATTTGCTTGGAGGTAGTCTCATCATTCAAATGCTTTGTTGTGTACCTAAACACAGAAATAAAGTCAAGATGAGCATAAATGCTATTACACTTCAGCTTACAAATGAGTAATTTCTTTGCTTATAGCTCAACCCGACTGTACCAGAGCAAAATCCTCAGCCATGGATCATCACCCACTCCATGGTCACTGAGAACACAAGCCATACATTCTGATCATAAAATGGTATTACCAATCAGAACTATAATCTAGCAGCCTTGCACCAAGGGGAACTCAAGTCTCAGTTGGACATTGGCTTTCATAGTAAACTCACAGTACTATTTGTGATAGGTAACTATCCATCAGACTGAGGTCTCTGCTCATAGGAAAACATCCTCAAATAAGACAGCTTGAGAAACTCTTCTTCAAAACTTCCAGTAACCAAACCTTCCTAGGATTCCTCAATGACAACGGATTTAATCACTTTTCAGCCTAATTTCCTGCTTAGTAGACTGTGCTGGTAAAACTGAAGAGCATATACAAGCTTATTTCAGTTCCTTCCCCTTTCAAAATTCTCAAGGATAATAGCACACTTATATCACTATAAAAAACTTAGCTATCTCTATTTTTAAAAGATATCCTCACTGTAGGCTTTTTGTATGATTAATTTCCCTGATCTTCCTTCCTAACTAATAATCTAAAAGTAAATAAAACTTACTTTGTAATTTAAATTTAACATGCTAAATTAGCACTTTCACTGTTATCCACAACTGCAGTACTATTTTACTCATTCACTTGATAAATACATAATGACTTTTTAGTTTAGAAGTTAATAATACTGTAGATTGCAGCACTTTTTGGTAATTTATACTTTCAACAAACAAGCAGCCTAAGGTTTTCTGAAATCCCGAAAAGTTATTGCACTTGGTATTCTGCCCATGTGAAAAAGCTGAACATGATTACAACACTCAGATGAATTTGAAATTACAAAGAGCTGATCTCCCTCCAAAATCCATACCACCTGCCATTTGTTTTTGAAACACATTATCTGTCTCTTGGGAAAACCCAAGGACTTCTCACTCCTCCAGAATCAAAGATTTAGATTTGGATTTAATTTGTCATGATGACATCTTGAACCTTGTTTTCATCACATGAGCACACAGCAGCTCACCCCTGCATCTCTTCCTAACAATTACAAACATAGTTTAAAAAAGATTTAAATATCCTACCCAGAGAGTAACCTTATGTACAAAACCAGGACTGTTACAACATCCATGCATGGAAAGGGTTGGAGCAGGGAAAGCACAGCCTGAGAGCATGGACTGGATTTACACTGCTAACCACAAAGTAAATTGTGTAATTAACCAAAAGTTAATGTCACTGCTCAGTGCAGTAAGCACCTGAACTACACCTTCCAGGTACTTTCATAGTGTCAACAATGATGGGAAAAATGGGCTACTAGTAAAGACTGGTGATCATGACAGCTGCAATCACAATAAATTAGTCACAAACAAATGCTAATGCATCATTTTCCCTCTGGAAGCCTGTGTTTTTACTGATCACCATCTCAAAGACTGATCATGCTATGAAATTCAGAGATTAACATGATTTTAGCATGGAAATAATCACAAGTTTCAAATTAGACATAGATTTTTAAAATTTTAACTAAGAATCTGAAACAACTTTGCAAAAGAACCCACCTACAATACCACATTATTTAACTCCTTACCACATCATGACATAAAAAATAAGAAGAGAACAAATGAAATTGAAGCAGCTTCTCTACAGAGAAGGAAAACAAATCACAACTGCACAGTTTCAGACAAGACAAACTAAAGCTTCCACATTCCAAGCAAGTGCATGAGTAAGAACATGCAGTTAAGAGTTACTTGTTACCAAAGTAATGATACTTTTCCAAGTAAGGACAAGAACAAAGACTTCATCTGCCTATCACGTTTTTGCACTTCTTGCCACTTCTCCCATGCTGGAAACCCACACAACAAATACATGACTGACTATAGATACAGCTTTACAACCCAAATTAGCAGGTTTTAGATTAATACACTGAATTACTGATTTTTCTTTACTTCTCCAATTAATGTGGCAAATTCTTATCTTATCTATTCTACAGCAGAGACTCGTGCCTTTAGTTCTTTCTGAAAAGGAACAATTTCTAGCTACTTACCATGCTATACTGACTCATTCTTAACCTGCATGCATGGAAAAAGTTATCTTAGAATGAAGAACTGCAAATTCACAACACTGTTAAAACACAGAGGCCTCTTCATACAGCCTTGTCTCAAGACACATTACAAGAAAAGCCTGCAATAATTACATTCACCCTTCCCTGTAACAGTCACTAAATACTTTGCTGTAAAGAAAATGCCCTGGACAATTAATGAAAACTCACATCAAAATATTAAAAAACAAACCTCAAGAAACAAAAAGGAGTACCTGAGAGCATTTAGGAGGCCTTCTACACTGTTAGGAGGCTGGTCTTTAAGAACTTTGATGCATCCTTTCATCTAGGAGTTAAAAAAAATTACAGTTTTTTCCATGCTAATACCTTCTGAGTTTACAGGAATGTTTTATATTCAGTATGTCAAAGATCAAAAATAAGTATTTAAAATAGCAGCAGTGTAAAGACATTTTCTGGATATTAAAAAGGAATTAAGCTCTCATTATTACATCTTTCTATCACAGACTGGCTTAGCTACTTAAAAAGCTGCATTAAGTGCACCCTCAGCAACTTTGCTGATGACACCAAGCTGTGTGGAGTGGCTGACACTGCAGGGGAGAGGAGGCATCCAGAGGGACCTGGACAGGCTGGAGAGGTTGGACCTGTGAACCTCCTGAAGCTCAATAACTCCAAGTGCAAGTTCCTGCAACTGGATCAGGGCATCCCAAGCGCAAACACAGGCTGGGCAAAGAATACATTGGGAGCTGCCATGAGGAGAAGGGATCGGGGCTCTTGTTGATTGAGAAGTTCAACATGACACAGCAAAGTGCTCTGGCAGCCCAGAAAGCTAACACTGACCTGGGCTGCAGCAAAAGAAATGTGGCCAGCACAGCAAGAGAGGTGATTCTCTACCTCTGCTCTGCTCTTGTAAGACCTCACCTGGACCCAGCTCTGGTGTCACCAGCAGAAAAATGACATGGCCGTGCCAGAGCGAGTCCAGAGGAGGGTCATGAAGAGAATCAGAGGGTTGGAGTACCTATCCTGTGAGGAAAGGCTGAGAGAATTGGGGTTGTTTCAGCCTGGAGAATGCTCTGGGGAGACCTCAGAGCATCTTCCAGTACCTAAAGGGGGATACAAGAGAGATAGAAAGAGACATTTTACAAGAGGATGCAGTGATGAGGGAGAATGATTTTGAATGCTGTGGCTGCCTCATCCCTGGAAGTGTTAAAGGCCAGACTGGACAGGGCCTTAAGAAACCTGATCTAGTGGAAGGTGTCCCTGTCCATGGCAGAGGGGCTGGAACTGGATGATCTTTAAGGTCCCTTCCAACCACAACCATTCTATGATAACTTCAGCGAACTTTCAAGCTCTGCTTTATCAACCTTAAAAAAAAAACGGAACTGTGAGCAAAAATACATGTTCATTACAAATCCATTAAGAATTATTACATTCAGCCAGTGAAATAATGGCCAACTGTAGTTAATACAACAGCTAATACTCCCTTTGAAATAATCATAAAACCACACACAGTAACAGCATGTATTCCACAGGTTTACTATGAAACAACAGTCGAAAGTTAGAAACTCAAAGTGTGGTGGATGGTGAACCGAGCTATTCACCAGTCAGTGAGGAACAAGCCAGGGGCTGTTGTTACTTTCTGATCTGGACCTTTCAAGACAACCACTGCTTACAAGTATTTGTAGACACTACCTGAATTACATAAAAATAGATTTTTCACGACCCACTTACATGTCTGAAGGCTTAGTTTGTGTTTCTCACTACTTAAATATATATTTTTGCTCACAGATATGTGTTTAGCACCAACCCAGTGTATACATCTCCTACTAGAACTTGCAAGACAGAAAAGGAGCCTACACATAATTTGAATACTCAGGAGATTATTTAGCAACAGCAAACTTACATCAATTTTTGAAGTTTTGGCAAAAGCACCCACTGGATGCACATGGTCATAGAGTATGATGACACCCACCATTACCCTCAGACAGAATGATACTGTTTCCTCGTTTGTAAACCTGCTTCTATATTCCCTGCAATTTAAAAACACAGATCATCTATGAAACACAAGACAACAGTACTAGTAACACCGAAATTAAGATTAAAGAGAAAAATTCTACTATAAATCCTCAGAGAAAAAACAAAAACAAACCCAACCAAATCCACCAACCCCAAACTTTTGAGAGTTTTCTTTATTCCTTTCAATAACCTGCCAAAAGTCAGATGGTTATTTAGAAAGTTACCTGAAGACTAATAAAAATTCTCAAACCTAAAAACAGGATCCTACTTCTATACCATTTGAGTTTTTTCAGAGATAAGAAAGATTAAAACAATATATACTAACTTTGTCTCCAGTGCTTCCTACACTTTTCCCAGCAACCTTCTAATACACACCCAAACTTCTGACTTAGAAAAAAACAGGGCAGGCTAATGGACAACCTTTAACAGCTTTTTTAAACTGTATAGTCCATTCCTAAGAAAAGTAAGAGTATAAATGCTTGGAGCTCTTAATGTACTCCAAAACAAATGTCCTGTGGTATTGGAACAAAAACTTATTTAAAAAGACATAGCTCACGGCCCAGTGGTTTTACCAATAGAAAACTATTTAGAACATGGAAGAAACAGATTTAAAAAATAATCAAAGATTAGTCTGACTTTGGTTATACTCCCAGTACCTCTTAAATGTACAGAAGACAACTGACTGCCTTCATGCCTAGAAGTTGTCTCTTAATTCCCCTGAGAGGAGCACTGTCATTTTGTTAGAGCCATCAGCCAGGCCAGTCAGCAAGGACATACCATCCAGAGCATTGCCCACAGCCCCTCTTTCAGGAGGCCCTAGGCAACCACGCTCAATTAGACTATTTCTCTAAATTATATATGAGAGAACCACTTACAAAGAGTGCCAAGAGGTTGTCTAGCTTCCA
Organism: Toxostoma redivivum; assembly: GCA_013397375.1. Taxonomy (NCBI): domain Eukaryota; kingdom Metazoa; phylum Chordata; class Aves; order Passeriformes; family Mimidae; genus Toxostoma; species Toxostoma redivivum. Next base: position 1,129,906 of record VXBI01024179.1, read on the forward strand.
CAGCCATTCTATTTTTAAATATTAATATGTTCAGAAAAGTAGACCACATGATTTGTGTGGCTGGCAAAATGAAACAAGGTGGTTTCATGTCAGTGTAAACAACTAGGCTGGTAAAAAGGAAACATCACAGTTCCTAATTACTCCAATTATATTTCTTTCATGCATCACAAATCAAGTCTGAAACAGAGAGGTGACTCCTACCCAACCCAAGCAGTGTTTGTACTCACGGGGTTTCCAGCATGACCCTGCACACACTCGCCATGGTGCTTAAACAATCTGTTGTATTTTCTATCGGTAAATTTTTATTCTGAAAAAGAGGTTAACAGTTTCCACAATTCAATTACTATGAAATACCATATTACAGAATCTAAGTCAAATCAGTTATCTGCTGGCATAGCAATGTGGAGCAATTAAACACATCAAAACAACTATGGTCAGTCAGGAAGTCTTGCACTGTTTTTTGGGTTTTTTTTAATGTTATCATACAGATTAGCAATTTACAGAGCAAAGGATACCACATAGGTTTTGCCTGCTTGTTTGTAGTCAAGGAACCACATCCTTCACATGACTGACTTTTGGAAAGTTTTGAAGGAGTCCTCTAACCTGCTCCTTCAAAGACAAAAATTTTCTATAGCCAAATATATTCATCAGCTGTAATAGTAAAACCCAAAATTGTAGTAGACAACCATCACAAATAAATGTAAAACAAGAGGACAGTTTTCTTAAGGCATTTCAAGCATAAAGCAGAACTCAGAGGAAAAAAAATCATTAAAAGATGTAACTTAGCATTAATCACGTAATGTACAATTATTTTCCACTAAGAAAGAGTGAGCATTCTTTGCACATAAGCCAAAAATCATCACAGATACCAGAGGGCAAGCACAGTACTTGTAGTGACTGCATTTTACAACCAATATTTATTTAGTTAGTCAAGGATAAATAGGGATGAATCAAAACGCTGAAATATTTTTCCAGTTAGGGTTCCTTCTCCCTTCTGCAATAATGCAGTATACTTGACTTTACACAGTGTAACAAAAGAGTCTTGGAGAAGGAGAAGAGGAAGCTACATTTCAATTCCTTTCCCTATTTCAAGCAGAGAGAATCAAGCTGTTTCCTTTTCAATTTTCCAAAATTTCTGCTCTAAACCACCACCACAATGCAGGCAAAATATTTACCTGTCCCACCTCCCTGTCTGAGGAAAGTCATCACTACTGATGTGACACTACCTATTAACTTTTGGGGACGTACCAAGTGCCTGGCTGGAGTCCCTAGCTCTACAGCATCTGGGAAAGACATTTCCTGAGGCTCCAAACCCCAAATTGTATTTCTAGATGCCAGATTAGGCCTGATGGAGGTTGTGTTGCCCATTATGTCTGGCCCTGCAGTGAAGCACATTATCCAAGCTATAAATTTATACTCTTACCTCTGACACAAACTTTGTTGTGGCATCACTTAAGGTTTTCAACATTGGCGTCGCTTCAGCATAAAATAAAGACATTCTGTTCGCCAACTCATTATTTACTTCATTTTCTCCCTCTGCCTAAGAAACAGAAGAAAGGGTTTAGTTGCTCTATCCATGGAGAAGAGAGGTGATAGCAGAAGACTACATTTAATCTTATCCAAGGGTTACCTACTGGGACATTGTTAATCCTCATACGGCTCAGAGTTCTTCTGTAGTAGCTGAAGTCATTCTGTATAGCAGGATTTGTCATCTATGTAGATACAGAAGCAAGAGAGTTGTAACAAATTCAAGAAAAGTAAGGAAAAGCTTTCATAAAATATAAACACTTGAAAATATTCAACTTCATGAAGTGAAGAAAAAAGGCCTGTGACATGTTAGGAACTGGTAAGCACAACATAAAGCTTTCTGGCTTCTGAGATTCAGAACAAGCTCTAACAGGAATAAGAAAAGGAGCAGTCTCCTAAATACAAGTTGGAAATTAGTAGGTTGAAAAAAATTGCTTTGCTAATTTGACTCCAAGGATCAGACCAGCAAATTAATTATAATTTCAGCTTAGTTCTTTGCACATTAGCAAGAAAATAGCTGGACTGTGGGTGCACACAAACTAAAAGCAGCAGCATTATCCCAAATGATATGCCAAATTTGGGTGAAGAAACATGATTAATGTGAACTGAAATACAACAAGTGCCTAAAGCTAATATGATATTTCATCTGCTTTCCAGTTTAATCTAACTCTAGGTCACGAGAGCAAGCCAAGTATATTGGATATTTGAGTATGCACTGCACATTCTATTCCAGAACAGAACACAACAACACAAGATTGCTTCAGTAAACAGACTTGGCTTCTTTTTCAAGCCCTTCTGATTACAAGCTCTTACCTTGAGCTCATCAAACCGGAGTGTAAAGTGAAGAATTTCTGCAAACTGCTTAGCAAGAGCCTGCTCTCGCTCCAGGTGTTGTGTCGGGGAATACGGAGTGCTCGTCAGGGCTCCCAGCAGGCCCCGCAGTCCTGCCTCTGCAACAACAGGAGATGACTTTGCAACACACAACTGCACCTGCTTCTTGTATCAATGCTGGCTGATATTCTGCATGCTAGACTTAAAATACACAGCTGCCAAAATACATGGTGATTAATAAAGGGACTTCATGACTTGCTTATCTGTGTGTCAACTGCTGTCATATTTACATACAAATTGCTGTACAGACCAGGTCTCATCAGCACTGACAACCACTAGAAAAACTTCTTGAAAAGTTTTACTCAAGTTTTGTTTGTAACATTTGTGTAGAACATATTTCAATACCCTATGCTAGCAGACTACAGCCATTAGGAGAACACAGAATACAAGTGGCACATAGCTGTAAGCAGAATTCACACCTTAATTTAAGATAAATTTATAATCCAGCTTCTCATTCTTCTTCTTGAGAAAAATACCACGCCCATTTTAAAAAGCAGAACTTGTCTGCAAAAAGTTTCCATGTTTTAAATACATTTTTTACAAGCTGTGTTAATAAATTTGATTAAAAGTGAGATAACAGCAGAAACCTGGTCTGTTTTTATCTCACTTTTAATGTTTTTAAAGAAACAAGTCTCATAGGTTTTGTCAGCACAGCCACCACATCACTGAGTTTCAGAAGAGGCATGAAGCACCATCTCAAGTATTGCAGGCATTTCCACACAGCAAATTATGTCTGGTGTTTTGGGAGGAATAATAGTCTCTTTTAAGTACTCTTGGTATCAGAAACACTGACAGAATTAATTCCTGATTATTTTGTCTGCAAATTTTCAGTCAATCAGCTAGTTACTGCTTTCTTGAGTTACTAAAGGAGTAGAGAAAGAGTAACAAGGATGATCCCATTCTCTCTCTCCTCAGGTGTCCACTGAAGCAAGTTTGCTGTCATCCAGTGTATGGAGGAATCTGTGCAATATGAGCTCTTTTCTACAAAGGAGTTGACCTAGATGTGATCACATCTGAATATGCCAAATATACTAATTAATGAAGAGGAAAAAAACGCAAGTTAACACCTTCCCATTTACCTAGTCTTTGAGAAAATTCATAGAATTTCTTTAGTTTGCCTACTAGTGGAACAACTGCACCCCATGCCTTCTCTTGGAGCTTCTCATCATTTGGATGCTGTATTGCCTTAAATTAGAAAAAGAGGAGAAAAGTATGCTTAGATTAGGAATAACTGATGCACTGCTGACAAAGCAAACTCAAACAACAAAACACAAAAAACCAAAACATCTATGCAGGACAATTGTTTAAAGAGCTAATAATTAAAAATCTACCTACTAAGAAGTTTTCAGCTGAGAGACAAGCATGTACTAACCCATGTCTGTTCCAAAAAGGTCTAAAAATTTGGGTTGAAAATAAGCATCCTGAACAGGAAAACAACTTGGAGAGAGTATAAAGAAATGGTTAAAAATCAAGTTACTCAGATTAGAAAATTTACATAACCAGTCCTAGGTAATTAAAATTAACAACTTTACTGGGCTTACTCCAAGCAAAAATATTTAGTGATCAAAGCATCCATCTTATTGTTGGTCTCTATCACTAATTCCCAAATTTGCAAAGAAAAAAGTTGCTGTGAAATTCAGGCTAACTATTACACTAGGAACATTTAAGCATAATCAGCATAAAACACCAGCAGGACATAGCATATACCACAGCTTTGAGGGATATATTTATACACTTAGTCTTTACAGACATATAATACCTTAAATTCAACCTCTCCAGTTAGCAACTGAAAATACAGGAAAAAAAATGCTCGTAACTCTCCTGCAGCATTTTCACTGTCAAGTTCTTGATTTCAAGAACTGTTTCAACCATGGGCTGTGGCTTGCAGCACACTCCTCTCTGGTCTTAGAAAGTTTACTTCCTACCATGTCTGCCTCCTCAGAGGAATATCTCTCCTTTCTCCATGGCATCTGCAGACACACATTCCTGCCTGATCCTACAGTCTGTCCCTGAACATGGTCCTTCCCTGAAGAACAAGTAAGCTATCTTCCCTCCTAAGGGTTTTGTGTGACACAGTTATCCTTCTTAAACCTATCTTATCAATTCCATGGAGAGAAAAACTCTCAAAGGTGAATGGCTTTGAGTATCTCAAATTGCTATAGAGTGAGTAGAGACTCCTCTCTAACACAATTTAAGTGTATGTTACAGTGAGTAACTCCTTCCTTCATGGGCAAAGCAGCCCCCATTGCTGAATGTGAGGAAGAAAGAAAGGGGGTGGGAGAATATTTATTCCACCCTTTATTAAATGAAGTGACATTTTGTACAGGAACTTTGCTTCTGTTCCAAACATTTACTTTAGTAAATAAAAGCCAATTAAAAGGGATTGAAAACGAGATGTCTTCTGTGTTAAGATTACCAAACCAGGCTTCTCCAGTTACCATACAAGAGGATGTCAACACTACTCAGTATTGCACTGTAGTCACACCACACTCTTTCCAAATTCACTATTAACTCAAGAAGAGTTTATGTGGGAATATAAAGAAAAATCTATAGCAATAATACCCCAAAAACTCTGAGAAGCATCATTTGCTATTACATATGTGGATTAATATGACTGAAATAAGCAACATCTGTTTTGCTGTTAAAAAGAAACATTCCAGAGCAGAAATTCAAGACAGTGATTTTAATAGACAACATGCTCTGCCAAAACAGCTCCTGCAAGCAAAGTTAAACCCCAGCAGTATTTGGTTAGGATCAGACAATGAACAACCACAGGTTGTGCACAGTTGTAACACTCTAGCTCACCTCTCGTATTTCATGGCCAGCTCCTCTATATGACTGCAAGTCTTCCAGTATTCCTTCTGCATCCTTTAACACTACATTCACCTGATTATAAATTTCCTTTTCAGATTCTGTAGGTTGGGCATCTAAACAGCAGAACATATTAAATGTATATATATTTATTTTTCACAACATGGAATTCAATAGGCACACCATCACCTACAGTACAAATTCTTCATGCAGCAACTCATCAAGAATTTTCATTCTCTGAAGAGCTACTACAATGTATAAGGAACTCCAACTGTACAATATAATTGAAGAATTGTAGCCATTTTAGTAGTCTCTTCATTTACCATCTCAAAAATTCACTGGATTCTATCTTCTTGACTTATTTAAAACTCAGTTAGGAGAAGAAATCCTGATGAGTTGTCTTTATGACTATCATATAATCTCACCTTGGAGTGCAGCAGAGGCTCACTGGAAGAAACGTAAGCACTGAAAAGACACACTCACTGCAGATAGCACAGGAGGTGTCCATGTCTACTGTTACCTAGAAACACTACATCAGATGATTTTCCATCTTGCCTGCCTCATCTTTAACTGACTGGGAAAGGAGCCATACCTTTTACTTCTAAATATATTTAATTCTCAAAACATATTCTTTACTGCACTCATCTCACAATCAGAACTGAGAAGAAAAAAAATCTAGTGTGAACTTGTGTAGGGCTTTTTCTTTTTTGTCCCTTGTCTTTAAAGATATAAGCTGTCTTGCATTTTTTTCTAATTAGCTAAGGGCTTCCCAGAAGTATATTGGGTCATAACTTCAAAAAGCTAAATATACATTTTTAAAGAAATTTGATTCTGTAAGAAGTATATTTTGAGAAGAATCAACAAAAGTTTTCAACCTTTAAAAACAATCACCTAGGACAAGTCTCTCAGACATGGTTTACCTGAACCATTTTTTTTTTCTTTTAAAATGCTGATGGAAGCTATAAGGTTAGGTCCTTTAAGACTCAAAAAAAAAAGTTAATTACTAAAGTTCTTGTAAAAAACCCCACTTCTCTGTTAACATGGGCAAAATGTGTTATGGAATAAATATCATCGTATTTTAGTCCACTATTTCCAATGCCAAAAATCATGGTATTAACAATAGATTCTTTTTTATAGAGACAGACAAAAGCTATGTAAGGACAATACATCCTCACGACTCTGTGCAGTTGGAAGAGTCTGGAAAATGTCTTTTTAGAAGTGCTTTTTCCATGATCCATATCTACAACTTCCCATGGAAGTTAGGTACATCTTTACATTTGAAATAAAACTCCCACAGTATCTTAGTGTTACACACTAGAAAAACACAAGAGAAAACAAAGTTTGTAGTAGGAGAAAATAAATTTCACATACATTGCCTGTCTGGATTTTGCTGTAATTTTTGCATAATACCTCTTATTTTTATAGTTTAATGCATAAAGAGTGGGCATTATTAGCAAATATGCCTATATATAGACCTTGCAACAGTTTAACTGGTATTTTGAGAAACATCAAGAATTAGCACAGGTTAAAAAGAACCTGGTCACTCCTTTGAAAATAAATAAATGAAAGAGCACCACATTGATTAGGCATCGAGTAAAAGTGGCCAGTGCTTTTCAGATCATCACAAAGGTCACATAATTTTGAAAGCTGCTGAAGACTGCTGTAAGAAATGAAGACAAAAATGAGGGAAAAGAGCAGACAGGGAAGCACCCAGTTGACTGGCAGCAGTTCATGCACAAACATGAAATGTTACAGTGAGATACAGACTAAGACGTGAAGCTCTGTAGCATTCCAGATTGTGTTGTTAAATAATGCAATCAAGACTTGTCACTTGGATTGTCTCACGCTGAGAACATCTCCTGCCTATTTAATTTTTCATGCCATTTTTTTCTTTACCCTGTGTAGTAAGAAGAGTTCATTTCTCAAGACTGGGAGGGGCAGAGCAGGAGGGATGAAAAGAATTCCTGCTCCTCATTGCAAAACCCGCCAATAAGCAGAGCAGGTGCAGTACTGTGACCCTCCATGTTTAGAAATGAAAATCATCTTCCAGATACAAATTCAGTGGTCTTCACTGGACAGCTGGCTAGGCAAATCAACACCATCATCATCTCTCTTACTGCAGGATGTAAACAGCCAACTACTGTATTTCATTTCCTTAAAATGTTCAAGGAAACTTAAACCAATGGTTGATACTTAATTTGTTGGGGTAGTGGAGTCTTTTATTTGCTTGTTTATTTCAATTATTACAAACTTCTAAATATCAATCTGTCTGAAATCCAAGTAGGTTCTGAGTTATTTCTTTTGGTATGTATTTTATTTTTGGTCAACCTAGTCCTCTCCAATAAAAGACATCTGTAAACCTGATTTGTCCCAACTCATTTCCTCTGCCATCTCTAAAAGACAGGTCAAATTTAAACAGGAAATTTAAATTATTTTATAATCCCTTCACAAAACATTTAATATGTCATTAGAATAGGGTTAAAAGACATGATATAAAAAAATCTTCAGGGTCTAATGCTGGCTGATCCAGAGCAAAACTGGTTTATTTGCTTCCCAGTGCTGGTCAGGGCACTGTTTTCTGAAAGCCTATCACAGGGAAGAATGAGGGAGAGGTCCCTCTCCCTAAGCACTGTTATCATCTTGAATAGATGGAGGCAGCATTCCCATATTATGAGAATAGCACCCCTCAGTATGTACCTGAGGGCTCAAGCTCCAGGACCTTCACCTGAGAATCACTAACTATGGAACTCCTCTTTCCCAAGGTGGAGTGCACAGAGAAGGAAAGGGAGTTGCACTTCTGGAGTTACTCTTGGCAGCTAAAAAATGGCAGCCAGCAGTGCCAGGCATTGAAACAGAAGGATGAAGGAGATACACAACTTAATGGATTTCCCTTCTCCTCTGTCCATTTAAATTACTGCTACAAGTTTACAAGACTGTGCCTTTATCAGCAACGCTTTCCATAGAAAGAACAAACCCAGCAAGCCCAAGTACAGCTCACCCAGATGTTCTGAGGTTGATATTGTGGCCACAGGAACTGATCCCTGGTTATTCAGGGCAACTTTACTATTTTTAATCCTATAGTAAGAAAAGGGAAGACTGAGATTCTGCAAGTAAATGGGAGTTTGTCTTTAAATTAATTTGTGCTTAATCAGAATGTTACTGCACTAGATGAAATATACACTTAGAGTTCAGAATGCTCACACAGTAATGTATTAGAGACAGAAGAGGAGACTGGAAACAATATACAAACGCTGTTATGTGAACTAAATACTACAAAAGTGAGACAACATATTGCATGCGGGGAACACACACATTTAGTGACTCTTAAAATAACATTTGGCTAGCCTACAGAACCAGTAGGGAGATAAATTTGGGGTTAAGAGTTTACACTGCACAGCAAACTATTTAAGCTGAGATTTTTCCCAGGGAAGAACACATCAAGTCATCCGAAACTGTCTGGGACAAAACTCACAAACAAGGGGGAAAAAAGGCCAGACTGCTGGAAATGAAATAATTTATTCATCTCTGTTGGCATTACTATGGAGAATGGTGTCTCTGTGGCTCCCCTGAAACCTGGCCAAGTCCTCTGGAGATAATGCAGGATACTGTCAGTGCTAGCTTGACACCACCATCTCAAAGTACACTGAATTTTAGCTACTATTCAAATCAGTAAATTTGGAAAGGATTTGCAACTGTGACAGTAATGACATCAATGTAAAAGTTGAGCTGTAAGTTTCCCACATTTTAGGTGGCTGTTTTGTGTAAACAATATTTACCTGTGCACTTTGCTTATGTTCTAATGGCACTGCACAGACTCTAAAAGGACACTCAAGACTATTTATTTCAAACAGGTAAGGTGAATGACCAAAGAAAACATAAGCTTAACCAGTGTGGAGGCAAGGAAAAGCCTACAGCTCACCATATTTTTTACATGGATTCAGATAGTTAGTCACACAAATCACTGGAATAGAGCACCAACATAAACATCTGGGAGAAAAATAAGGGTTGGAAGTCTAAAACCTTTCTAAATTTGAAGTTTCTGGCACTACAAAGCTTCATGAACATTAGGTTTAGTTCCTAATGGTACTATGTAAGAAACACTGGAGTCTGCTCACATACATGGATTTAGGAACAAAGGACTTCAAACTGCCTATTAGGCATAACACAGAACTGGCAAATTTGTTTTTAATACAGAGCTTGCTTGTCCTTCCACACAAAACCACAACATTAAGTATCACAAGATTAAGTGCCAAGTCTTGAAGAAAGATCTTGGCTGTGTCAAAGCCAAGATCCTGTCAAGGCAATCTATCTGAAATAGAGGAGAAAAAAGCATGGACACAAAGTATAGCAGCAGAAACAAATGCAGAACAGGGTCCAAAATGAACAAAGAACAGTCTAACAATTCAGCCATAATGTAAGTCACCTAATTTGACTGCATATGAAAGCATTTCATGTCAGCAACCTGCTTACTCTCATGCCAAATCCTGTTCATGCTCAAAACATGCATTGTAAAACAAAACCGATAGCTAAAGAATCTGTATTTAAAAAGAAGAAAATGAGCATTTTTTTATTGACATTTATTTTAGAACTATGCCTCTTCTATCCAGCTAATGTGAATTTAATTTACTCCAATTAAATTTTAAATATTTGTAAATTAAGCTAGAGCTTCACAACTCAATGGCCTCATACATGAGTTCTCCCACTTCACTAAATTTTACCTATTATGACAATATGCAATAATTTGTCTTAGACAAATTTTGCTGATTTTTGAACACAGGCCTTGATAATCTTCCCTTTACGAATAATTTGTATGGCTAGCATCTTCCAATAACATATTCAGAAGAGACACGTGATAAAAATCAATGCTACAGGGTAAGGGTTTAGAGATGTTGTAACTTTAAATGTCATTGAAGCAAAACCATATTTCTTCAAGCATTTGCTTCTGAATTATAACTAATACAAAAAACTGCTACCGTTTCATCAAACAACTGAAAAAAATTCAGGGGAAAAAAGATGTAATGCACCTCAAATTATCCATATCATAATAATTCATCAGTTTTTTTATTATGCTATCTCATTGTATTCTATTACACGGTCAAAATGCACTTGAACATTAATCTTAGGTTATGCTTGCTGAGGTACAGCTGGCTAAAGAAACAGCACATCCCAAAAGAAAGTAATTAAACATGCATAGCAGAAGCCAGCACTTACCTGCCATTCTTAGGCTATACTGTATCAGACAACAAAAAACAAAAGCAGAAATACTGACATATGTGAACCTACTAGAACACCTGGCATTGATCAGACAAGCTACGTGTCTCCTTTTTTTCAAAATCAATTTCATCTCTATACACATTGAGACCCCCTTTTAAGAAGGCATGAGGTTAAATTTCAGTGCCAGATCCAGTAAAGTTCACATATAACCTTTAACATGAAGATGCAGGAGCTATGAATAGCTGTTGTGAGCCAGCCTGTGCAGGCAGCACTATTAAGTCACATTGGAAGTGATGAGAATCAGACTTCGTTTACAGATCTTTCTTAACGAGCATGGGACAAAACTCACAAATTTGAGTAAGTCAGTTGCAACTTCAGTAAGTCTTCAAATAATTACAACTATTCTTAACATTTTGATTAAAACTAGGTAGAATATTAGTTTAAAAAAAAAGAACCAAATCAGGTTTCAACAGTCAAACGCAATTTGAAAGCCCCTCCTAAAATGAAGATGTTACATTTTAGGACCTGAGGATATTTTAGAACAGGTTATTGTTTTCTACCAAAGTTCACTGAACAACTATTCATAGCTCAGGCATGCAAAGCAGTTAGAAGGATGGCAAAATGAAAACATACATTTAGTACATGACAAATGCAGTCTACTGCAGGCAAAGAGTAATAGATATATAAAATCATCTTCTCACTTTCAAAATCAAGGAAAAAATTTGGCCCCTGCTCAAGGTCTGTGCATGTCAAAACTTTTAGAAGGTTCCCCATGTTAAGGTACCTGCCAAGACAAGAATGAGAGAAAAGAAAATTTTCTTTTTATAAGAAAGAACACCCCAAATGTTGATTGAAGCAGTGGGAAAAGACCAGAGTTCCATCAGGTACGAAACCGTCCTTCGGGATGGGTGAAGGGACATTCCCACCTCGAGCATGCACAGCTGGTGACCCCAGCAGTGCAGCTTTCCTGTAAGAAGTGACCGTGTCACCAACCTCAGAGCTGCCCCTCTGGGAAAGGGGCAGAATCCAACCAAAGGCTTTGCCAGGGACTGTTCTGTCCCAGTACACCCTAGCACCAGTGTCCTGAGCAGGAGTACCGCCTAGAGGGCCAAGTATCAGATTTGAAAGCATTAGCCATGCTAGATTTTAACCTGATGAGACAACAGAAGGAAAGAGCTTTAATTTTGTCAGCCCTTATAATTGTGTCAGAAGGCCATCGTAGAAAACCACATCATGATACATCATTTCAGTGTGCAGAAAATGCTAACAGAGATATGCCACCAGATCTTTTACACAAGGTGCCTAAAACATCTGTGAAACTCAGACAGTTTCACTTCAGACTTTTGGATGTTAAAAACCACACATTAACTGCGCAATGAATGACCAACACAAGATCAGGAATGATTTAGCACTCACTCTTGTGTATGAGAGATTACAGTGAACAACTGCTCAGCACAGATTACTATGGCATACTGACAGAATTTCTCATTTCATGATTACTTGATTTGCAGGCAGATGGATGGACACCACTGACCACAGAGACCCAAAATGACTAAGCACATGGAAAGAAAATTTACACAGCAGTATGATGGTGGTTTGGCTACTACTGGAGAGGGGAAAAAAAGGGGGAAACAAAAAAAAAAGGAACAGAAAAAACACATGCAACTCTTTCAAATTCCAACTTTGCAATTGAGTCCCCTGGCCTTCACTGCAGCAGGTATAAGCAACCCTACTGTTACCATTTGAAATGCACCAGCTGTGAAGGGCTGAGAGACTTACTTTCAAAATCCAAGAAAAAATGTGCTGCATTGTGGTCTATGTCCCTGGTTAGCACCTTAATGAGATTACCCATGCCAGCCAACCTAAAAATAAAAATGGCAAAATAATTTAGTTCCAATAACCATTTCCTATTTTAAGTACACGCCTGGGTCTCACTGGAGCAGGGCTCCCATTGTGTTTTGGACTCTGGATTCATCAGTTTCTGGTGAACTCCTGCACTGTACAGTGCATTTCCATGCCCCTTCTTCTTAGAGATCAGTGATTGTTGAAAAACTAAAAAAGTTATAACCTTTGACAAAAATAAAGATGTGAATTACTGGCTCTTTTTCATCTTTGTTTAATACATATAAAGAGCATGTAACCTATGATGACTGAGCAATTGTTTTGCATAACTGCAGCACTCAATACCAAACAAATCCATTATTGTTTAGGACAAAAGGAACCTCAAATGGAACTGGTATCATCATTTTTTACTACCTCTCTGTAATCCAACACAGATTTTGGAAAGCCTCTCAGTAGTAGTCATCAGTGGCCAATGAACAGTTTTCCCAATAAATCACAGAGTTACAAGCTAAACAAAAACTAGACTTTTCCAAAACCAGGAGAAAAATCAAGTTTCAACAGTTCTTCTTATGTTTGCTGTCACATCCCAGCTAAAAGAAATGAAAAGTAGAAGAAAAATTAAATAGTTGTTAGATTACTTGAGATCAGATAAATTATCAAAACAGTTTCAGAAATCAATACCTGCGGTAGGAATATGAAAACTGAATTTCATAACAAAGCAGCCTTTTCATGAACCTTCCCATGTTTTACAGAGGCTGAAACTATACCTCCTAACCATTGCTCTGAAATGCCAAGACCACACTAGAGTGCTGCTGCAAGACAAGCAAGACATACCCCAAAAAAATCTCATCTCAAATTATTTAAGAATAAACATCAACAATCTGACATTTGCATTCAAGCACAAGATATTTAAAAAGTCAATTTTCGAATTAGTCTAACGATACCAACCAATAAGTATATGCCCTATATTTTCCTGATTTTTACTTTTACTGAAGAATCATGTTTTTCTGGAGGGAGATAGCATGACACCAAGAATCATTACTTTATTCGGAGTCAAGGAGACTGAAGCAATGCAAACTTGAAACAAATTGTCTGGCAAAACAAATTTTCAGAACCTGTGCCGACAGATTTCTTGGTCAAACTCAGAACAGCATACAATTTATTTTTTGGGATCTGCAAGATGTAGCAATCAAATAAAGCTTGAGAAGGAAGGGGCAATTAATCCCAAATTGCTGAAAATAACCCAAGTCTTTGCTCCAACAACTTTGACAGAATGACCAAATGACTGTTAAGAATCCCGGCTTTTAGCACTGTGACTCTGAGTGTAACCCAGGTGACCACAGGGGACTCTGCACACAGGAGGTGTATGCTATGCTGGTTTTTTCACATGTTCAACCTTCTCCCTGAAATGCAAGGAAATGCAAGACCTGCTTTGCAATAATTTGAACTTATTTCCTGGAAATTCAGATCAGACTTCTCAGCTTGTGAGAAGTGCCTATTAATTCAAGGAATTTTTAGATTAGGGTGTCCAGCTGAAAGACTCTTCTTGAAAACTAATCCATTAAAATATGCTTCTTCAAAGAAGCTTTCACCAAAGCTTCTCCAGGATCTTCTATCCCATAGCATAGCAAACTATTTTAAAGCTACACATGCACCAGTGCTGTGTAAACAAGCAACAGCAGAAAGCAGAGAAATTACTTTTCCATATCTCTCAAGCACATTCTGTAACACAGGACTGAACAAGCCACTTTATTTCAGAGATTTCCAGATTATGAATGTTCTTCTTGTTGGGGAGCAGACAGAGGCATCCTTAAACAAATATTTTCAACAGGGCCAATAAAAAAACAGAAGTAGAAGCCGCATAATGGTGATCTAGTTTACAAAAACTAAACCTCAACCTCAGAACAGCATATCGTATATTTCAATCCCAACATTAACAAGCAGCAAACAGTGCTAATGGCCTAAAGAGAACTCCTGTACCTGCAATTACTGCTGTGCTTCAGCTGCACCATCCTCTCCTCCAAGAAAATATTTTCCGTATCTCAAAAAAATGCCTCTGTGTAGGTTTTGCCTTTGTTTTGATATTAACCAGTCTCCTAAGAGTTTACAGGCTCATGCACGCGGCTTAAATATTGGATAACATTACTCGTGAAGGTCAGAGTAGGGACATGCTTATAGGGTTAAAATATTTTGAAGCTAAGTTCACAGGAGAGCACGTAGGCACTGCAGAACAGATTGTTTCACTGAGCACCTACCACTTCCTAATACAAGTAGGGAGTTGGGGACATGGTTTTGCAATACAAATACCTTCATCCCTCAGGAAAGTTTTCGAGGAAGAATAGATGGTTTCTTTTCCAGGAGTTAAGTTTAACAAATAGAGAAGCATAATAAAAGTTTTGGCAGTACAATGGAACAGTCAATGCAATATTCAAGCAGAAGATGCAACTGATCTAAAGGTAACAGCTCAGTGAAGAGCCTCCCTGAGCAAAAGAGAGAAATTGATGATAATGGATCCATTCAACTATGACAGCAGCAAGATGACAAGATGCACTATAGGAATGTATTTCCAATTTACATGAACACAAAGCTCCTTGAACACTTGTTTGTTGGGAACTTCGTTACAAACCTCTCCCTTAATGGGTTCATTGTACTGAAAAAATCTTGATAAATTTTAGTCACATCAGAGTTTTTATACACAAGATGTTCAATCACATTTGCTTTCTTAGCAGCAAAACAGCCACTGTATATTCAGGTTTTATGGAGTGCATGGAAATCTAGCCGAAACTGGACAAACCCAGTTTTTTTGAAACTTGATTCAAGATGCACTGTAACATTTGCTCAAGGATCTCAAGCATTCCTTAAAACTGGAAGACCTGCTGCGTTTTAAGAACTGTGAAAACAACCATTTCTCCCAGCTGCAATCCAAAAAGACTTTAGGCTACGAAGAGGTTGAAAACTCAATTAAATAGATATTGAGAAGATGTAATTTCTCTAGCACTTTTTTTGAGGATGCTTTCTCTCAGCTTAGCAGTCCAGGTTACAAATGCTAACTCTTCTGGCAAAGCTAAGCACTCCCTTCTTGAGCTCTGAAATGACCTTTTAGAAACAAGACTATGGTGCCATCTGCAGGACTTCCCAGATTCATGGAAGCAGCTGCAGGTCAAAATGCCACAGCTAAGGTTAGATGGTCCTTCACTTTTGTACATTATTTCCCTTCAGAAGGTATAGCTGAGCAGCAGGCAGAGCTGACCTGCTGTAGTCAGAGGGAACAATATACAAGGGAAAATGAAATCTGACCTTTCAGAGAAGGTGCTGTGCCAGCAGAATACCTGAACCAATCCAGAGTAAAGCAACCTAGCTCAAAGATGCATCAGATCCCTGACAGGTAAGAAAAAGATTTACTAGAGATTCTTGTTTTGTTCAAGATGGCCCATCATTTGAAAATTTTCTGAGCCCAAAACACATGAAAGAAGGACTGCTGCTGGCTCTAACACTAAAGATGATGACAATTTGCACATAGCATGAAAAGCAGTCTACAAATCCAGCTATTTGACATTTAGCTTCAGTGACCTCATCTGCTATTTGATGTCCTGTAAAAGCATCACCAGCATGAAGATTTTGGTAGTTCTGTGAATTATCTTGGTAATTAACCACATAGTGGCATGCCCAGCCAGTATTAATTTACCATGCTCTCTAACAATTTCTTTGCAAGTCCACAACTTCATCTAAAGTAAGCAAAATTACTGGTTTAGAAAGTCAGCTGTGGCTCCAGTTAGGGAGCCCTAACACTGAGCTTCCATTGCCTAGTCAAAAACATCTCCCCGCACTTACTGCAGCCTTCTTGAGCACATTGCCACATCCATCAGCTCCAACTCAAGAAAGACTTAAGCCTGTATGAAGACCAAAGCCATCAGCAAGCACTGCTGTTCATTCTGGTGTCCTATAGCTAGGGTTTGTTTTGGAGCCAAATAGCTGATTCAGAGCACTGAGTGAAGGTGATCTCTAAGGGTGCTAACCCACCTTTTCACCCACAACTCTTCTAGCATAAATGGGAAAAAACGCACACTGAAGCTGTAATCCTCATCAAGAATTCTGCATATTGCAATCACTAACATAAAAATATTCACATGTCCAGCCTGAAGAATTTTCCACAGCTTCAGAGCACCAACCTCTATCCAATTTTATTTGGTATTCTCATTCAAAATACAGCACACTTCAAAACCTGCAAACCAGTTTCTCTCCCAGAGGCATTACTAATTTTAAAATTTTATAATGCAGTGTCCAGAGGCAACTCATTAGGTAAACTAACAGCCTAAGACTCAGTAAAAGCACACATTTAAACCACTGAAGTTTTCTCCTGCCACGAAAGCAACATCATGAGATCAGAGCAGAACAAAAACACTAGCTTCTGTCCAAAAACTGACTGTCCCTGTGAGGCTGCCCAGAATCCCTGCTGGCATGCTCTGTACTCCAGCACAATACTCGAGCCACGTGGAGCAGGTTATGGGAAATCGGAGCACAAGCCAGGAACATGGCTTAAACTTGACCTACTTGCAGAGGAAGACATACGGAATGCCACATTGGATTAGGATGATTTGGCCCATTACAGCCTTATGGGGTTGTATGATGCTGCGTGTAGAGTCATGATCAGACAAGCGGAAAGCAAAGGCATATTTTCAAAACAAGTCTTGCACGCATGCCCTTCCTGTGAAAAACATCCCAACACATTTCAGTGACCCCCGCCCCCCCAGGCTAAGCCCGGGGGAAATGTAATAGAAATACGCAATGCAAATAAATTCATCTGAGCACCGAAGAAATTTCACCTCTCACACCTGGAAGAAAAACTGCATTAACAAAGATATTGCTTGCAACTAGTGAGCAGCTGAAGAACTTTGATCACAGGCAAAACACCACAAAGGTGTTCATAAGTGATATTTTCTATTGGTTTTTTGTTCTATTGCAATAAGACTAGTGTTAAAAACCAGTTAAATAAATAGATTTTAAAAAAAATTTTGTGATATCTGAAGAAAATCTGCTTCAAGAAAACATCAGCATACCTTTTGGATATGCATAGGCTATTCCCAATACTAAAATCTGCAGTATGAAAACCGTACTCCCTGAAAATCTCATATGTAGTTAAGCACAACACTATATGGAAAGCACATCTAATGAAACAACAAACATTTTGTTCCTGGGATTTGAATTTTACGTTTTCATTTGGTCACGTAAGTGGGGCATAAATCTCCAACTCAGAGACATTTTGGCAAAACAGTGAGTAAAAAACATGCATAGTATTAAAAGTTTTGCATTATAGTGGAATACCACCACATTATAACACTTGCAATATTACTACATAAATAAAACACTTACTGAATGTCTCCCTAAACTGTTTTTCTAGATGAATAATCCTATCAGCCTTTTTCAAGGCTTATTGAACAGTATCTAGCCATGAACAGGGAGAAGGAAGAAAAAAAAAAAGAAAAAAGAAATGAGGCAGCGGATAGGTGCCTGCCCACATCAGCTGAATCCAAGGCAGCCCTTAGCAACACATGGCATCACAGCCTGGCAGCCTATAGGATCCTGTGTGGCTTCCTCTGCCAATGAAGCAGCAAAGCTTCACAACCAGTGAGAACATTTCTGCCCTCAACCTGAAATGCTAGAGACTGCTGCAAAGATGGAAACAGGCTGGTAAAATGCATTGCAGGAATCACTCTTTTTTGATGGCTGCAACATTCTGCCTGGATACAAACGTATTTTTCCTAGACTAATGCATATTTATTTCTCTTCTGAATACTACTAGAGCAGCAGAGATGCCTTCTGACACGATTTAATTTCATAGATTGATGTTAGTGGTGTTTCAAAGCAATAAAGATTTGCCATGATACAAAATCCCAAAGCAATATCATATGTACCAGAAAATAAATAATTAGAGTCAATATTAAAAAAAAATAGTAGTTGTCACTCATTATCACCTTTAGATTTAGGAAGAAGCAGTTTGGTGCCATTAGCTTGTAGCAAGTTATATTTTACATAAGCTGGTTTCATTTTCAGGATTCATCACAGATCTAGTAACATCAGTAATATTAAAGGTAACAATTCAAATTGTGTCACCTGTATAAATGTGCTGAATCAAACACACAAGTGAAATCCCAGAGCCACTCCCAGCTCTGCACAAAACACACAGTTTTACTTCATTGACAGACAAGTTTTTCAAGCAAGCATTAAGATTTCAGCAGTTTTTACAGACATTTTTGGGACAGAGTTCCCAGTCCAAACCCATGCCCAGACCTGCACACAGCTCTCCACTGCTGACACCCAGTGGCCACAAATCAGGGACTGCAAACCAACAAGAAGAGTAAAATACATGCAGGCCAAAAATCTCCCTCCAAACCTCCTAAAATAGTCTATATCACTGAATTATTTGGGCTTCAACCATTAGCATCTTATCTGAAAAGTGGAAAAACAAATTATACACCCAGATTAGGAAACGTTTTTATACGAGAAAGTATTCAGACTACTGAAAAGCTGCTTGAAGCTGCTTCTGATGTCAATTCATTTAGCTAAACTGACTTTGATACAATAACCTATTTTAGCTGAAGTTGTTTTGGGTTGGTTTCTTGTTTTTTTTTTCCTGAGATCACACATCATCAATAAAGTCGCCTTTAGAACAAAACTGAATTCAAAACTTGTCATATCAGGAGGATGGAGGTCTGCCAGGGAAAAGAGACTAGTGAATTGACTCACATTCTTCAAAACCACAATTGTAATATACAGTCAGAGGAGTGTTTATTCAGTCCATTTTTCCTCTTAGATGAAATCAAGGGAAAGGCACAGAAGAATCCACAGTTTCTTTAGAAGTAGTCTTAGAGCCTTGTTAATTTGGGAACATTTTAGTGGCACAGCTGACACTGAATAACGTATTTGACAGAGGCTACAATAAAATAACTAAGCATGCTCACACAAGTCTGGAATAAACCAAATTTGTCTGAAAGAATTACACTTGTTTTTAAAACAGAACTTGCATTGAATAGGGCAGAGACTGTGCTCCAGAAATCTGCTCTGATTTACCCTTCAACAAGTAACTGCACAATTTTTTCAAGCGTGAATCTGGAGTTGAAAATAATGAAATACTCTTTCCTTTACAAAGGGACCATTCCCATTACATTGCAGCCATGGGGAAAACCCATCTTTTTCAGTTCAGGGACATTTCCACTGAAGGCAGGCATTTCTCATTCTGCTTTGGCCTCAGCCCTGGGGATGCGCGGAGCCTCCTGCAGCGCTTCCTTTCCCCAACAGAGGCCGCTGCCCTACCACGGGATATTCCAGAGACTGGGAGCAGCATGTGCCATGGACCCCAGAGCCCATGGACCAGACGTGTCCCTCCTGCCCAAACCCTGCCTTCAGTACCGGCACTATCCTGGAAACGCTGGCTGACCTCTAAGTCTGCCTTTTTTCAAAGTAAACTGAGAGCTGTGGCAGATCTACACTTTTTTTCTTCTTTTAGAGAAAAGCTGCTCACTCTACAAAAGATGACATGTCTTTAGAACTACCACACTGCCAAGAAAGTTTCATATTTCCAGGATGTCAGCCTATAATTTAAGAACCCTCAAGCTCTCATCTCCAAAAAAACCAAACCCAACAATAATTTGTATACTAAGTCCTTCGCTGGCCAATCACCTCTGTATAAAGAAAGTAAAACCCCAACTAAAAATAAGAAAGTGCCCAAAACCCCCAAAATCAAATCTGCAAGTTTATTTAAATGCTAAAAAAGTAGTATGTTTTCAATTCCTAACTTCCTAATAGTCCAGCTGATGTGCCATGTTTTAGTTGGTATTTCACACATTAAACAGCACTTCTCTGTCAGCCTAGTTTGATTTGGAAATGGTTTTCTTTCAGAGGAGCTGCATTCCCATCTTTCAGACTGCCACACTTGTCAGTATCAGAGCTGGGTGAAGCTGCACTGAGGATCCCACAGCCTTGGCAGTGCTGCCATCTAATGCACCAGGGCAAGGAGTACAAGCACCCACACCCCCTCTGCAACACTCAGGTAAAATGTTTTCTGAGTTCAGTCCCAAAAATGTGGCATCCCTTCAGTGCCTTGGCTTGCAGTTCTGCACTAACCATGTCACGACAAATTATCTCATCATCAAGCTGATGGATATAAGTAGCCATTAACATATTCCATCTTAAGGGACTCCTAATGCAATGTCACAGTGCTAAACCACCAGCCTTGTGTGTATGAACCTGACACTGACTGTCCACCTGAGAATTCAGTTCAGAGAATTCAGACACAGTAGCTCTGAAATATCAAGGAGGAAGTGAAGGCCTATGGCCTTCCAAAACATGGAGCTGGAAGGGCAGATCTCCATATTTCAGGACAGCTTTCTGATTATTCTGTGGTCTTTCCTTTTTCTGAGACACAGTCAGACACAGTATGTTTGCAGGATACAGAAGGCTAATGAAGCACATCAAGACGATGATGGTACAACAGAGGATGAGTAGCAGGATGATGCTCCTTCCCATCCCATCTGTTTTCAGAAACAGTAACAAACAGACATGCATTAGGCAGGGCAGAGGGATAAAATTGGTCTCTACGTGTTTTTTTTATTTACTTGAAGTTTCAAAACTGACTCCTTTCAAGGTCAAGGATCTACAGCCATCTTTGTCACATCCAGTTACTTCTTCGGATCCCCTCAAAAGACATACCAGCAACTACTTTTATTGAACCTGGATAGATCTTCTTGTTGGAAAGCAAGTGTTAAAAAAAAATCCCAGCTAAACAAAAACATCCCACTGACTTCACTGGTTCAGATTTCTTAAGCTGTGCAAATATGGTAACTTTTTATCCCATTTTTCATTTCTACCATCATCTCAAATTTTATTTTAATCTTAAAAATCAAACTAAAGGTGCCCAGTAAGGCTAAGGTATTATAAGATAATTAATTCTCATCCACCTGTTGGAAATATGGAGAAAGATTTGCTATTCTTCAGTGAAATCATACAACCTGAAATCCATTAAGATCAGTAAAAAATATACAGAATATCATGCAGAGTTATGATTTTATGCAGTGGTCCATCTGTGAACTCTACAGGTCCATCTCCTCTCCTCTCACAAGAAGTTTGCAGCAGTTCCCGGGGAAAACCAGGTACATAGGCAGAATGGAAAGACATTAAGAATACTGAACACATTCAATAATCACATATCACTCTGAAAAATATTTCATCTGAAAATAAATACTAGAAGAACCACAAATACATGGTATCTCTGTTCATATTATTCCTTAAGCACCTGCTCACACAGAGGACTGAATATTAAGCTTTTTTTCAAATTTTTACCTTATTCAACAGCAACATCTAGTTCAGTTGTCCTACTCTTTAAAACTTCACCAAACTTTTCCATAGTTTCCAGTTCTTTATTTCACATGTAGCTTGGGTAGGGTTTATCAGTCTCTCCCAACTCTGAACACTGGTGATTACCGAATGATTTATGATGCTGTCAAGCATCTAGCAGCTAACTTTGTCTTGGCATAGCTGGAGAAATTGAAAGCATCAGGAGTCCGACACCCCAGCTTCTGCTGAAGTGGATACCACACCACCTTGACTTACAAACATTCTATCTTCAATACCTGAAACACTGTTGGTTCCGTTTCTTCAAAGAAAATAGAAATTATGTGCCATGTGCTGTAGTCGTTTGCTGAACAGCATTCTTCTTCCTGCAGATAGTATTATTCCCAGCAATGCACCCTGAGTTTTCCTAGCTTTTCTGGATGACTCTCACCTTCCTGAGCAGAAGCAGCACTGCTCTAGTAGAGGAGTAAGTGGAAGGTGTGAAAGGATGTGCAAAACCAAGTGCACACATGCAGAGGGAAGAAAGATGGTGATCCTGGAGCCTGGACTTGCCTAGATGGACACATTGTCTGAGTCACTTTAGTGACTCACTTGAGTGACTTTTATAATGTATAATTTGCAAAAGCACACAATGCTGTTAAAAGTCTGCACTAGTTTCAACTGCAGCTTTAACAGCACCCTCAAGGACTTTGTAACTAAAAGCTATTAAAGGAAAAAGGTATTACTGCTGCTAGCACTAAATGTTTTTCCACTAAAGATTTAGAAAATATTGCTGTATACTTGCCCAGTTTCTAGACTCATTCTTTAACCCAGAGGCACAAGTCAGTAAGCAAGAAGGACTGTGGGCCTGAACCAGCAATATCATAAACCTTCCTAAGAAGGACAAAAATGTGATAGCACATCAAAACCTGCAATTCTGCTAAGTATTTTAAAACATGAATTATGAACTAAAATAAAGAGAATTATTTTAGTAACACATCTAGATGCCATATATTCCTAATTCTGAGTGGAGGATTCAAATAGTTTTGGACACAGCATTAGAAAATGTTTTCTATTCTTGTCAACAAAACTGATGACAAATTGTATTGGATTTATGTGGCAAGGTTGTGGTGTTGGTGGCAGGGGAGCTCTGTGGCGGACTTCTGTGGGAAGCTGCCAGAAGTTTCCCCCATATCTGACAGAGGTAATGCCAGCCAGCTCCAGGATGGGCACACCACTGGCCAAAGCCCAGCCCATCACTGGTGGTGACAGTACCTCCGGGATAATGTATTTAAAAAGAAAAAAAAAAGTTACAGCACAGAATTAATTGTGGACAGAGAAAAGGAAAGTGAAAATATATGAGAGACACCAAGAATACAGGGCAGAAAACTTGGGCCAGTGAGGAAGAGGAGGGAGGAGGTGATCCTGACACTGCAGCAGAGATTCTCCTGCAGCCTGTGTTGCAGTCCATGTTGAGGTAGCTGTGCCTGCAGCCCATGGAGGACCACAGGGGAGCAGAGATCCACCTGCAGCCTGTGGAGGACTCTGCACTGAGCAGGTGGATACCCAAAGGAGGCTGTGACCCTGTGGGAAGCCCATGGTGAAGCAGGCTCCTAGCAGCACCTGTGGCCCTGTGGGGGACCCACACTGGAGCAGCCTGTCCCTGCAGGACTGCACCCCATGGAAGGAACCAACACTACAGCAGTTTGTGAAGAACTACAGCCCTTGGGAAAGACTTATGTTGGAAAAGTTTCTGGAGGACTGTGTCCTGGAGGAGGGACACCCCACACTGGTGCAGGGAAGGGCTTCTCTCTCTGAGGAGGAAGCAGCAGCAGCAGCAACAACCTGTGGTGAACTGACTGTAACCCCCATTCCCCATCTCCCCTGACTGGGCAGAGGAAGGGTGAGGTAAAGAACTGGGGATAAAGTTAAGCCTAGTAAGGGAGGAGGGGTGGGGGGAAGGAGCTCTGATTCAAATGGTAGTAAATTCAACTAATTTTTCTAAGCTGAGTCTGTTTTGCCCGTGACAGTAACTGGTGAATGATCTCTCCCCACCCATCTCAATCCATGAGCCTTTTGTTGTATTTTGTCTTCCTTCTCCAATTGAGAAGGGAGTGACAGAGTGGCTTGGGCACCTGGCATCTAGCCTGGATTAACCCACAACACAAATCCATTTATAACCAGCTACCCAGAATTCAAAGGCTTTTTGGTGATTAATCAAAAACAGAAGAAAAATAAATCCTACTTCACATTTGGTACCATTACCTTCCCAACGTGACAGAAGATTAATAGCTCTGCTGGCGAAGCACAATAAACATGAAGTATAACAAAGACCCCATGCAGTAGCTTAGATGACAAGCAGTAGGTTATAAAACTAAGAGCTAACACCTTCACATGAGCATGTGCTACCTCTCTTCAGTCTCACAAACTGGTTCAGAGCACTGGTTTCTGGCATAAGGGATCTGGTTCAGCTACACAGTAGCTTTACTAAAGAGACAGAGAGAAAAACCACCAAAACATTATCTCTTCATCCAAATAGTTCAAGAAGTTGCACAGTCTTCTAGGGTAAGTTCACACAAGTGGCCATACCACTTTAACTCTGTGCATAATGTGCCTTCTTTGAAGTAATGGGACTTCACATGACTCTGGGTGAAGAGTTTTCAAAATCAGCCTCGCCAGGCTGTGCAAGCAAAAACCAAACCCTTACAGCCTGGTTTAGAATCTTTAAAAAGACAGGCATAAATTCAGTGAGGGATCAGGACTCCCAGGGAACACCACATATTTCAAGAGTTGTTGAAGGAAAAGAGGGAAACAAGTTCTTGGGACAAAAATTACTAATAGTGAAAGAGTCTCATTTTCTGTCCTTTAACATACTACAATTTTGCTTAGTCAGCAGTTTTCAAGCAGGTTAAGTTTCAATTCTTACCTACAGCCAGTGCTGCACTCTGTTCTTGGCCTCCAGTCTGTTTTAAAAGAAAAAAAAGAGATTATGGAAATTAATTCTTTTACACCAAAAGTCTTAAATGCCATGCAATGTGACCTTGGAAAAGCAAACACACATCTGTTCCAGAAATACTGTTCTTGTGTTATCTACTTCATAAACACAGTCCTGGATCCATATGCCACTGAGACTTTTGAAAAATATGCTAAGAAAATGCAATTCAGAACTGTGCTTTATCTCTAGGCATACAAATAAATAGGGAATGCAATTATTTGGCGATGAACGTGCTTTCAGGGAGAAAGGCTGCCATATTAGATAATTCATAAACACACATATTCCAGAATAAATTTAATAACTAAAGAGTCAAAGTTGCAAAGTTGCAATAAAATACCGGTGGCAAACTGTTCTGCTTGCATTTCACATTGCTTTAACAAGAAAATCATGCAAGATTCTAATCCAACCACACAAATGTGGACTTGAAAAAAAATTCAAGGCTTGCATGCTGACCTCCAGAGAGGCATTTTCAAGTCACCACTGAAAACCATTTGCTTAACAAAGAAAACTAGTGTTCTTGGACAGCCTCAGTGTGCTGCACACATCATTACCACCATCCTAATGTGGTGAAATAATTATGTTAATAGTACAGTTTAAAGGAGAAGATATGGTGTATTATAGTAACTCAAAGTTTCACAGGAAATAATAGTGTAACATTAACTAGGGAAGGCTCTGAAGATATACAGCAGCCCAGGCAAGAAGCAGAGTGGAGACTATAGTGAGAATGACTCTTCACAGCCCAGAGAACTGAACAGAAGCAAAAAGATGACCATCAGACACATTAACAACTGTAGAAATTTAACTCTCCATTCTTTCCAGTGCATGCATCTCCCTCAAAGAAGTTTTCCCCTTGACCAGGCTTAAGTTTGGGTAGCAGCTGCTTTTGCCTTTGCCCATTGACTTCAGCTTCCCTTTTCTCAGAAATAAGCAACAGTCAGTACTTCAGGACAAAAACATGGTTAACAGCACTGTCTTCGTAGGAGCTGCTGCAGTTCCCTAAAATGCACCCACTCTCATTAGGCATATTTTAAATACGGTTGGTCTTTTTCCCTTTCTCAAGTCATGCTTGAGACCTCTCAATTTGTGCTTTGAGACAGCACATCATAAATAAAACCCTGGAAATCTCTGGTCCCCTGCAGGTTAGGGCTGAACACAACTGACATTGTAAAGAGAAACTGAAACCAAAGTGCAACTCAACACTACTGTAAGAAGCTAATTTCCTGAAAAAGAGTGAAAGAAAAGTCAGATAGGACTGTGCTATAAACAAAAACAAGAAGCCTAAATTCATTAGAATGAGCAGACTATAGAAATAAATCTGAAAATGAAAGAAAAAAACCACCACTGTAGCAGCTAGTCTGGGCACTTTAAAAAAAAAGCATCCTCTAATGGTACACTATTTGATTACTACGGAAATACCCATATTTCCAACTGTTAGAATTATTAGGCAAAAAAAATGAGCATTGCTCAGCTCTTTCCATCTTTCTGGACACAATGCATAGAGACACAAGCACTTACCACCTGCAAGAACAACAAGGTGGCTTGTCCTGAAGGCTTCAATGAATGAGTGGAAGTTAATAATTAACAAAGCCTTATAGGACTCTAGCAGTAATGAAGGCAGGAGGAGAAAAGCAAAGCCATTAGGCAAAAGGGAAGCAGCAGGAAAGCTGAGAATTATAGGTCAGTTGGACTATCATCAATAAGAGGCAGAGAGATGTTAGCACAGGAATCCATAAAATGGTTTCCTATCTTTTAGTACCTATGAACAAGCCTTTGAGCAAAACAGCTCACACTGAGCACCGCTGATGCTTTTGCTTGGCTTATACTGGCAAGCTGATAGGTATTTGATTTTTTTGCATAGTGTGACTTCACAACACGGTATTTTAAATTTAGAGGTTATACTGAGCAATATAATAAAGCACTGCCTAAATGGATAAGATACTGACTTGCTGATCTCTAGTCAGGGAGTAACATCAGCAAAGATGCATTAAAATAAACACATGTGAAATGACTGGTATAATGGATTCTTTACAAGATGAGTTTTTGCACTTTGGATACACCTTAATTCAGACAAAAGAGTTTCTAAATGAACAACTCTCTCAGGTTCAAAGTGCACTACTTGGGTTTTCATGCTGGGATGGAGGATTTGCAAAACCTCTGAGCTTCCTTTTGACTTATCCTCAAGGTTTAGATCTGAGGATTACTATAGAAATACCACAAATGGGCACAAGATGAGACATGTAAATTAAACAAATTAATAGGCAGTGAAAATTGAATAATTCAGACCCAGAGTTTTTTAATTCCTTGTGATTCTGAGGTAGTCAAATGTTAAATGTTACATTAGTGAGAACAAAGTTCTGGGCAGGAAAATTAACTTTACTCAACAGGTTACAGCTCATGGAGTCAAACAGCAGAAAGATTAATGCATCCCATTCCAGGGATTTCATTTAGACACACAACCCTTTCCCTTACTGCAGCCTAACTTCACCACAGCAGAAATATGCCAAAGCATATGCCAATATCTCAGGCCAACTACAACAGAAATTCAAAGAATTGTCACAACAATTGAAGAACCAAAATGGAAAACCATCTAGAGCCATCAGAGAGGGACAGTGAATCATCTAAACTGCAGCAAAACAGAAACGAAGTCAAGCATCATTCAGTTTGTCAGAGGAAAAGCCTGTATATAAGAGGTCAAATGGTACCCAGATAAAAAAGATGCAGTAAGTAAACTTGGCATAGTGAATAACGAAACTGGAGAAAAAAACACCAATGAAAACTGGCTAACCACTGAATAAGCCCTGTGTTTTGGGCATCCACCTCATGTTGAACTGATTGCTGCTTAACTCAGCAATACATGAAAATAGATTTCACATGAGAACAGCTAACCATTAACTTCCAGTATGAAACCACTGTCTTCTGCCCAACTCTGGCTGACCTAATTAAGAAGCCTCTACACTCAGGCATAGACTTGTCAGTGACTGTCAGTCATGATTTGCTACAAGAATGGTGATTTTTCAGGCTTTCCAACACTCAAGTTCTTCTGCCTATTAAAAACAGAAAACACTGAGCGGTAAGAAATAATTAACAACAACTTTGCACCAAGAATCTAAATTGCTTTCTGTGTACTCAACTGGCATCTCAACTCATCAGGGAACTTCAGAAAGTAACTTCACAAAGCTTACAACATTTACTAGCAAAAGTTTGCATGGGATTTATGTACTCTATGTGAAATACTTGGCACCCAGACTAAAGTCGTTTTCAAAACACAATAGACTGCTACTCTGACAGAACAAATGTTTAAATTCCTAGTTTGCAGTTCAAGCTTGCACTAGGACTCCTCTTGATAAGCATCACCAACTTGAAATCCATGCAAACCAGCTGTGGACTATGGCACATATGGTCTCAGTTCATTAATCTTAACAGCCCTTGGATACGGAAGATAACAGGATCTAGCTCAAAGACTACTTGCCCTGGAAATTTTTAGATGCTCTTGCTCTCTTGGTTCAGTTTCAGACTTGAAGTAAAGTTTGCAGAGACAGCTATAAAAAATTTGTTACCTTAGAAGTACACACTAAAACTTAAAAACCAACCTCCATCCAAAACAGAACCGCAAGTCAAATACATTCCACATCTTGTGGGTAATAAAAAGAGAAAACTAAGAAATGTTTAGTAATAAAATTTGATTTTTACTTCAGTAACAATAACAGATGTCTAAGCTATAAAAATAATTCATTCCTAAGATCATGTTTCAAAGGGAGTTTCAGGGCATCTGCAGATGAACCCATGGTTCAATGCTAAATGGATGTGAACTCTGGTGTTTAACATCAATGACTGTAGACAAAGATTCTTCTATATCTGTATGGCAATTGTATATGAGACTAAGATTAGCAAAGCAGGCTACCACTACTGCAACGTGACCTCAGTTCTTCATAAAGAGCAAGTGTACTGGTTGCTTGCTATAAAACCCCTTTTTTGACTTCTGACCGTAAAGCTCCAGCTCACATCTTTCTTCTCCATTCATTTTCATTTATCTTGGTGAGGAAAAATTGCATCTCAGAAGTCCATGTGTTATATTAAATCTTTCCCTATCCTGTGCAAGTTCTCAATGCTGCCACAGTACCTAATATTACTTGCTACACTGAAAACCACGTTTTAATTTCATAATTTAATGATAGAAATGGACTGTGAATGTATCAGAGGGTCTAGTGCTCCATTACAATTTTTCAAGGTTATTTCATTTTCCCTAATTATTACACTTTCACAGGACACATTATCTCCAAACCATTCCTGTTGCATAGCAGCTTCACTTCATACCATCTTAATTTCAAAGTGTTTTTTTTTTCAATACCTTTTGCAGTTAATGTTTCACATTATATGGTTGTGGACTTCGCAGTGGTGGGTAATGGTTGGACCTGATCCTGCACATCTGTTCCAACCTAAAAGATTCCTTGAGAGCTTTCAGAAAAGTTTAGATGCTGCATTATAGACCAACAGGAGGGACACAAGGTTTTACACAAACACTTTTCAACAACTTAAGAAAAAAAAAGGGAAAATTAAAAGCTTACATGGCAGAAGAGGATATTCACACAAAACTAGTATTCAGCATGAAAATTTATATTTCATCCACTTACACATGTGTTCCACAACAAACCATTACTTTGGCTTAGTGGGAACAGTAAAATAAACCATCATAATCTTCTTTTTTGCTTCTCACAGCTCTACTCAGTCCCCTGCAAGCAGAATATCAAGTACAAGGGATTTTTTAACCAAATCAGAAAGTTAATTTAAATATTGTCAAA
Source organism: Toxostoma redivivum (assembly GCA_013397375.1). Taxonomy (NCBI): domain Eukaryota; kingdom Metazoa; phylum Chordata; class Aves; order Passeriformes; family Mimidae; genus Toxostoma; species Toxostoma redivivum. The sequence goes on from VXBI01024179.1 coordinate 1,159,312, forward strand.
TAAACTTTTTCACTTATAGAAACAAGTTGAGAAAAATAAATGTTGGGTAACCAGAAGACAAGTAAGGAATTTTAGTAAAACAGAGATGGGACTTCTTTAGTTGTTTAATTTAGAGTTGGGTTTTTGTTTGTGGTTGGCTGCTTTTTCTGATAGTGGAGTAGGGGGTAGAGCTGTGGTACTTTAGTCTAAGCAACACATCTTCTGGTTTTACTGGGAAAAAAAATAAAAAAGCCTGCAAGAATTATTAAAGCAATTCCTGTGTCTAATAGTCAATTTCTCAAACAACTGAACTTTCTACATTCGGTAACAAGAATCTCCTGTATTTCTTTTGAACTTCCATAAATCCAAATCCTGAAGTGATTTAGTACTGGATATAAAACAGAGCAGAATTTTTATGAGCCCTCTAGAATGCCAGCTTTTACTCCTCAAAGAAGCTCCTGAAATATTCCTAAGGTAGGAAGAGATATAGGATATCATTCCTATGGCTTTAAATTATATTGGCATTCGCTCTCCATTGTATGTTTAACTTCCCCATTACTGTTTTGCCACAATAGATGCTTCCTTTGTTGTTATGCTGTTAATACCCAGTTGTGAAGTGCTCCTGAACACCACCTGAGTGATTCAGCAGGTTATTTATCTAACATATACAGATGATATAATTTATTAGGACTATGACACAGCTTAACCAGAGAGTTCTGGCTCAATATGGTCAAATCAGAAATGAAACCATGCCTTGTCCCAGGAAGATTTCAGCAATGCTCATCCACTTGTACAATACAAACAGAAAGACAAGGAAAGGTCAGCAGGGCTTTCCCATTCACATTATCAGTGATGTAGGAGCAGCTCTGAGCAACGCCAAACCCACAGCCTTATTCCTTAAAGCTTGAACAGAGGAATCCTTATTCCTTACAATCTAGATTTCTACTCTCAGGGTGAAAAAAACCCCAACACTTTCCTCAGGACTGTATTAGGTCATACGAACAGCAAGGAACTTCTACCACATAAAAACCCAAACCCTCCCCCAACAAACAAACACACACAAAAATAAACAAAAAACCAACCAAAAAAACCCAAAACCACAGCCACACCCAAAACCACAGTCACTTACCACCTAAATGATCTTTTTACTAGCTTTAGTGAGTTCTAACCATCAACTGTTCATCAACAGGATCAAAAACTGAGAGCTGAAGCCCAGGGTACCCCTCTGATAGGTAAAACTCTAAGATAAACTTAGACCTAAGTTGATTATGCTACTGCTATGAAGTATCCCATACAGCATCTCTGCTGCTCAGGAGAAAATGGATGTGTTTACTTCAGCTTGCTAAGAACACAGTTTAGATTTTTAAAAGCCTGAAAAGCCCTTCCTATGGACACCAGCTCCAGTAAGTTCTGCCACAGGCTCAGGGCTGAGCAGTTTCTAGGTGACAGTCAAGCAGTTCACTTCAACTCCTTCCCCCAGGGTCCCCAGTGCTGCCCCACTACACAGATCTCAGTAGAGGCAGCTCCTTCCAGTTGTAACTCATCCACAAAAGGAGCATGGATGACTTACAGGACTTTCCAAAAGTGACTCCATGAGAGCATTGGGACAAGCAGAATTTTTTGTAAAGGATGACAGAGGAGCTCTGCTCCCCCCAGAGAAACTATCACAGAGCACTGAGACTCTTGAGAGTGCTTCCAGCACATCCAGGAGCTCTGTGAGCTACCTTCCTAGATTTGCAATAATTGCAAAATACTACCAAGATTTGCAATAATTGCTGCAGCTACAATTCAAAAACAGAAGAGGCTAGAGTTTGAATGAGCTTTTCCAATCAGCTATACATTGCAGTAATACAGTTTTGAAATTATTCCAGTAAAAACATGGGTGATTAGAATACTAAAAGCAATTGTATCAATCATTAGCTGTCCAGAAAGGAAGACTCCAACCATGTTATTTTAACCTGGGATATTAAATGTTTATTGGGTAGCACGTGAGATGGAAAAACATACAAAAATTAACAGAATATAGGGTAACAAACATGAGAGAGATAACATGGAAAAGTCCAGGCTGAGCTCCTAGGGACTGTTGTGTGTATTCAACAGTTTTGTCCAACAGGCAGGAAAATAAACCAAAAAAAACAGGAGCTATACAAGGTCTTAATCTCTGTATTGTAATTTAACGGCACTGAGTCTCAACAGCTGCAGAATATTTCTTTTCAATAATTTCTCAAATTATTTCCATGATCACCTAAAAGGAGGCAATCCGCATCAGAGGAAGTTCAGATGAAACATGAAGGAAAGCTTCTTCACTGAGGGGGTGTCTGATCAGTAAACAGGCTCCCCAGGGAAGTGGTTATGGCACCAAGCCTGACAGAGTTCAAGAAGCATCTGGACAATGCTCTTAAGTCATATGATTTGGTGGCAGGGAGTCTGCAAGCAGCAGAGAGCTGAACTTGATGATCTGTGTGGGTTCTTTCCAACTTGAGACATTCTATGATTCTAAATAATAAAACTGCAGTTATTGTAGTCGAGCAGTAAGCTGAACACTAACAAGAATGAAAGGACTGTATGTCTACAGTTCAAGTGCCTACAAAGTTTAAAAAAAAAAAAACACAGCAGCCCTCCCTCCACAAAACCTAGAATTATCCTTTAACAAGTGTTTAAGAGTTCTCTAAGTCAGGAAGTGAAATAAGGAACATCTGACATTAACCTAATAAGAAGAGACCACATAAAACTTAATATGAATGTCCAGTCACCTGTCTCAACAAGTACAGCTTTTCAGGTCAAATGTCTTTCTGATGAGAAAAGTTTACATATTTTGCTGCCCTGTTTAAAAGTGACTTTTCAAAAAGTCAAAACAACCCTTAAATTAATGCCTTTGATTTGAAGGCTCATAGGACAAACAGAATTAAACAGTTCGTGTTGTCCTGAGCAACTATTTACAGAAAAAGAAAAAGAAAAATAGCAGCTTTACCTTCATAAACAAATCGGCATGGATGAAGTCTCAAGCAGAGCATAGTTTACTAAATAAGCCTTTAAACCAAATCCAAAACTCACTTTTTTTCTAAACGGCTCTATTAACTGCTGTGGTAGGACTACTACATGTAAAGGAAGGGTATTTTGGCTCAACACTGAATTCCACTTGATCACAGTGAAAAAATTTTGTCACCGATCATTTGCAGATTACTATGATCTTCATTCAAGGAAAAAAAGATACTACATTATGCTTCCTCAGCATAGGCACATTTATTTACATTGATAATACACATTATAAAACTTTAAAAAATATAGCATTGCATAAAAGCTTCTAACACCTCAATCTATTCCTGTGCTATTGCAGCAAAGCCCCAAGATAAAAACAGCAAATAAATACAAGACAGCTCAGTTCAGCCTAAAACAAGTCAGCTATTCCTCTTTTTTGCCTTAGACTCCAACACTAATGCAAAATAAATGCATGCTGGTAGAATACCAGCATCATGATTAGAATTTCCACTACATCATCTTGAGTGTCAAAATCACAAGTACTTAACCTCCATGTACTAAGAGCCATTTACACAAACCCACCTTCACATCAATGAGACATCAATTCAAGAGGCTCTGATGAATTTACAGACAGACCTACAACAATATATTTACAGCAACAATACCAAAACAGATTGATTTGAACTTGTGGCACAAATGGGAAGTACAGGTGGTTTCAATTGTCCGAAAGATACTTTTTCTTCATATATTTACATTCATTCTGTATACGATCACTGTGGCAGATTATTCTTTTACCCCTCATGTTCCCTGCTGTTTGTATCTGGTGGACTATGCATTGAAAACTTTTAGAAGTATTTGCAAGTTGGCTACATAGGTTTCCTCAAACAAATAAACTCTTCTGAAAGCAGCCATTAAAAGCTGCACAGTTATAAAACCTATTTCCTTGTTTAATAGAGGAAACATTTAGCACTAAGCAAAACAAAACAGAACTCAGTTTTATATTTCTTGCAGCATGTTTGACTTTATATAAACTTCCCCACCAGTCAAAACCAAACAGAATTCTGTAAACACATGGAATAGGGCCTTACTTAAATATAGTATCTCTTCTGCATGAGATCCCTCACTTCAAACCTTTTTTAGGCACACATGTATGGGGACAACAAATTTTCCTGCTCTTTTTAAATTTAACATATATTAAGGGACTTGCACGAAAAGACTCATGTTGTTACTGAAGAAGTTGTAAAGATTCTTCACAAGAAGAAGCAAAACATTTACAAATATGTCAGCCAGGCAAATGTTACTTTCATAAGAGCTATACAAGCCACAACAAAGAGTTCACAAAATTAATAAGAAAATGGCACGTATGCATTTGCTTCCACTTTGTAAACATAATACTGAAGGTGTTTTCATATTTATCAAAATTAGCATAAATGCAAAACCTGTTAGTCCACCCACAGCACAATATCAGTACTGGAACAGAGACTTCACAACACATTGATCTGTTTGCTCAAAACATCACCCCAATATCATTACAGGGGAACAATTCTAAGTTGCACAGAAAAATTTTTAAATCTTCAAGCATGCAGACAAGTTCAAGCTGCATGTGAGAGAGAACACTAAAATGAGAGTGAATAATTATCAGAGAGTATACGTGAAAGCAGAAGACAATTATCAAGATCTTTTCTGAAAAAGTGATATACTGGAAAAATGACCCCTACAAGTTAAGTTAGCATAATGAAAAAGAAGAGCTAGTACAAGAAAAATAGGGCAAACACTGAAATGTTACTCATCCTTCAGTGTCTGTGATAATGGACAATTCAAACATCATAAGCGAAAGAAACACCACCTGGATGAAATGGGCATGCACATCTACAACTCTTTGGGCTAGTCTGCACCACATCAAGGACCAGTTGGGTTAAAATTTTTATCGTGGCACCAATCATGCAAGACCCAGACACAGACACACTCTGCCCCAAGGGATGCAGCATCCATGTGTCACATTCTCTTTTCAGCACAGTCTGAGAGTTGGGGGCCTGAGCTCAGAACCTAGGTCAGGTCTAAAATGCAGTAGAGCTCAGCAGGCTCTCAGCTTCTGTCTTCCCAAATCAAAGTTACTGCTGGAAACAGTGAAAGCAAGTTTGTGCTGCACTACCCCAAGCTAAAAATGACTTACTGATCCTAAAGGAAATACTGAATTAAGACAAATACTTTACCACATCTGCAGACAAAGAACTGCTTCATAGAACTACCCAGTTTCACTCAGCATGGCCATCCTGTTAAAGTTCTCTCTCTGAGAGAGATGGGGAAATGATGGGCTGGAAAAGGAAGCCAAAGTAGGAAAGAGACAGAAGACTTCAATTCTAGACTAATGAGCTTTTCAGTCTTCTGTACAGGGAAAGTTATGCACCCAAATTTAGTGAAAGATACACATTATTTACTCACATCATACACAATGAGCATAATCGAAAGTATTATCCTAAAAGTTAGTATCAGATAATTATAATGTGATTCAAAACTTATGTTGGCAATACAATGCTTTGTTACCTCAAATGGTTGCACACTACATGCCAGAGGTCTTTTCTCCTGTAAGCTGAAGGTCATACACTTTCACACCCAGTACTTAGTAATGAGTCTTATATGTATTTTAGCTTCAAGAACTGCAATTTTACAGGCAACAAAACTCTTGAAATTATCACTCAGAAACAACTGTACTGTGCAAGTCATCTTTATATTAAAAAAAAAAGACTAAAAAAGTCAAACTTTGTTTTTACTATGTCATTCTGACAGACGCACACTGCTGACTACTATATGCTTTCAAAACTTTCCTATCATTAATCTGGGTTTGGCAGAATAACCAAACCAAGCCTTTTAATATTCTCTACAACAGCTAAACAAAAGAACTTTATAAAGTTATCCTTGACTGCTTATAAAATTTAGGCAAATTAACCGGCAAGTGAAGATTAATAAAGCATCTGTAAATGCTTAAGTCATGAAAGCTTAATGTTTTCTTATTGGCCAGGATGTGTCTCTTTCCATGTTCATCCTTGAATCCAGCCACACCTCCCCATTTGGGCTAAGAACCCTCCCTCGACACAAGTTTAATGAGCCCTGCAGCTCAAGAGGCAATAGTAAAGAGAAAGGTAAGATCCAAGCTTTATAGGTGTATAGTAAGGTATAATTACAGATGAAAACTGCTACTTCATCCACAACATTAAGTATTTGAGAAGTGAGCTGTAACTCTGGGATCCGCTATCAAGGTGCATATGATTTACCTATGTCAAGACATCCAAATGTCCTAAATTCTCAGGTTTCCTTGTGAGTACTGTAGCTCAACATCTTAACTTATGGGCTGGCAAACTGCTATTAAGTGGCCATGGCTCTTTATGGTGATCCTATTATTGTTCTGTACCTAAAAGCAGCCTGCACATGACTTAGTGTGTCTGGGAATCCCAAGATATCCTTAGTTTTATTGTCATACATTATTCTGAGTGAAAATTAGTCCTCGACCAACATCCATTGAATAATTACAAGCACATTAATGGCATATTCCAAAGTATCTGGACTTCTGTTAAAGCTTCCTTTTTTCTCTCTCCAGACTCTGCAGCACTATATTTGAAGTTTCACTGCTTGCACTATCACACTTCAAATAGTATTTATATAGGACACAGTACAGACACATTTTGTCTCAGCTAAAAAAGCCAAACAGGCTATGTCTAACATGCCATTACAGGGGGGAAAAAAACCAGTCTTTTTTCTCCTATTGAGAGAGCAGGAATTTAGTCAATTTGTATTCCAATTTAAATACCCACATGTTATCCACTGCAACTGAGTCTTTTGTCTGGTGAGCTACAGACAGTTAGAAGGAAAAAATACTGCATTAACTACTTCTTGCTTTCAACTGATCAAAATACTTTGTATCCTTGGCCTAAAACATTATGGAAAATAAAGAAATAGTCTACAAGCAAACAAACCCAGACAAGTGTTTACCAGTTAGTAGTATCTTCTTGCAGTCTTAAAAGAGAACTCCCTTTTTCAGATTATTGATGCAGCAGCTCGTCCTCACAATCTGAAAAAACAGCAGAATCCATTAAGCATAAACAATACATGGTATTTCAATCGCATAAATCAGTGCCAGGGATAAATCAAAGTTAATCCTGCAGTGCCAAGAAACCTACATAATCCTTTACGAATGCAAATGAAACATGTCAATTTAAAAAACACTTGGTGATTTTATGGAAGTGACATTACAAGCAAACAGGGAAGCAGTCTTACAAACTCTTCAGTGAGTCAGTAAGGCTATTAGCTAACCATGATCACAAGCATCAGAAATAGAGCATTGAATCTCAGCATTACTGAGTTAAGTTACATATAGTTACAGTACAAAAAATAGAGCATTACATCTCTGCATTACGGAGCCGAGTTACACATAATTGCAGCAGAAAAAGTAGGTCTCGGTTCAAGCTTTATTTACAGTGTCACATACATTGCACACAGAGAAAAATACTTCATTGCTACGGTTTTCATGAATTAAATAAAAACGACACCAATCAAAGTTTTTACCTATCTGAACTTCCCTAGGATTACTAGGATTTTCTGCTTCAAAACTAATTTTCTGGTTTAGAAATCAGTCTTTGTATGGTCAGACAAAACAGCATTTCCTATGGAAGTGCAGCACTGAGATTCCATTGCAAGCACTTGGAGGGTATTTCAGCTCACTTCGAATTATATAGCAAGCAGCCTACCTTTTTTAGTACAGAAACTGGATGATGAACTGCCCAGAACTGGCACCTTTCTGTTGTGGTGAAAGGTTCATAATTCTTTTCCCTTTGGGATTGTGTAGGCTGCTTCTCTTTCAAGGATTTCAGCTAATTCAAATACTTGAGTGTTGTCACTTAACCTGCCTCCAGTAAAACCACTGCTGTTCCTGCTTCAGGTGCTCCTGGAATCAGAATCCTTCATTTTAGTATCTCACATCTCAAAGGTTCTTTTGGAGAGTGATCTTCCCATTTTGTCCTCCAATTCCCTTTCTGCTTCTTAAAGCAAAGTCAAGCACATACTGCAACACATCTGTTTTTAGCACAAACTTGGTTTAGAAATATAAAATCCCTCTCATGCTATTTCAAATCCACCTGAAAAGGCATGAAATATTCAGTGCTACTTTGTATTTAATCGGCTATCAGCAGTTCCTCTTATATCAGATAATCCTGATTAACAAGCATTTAACAAAAATATGTTGCTTTGCAGTTAAATTTTTAATCGCAAATAACATTACTGATTTGTCCCAGCTAGGGAAGGGTGGAGGGAAGAGGGAGAGTTACAAGAGTTATATTCCCTGAGGCTGGAGAATAATTTTAGTCACAGTGAAAACTACCCTCAAAAGATGCCACCCATTGCCTCCTACCCTCTCTGCAAAAGAAAAACTTGCAGCCCGAAGAGCATAGCTAGGAGAAAAGAAGACAGGGACTCTGAGATACTATGAAAAATATAATGGCCAAATAAAACCAAGGGATGCTATTCACAGCTACTGAAGCAAATAATTGCAACAGACAGTTGAAAAGCAAAACCAAAAAAAGAATAATATTAACTAACGATAACTTTTGCCAATTTGTGTCAAGGCAGCACCTAAGATAAGGAACTGCCTGTCACTTTAATGTGTTGGTGGGTTGTTTCCTGCAAGTGTTGTAAGATGCACTATTTCTCTTTCTTGCAGAAGGGGAAATCTAAAAAACACCCAAAACATACTCTCTGTTATTGCACTGGCTTTTTTTTTAAAACTGTTCTGCCACCTATTCAATCCCTTTCAATCACGGACCTCTTGCCAGACAAGTGTATAGGTTAACAATTATCTTATAAACTGAATGGAAGCCGTAAGATCCTTTCATTCAAGCTGCTTGGTGACAGCTGAGCAGAGTGGTTCTATCACTGCCAATAGTCCATATTAGCACTGAAAGTCCTGCTGACCGAGTGACCATTTAAGAAACTGAACCAGTTCCTTCAATACACTCAATCATTTTCTTCTATCCTGCTACACTGCAGTATGAAAAGCTTCTTATTCACTACCAAAAATTGATTTTTTTTCAAGCATGATTGATCATTTCATTAAACAGAAAACTGTTACATTTCCGCTGTTCTACTGTCAGGACATAGCATCACGTTGGCAAATTTGAACGGTTAAATCTCCTTGTAACTACTGAAATCAGAAGCAGGCTTTTCGTTTACTGAAAGGAATACCTAAGCCCACTGGAGACTCTTCTGCCCTCTCCAGTCCTGCATTGCTCCCACTCCTGGCTGCTCAGCATTTCCTGTGCTGTAGTTCCTCCTCCCTGAAAACCCATTTCTGCAAACTGGCTTCAGGAGAGAAAGGGAAGCAATGCCAGCAGTAGTAGCTGTGGAGCAATTCTGGACGGGAGAATTCCACCTGGTAGAACTGCCATACATTACAGTGGATTGAAGAGATGATGGAAATATCAGAAAAACAGTGGAAGCACATCATCTGCCAGCACGGGGCAAAGAATTAAACTTGGTGTGATAGGAGGAACTCGAGAGGAAGGAGGTTGCTGCACAGGAGCACTGGGTAGCACCACATACAGAAAGGACAAGGGTGCTGAAGTGGGAGCACACGCAGAAAAAGCTGCAGGAAACATGGCCCCTTTGGAAGATCTCTATAACTTTCAAGGCAATAATTCCTTATATACAATCTAGATTAATCCGGTCCAGTCCATAAAAACCTGTCAAGAAAGATTTTTGTTTTCTTTTCAAATAACAGATCCCCAGACTGTAACCTATGCTATAAACAACATAGCTGAGAAAAACTAAGTTAGCTGATGTCTTAGATTTGTTCACAAACTAATTTTCTTTATTTCAACAGACCTTTGTGGAGTAAATTAACACTGTTTCTTTGACAGGCTAATGAGAATAGCAGGTGAACAACAAAAGAGTGAGCTCATTCCCAGGAGATATCCTTGCCTGCCCTCCACATGCTGTGTTGGCATAGCTTTGTAGGATGATGAATTCAAAAGAAGGAAGGAGACAATAAACCTACTTGTTCCTGCTAAAGTAAGGAGACTTCACCTCTTGATGTAAGCGACCATCCCTTACTTCATTAGTTTTGTCACTTAAGGGGAAGGTGGAATTAGTACAGCACCTGATTAAATCTTCTTCTCCATACAAAATTCATGCTCAAGAAAACCATTAGCCATAAAGATGCAAAAAGCCTTCTGTGAATTGCACAGTGTTTGCTGTTCCCTGGCACACATGTTTCAACAGGCAGAGGCACAGCTACTGCTTCTCAAGCCTTCAAGTTTCACACTCATTAGAGCTACAAGGAAGAAAACTTCTGAGAAATTTATTAATGGCTACATCCTCAGGAGCAAAGGGTAAAGCCACTAACACAGGGCTTAGTTGGTTTTACTGAGGGACTCAGGGTACTCCATTCAAGACAGTTTGCTGAAATACTGAGGCAAAACAGGCTTTCTCAACTCAAAAGCTTTGTCTGAATTCCATTTAGCCTGTATACCTAACACTGCTGTATAGATATGAATCACATTTAAAAATCATATTACACATATCATCTTTGCCTGTGCTTGATTTTGCTAAGTCCAAAACATAGAAAGCACAAGAGAGACAGTAATGTGGATTTAAGGTGATGTATCCTCCCTAACAGAGATCACAACAGACTGCTAGACATAACAGCCCATCATAAGACATATCTGAAATGCAGAGTATACAAAATGAGCTTATACAAAATGAGCTGAAGAAAAAATAAGCCATAAAGATCCATAAAGATAACTACGTGTCAGAAAGCTTATGGTATCTTACAAACAATTCTAGTGTCAGGCATAAGACAGTACACGCACTGAACAGTCAAAATAACCCCTGCAGAGCTTCTGGCAGGCTACCCTTCATAGTAAATAGCTATGCAAAAAAGAGGCAGAAAGCAACACAATCTACAATAAAAGGAAAACATAAAAATACGATTCACAAATAGGTCCACAGCAAGAAAACTTGAGAATTTTATGTCCTGCTAAAATGATACAGACTACTTTTTTTCCCCTTATGAACATATTTTGCCAAAACTTCAATTTTCAATTGAAAGAGGAAATTCTCCTGTGATTTGAGGAATTGGTAGTCTGAGAACTATTCAAAAATGCCCAGTTATTCACTTCTGCACAGCTGAGAAATTAAGTTGTCATTCCTTTATTTCTAGGACAGAAATGAAACCAAGTGCTTAAGATCAAATAATTACACTAAAACTCAGTAGTTTGAGCTTCAACTGTACATCATGCAGTTAATAACACTGATGGTAAGACACATTCCAAGGTTAAAACTATTTGCCCCCAGAAGACTGCAGCTCTGCTTCCATGTAACACCAGAGCACTCTAGTGACACCCTGACCATTTTCAACACCAAAGTATTCCTTTTTTTTCCCTTTTTTTATTCATCAGAACAGCATGAGTTACAGGACTTAAGCATGCTAGTCCTTACAGATTTGAGCTGCAAACCACTAAATATGGTTAAAAATGTACCTCTAGTATTTATTCACATACTAGAAGGTAATTTTGTGAGTAAATTAGGATCATCCAGTTAGCTAAGAGTTGCAAAGACAGAGATGGAAGACACATATAACCTTCCCCTGTCACACAGCAAACATTTGGCAGAGGTTTAAGGTATTATCAGTCCAGCACAATGTATTCTCTAAATAAGTTACCAAACAGAACACTGACCAGCTTTTCCTTGGATAATTACTCCAAAGTCATAGAATGGATTTCCAATTGTGAACACTTTCTCCTGTCAGTGCTGTATTGCACTGGACTTGCTATTTCAAGCTCAGTACTGTGTCACAGTTTAGCAACTTCCGTTAAAAATACAGGTTTTCAAGATAACTGTAAGTATTACAGAAGGACTGATTTTTAGTAGATGGTTGTCCTTATCATTTTTCATTTTATTATTTATTAATTACAATTGGAAGTAGTGTATGCTCCAATTCCAGTAGACTTCGCTCACACTGCCAAAGTTCTGACTCCCACCAGACTATTAATCACCGTCAAATTCTAATTCACCCAGCTTCTTGGAGCTCAGGAACCTGTATCATTCAGATATAGGCATATCATTTAGTATATCTACTACAAATGCAGCAATAAGAAGGAAGTAGATTTTGTGCAAAAAAAAAAAATTACGAAACTGCTAAATACTTATTCCATTTAGCCATACAATAAGCATATTCCTCTGTTTCAAAGACAAATGCGGAAGTAATATGCCAGTCATTTGAATACTCTTATATTAGAAAGGCTTAAAGTTTAACTGTGAGCAGAGAAGAATTTATCTTGAAATAACACGGTGAGTGTTTTCTCCAGTTCCCTTTTCAAACAGAACTACTCTTCTGAGAGTGACTCAAGTCCTTAGAGTGACTCAACTCAAAGATGAAGAGGCAGGACACAGATGACATGTTCTCCAGATTAGTTATGGAGCAAGTTTCCATAGCAGGGTGAAAAGGGCACATACGTACAGACAGACTGAGACAGGACTAATCTTTTCCTATTTCTAATGACAGGATGTTATTGATAAATACAAAGGAGGATGACAATTAAGTTCAGATCATGTGAATTATAGAAACTTGGTCAGAAGTGCAGAGTCCTTGCAGAAAGTCTGATAATTCTTATAATGAATGTCAGGAGCAGTTCTTTTGTCTTAGAACATTTTTGCCATACAGAGAAAAAGGCACAAAGCACAACCTGGAATATTTCTTCACTCTCAAGTACAGATGCTATGAATTTTTTGACCTCAGCTCTCAGTCATGCATGTTTTCTCCTTCAATACACAACACCCAGTCGAGGTACTGAATTACATTCTAGAAATCAAGAGTTAACACATGGACTGATGGTCAGATCAGTCCTGTTTCTTCTACTCCTACAGAGGCATGATAAAAGAAGATCCTCATGTGGCCAGAACCAGGGGACCAGTTCTGCTTTCTAAGAGTTTTAACTATTAAAGTTATGAGCAAGCTACACAAACTCTTCAATAAGTTAAGAACTTGTAATTACAAGACAGAAGCTGCATATCCTAACTGCAAGAGCAATTTAAGATCTCCATTGGACAGAGATCTGTCCTAAGCAAAGACTAAACACAAAAGACTTTCCCAATAAAAATTCCCTCTGACCAGGCTCTGTTGTGCTTAGTCTTTCCCAGATACACACCTGAAGCCCCTAGTCATAACATGTCCCAGCTTCAGCATCTTTCATATTTTAATTTATAAGTGTCCCAGCTTCAGCTGGGAGGGAGGCACGAGCCTGGCTCTCAGGTCAAGACTCCTTAAATAGAGGGCAGAGTCAGTTGTCCCTTATACTACCCATCATTATGCCAACAAGTCTGGAATGTAAAAATTCTGAAGGGGGAAGACAGCCTAGGAAAGATGCTATGAAGCCCTTGCTCTAGGTAGTTGGTCAATATATCCTTTTTTTTCCCCATTTGCTGTTCAGCTGGATTTAGACAAGCCTGTTATCTAGTCCACAGAGAGGCAGGCATTAGTTCCAGCTCTTAGTGATGTTTACAGTACCTAACTTTATCTGATGAGTAAATAGTTTAAGCTCTTAGCTTAAGCAGTCTGAATGATCTTTTCAGGATCCAGTATTTGTTAAAAAAAACAAAACAAACAAACAAAAAAAAAAAAAACCTGCAAAGCTTATGTTTGAGACCTTGAGTAGAAAGTCTCACAATCAGAAGGTTGTCTGCCGCCTCTCTCAGCTTCTACATCCGCTTCTCACTACCAAGACATTAAAGGCAACTGGACTCCTATTTCTGCACAGGATATCTGATGAATTTTCAAGCCATTCTTACACCCTCACATCTTCTCATTTAAGTCTGTACTGAGAGAGCACAAGATCTTTGTTCAAAGGGTGCTTGTAGATGCCATCATCTCCAGAGGCATTTTCCCTACATTTAATGTGCAAGTTATAACCTCAGTCAAAACAAGAGCACAACAGTTTTTCTATATTACCCTGCATTTGAAATAACAAAGGAAGTATTTAACAACAAGTCTTAAATTTTTCTGCTTAAGCAGAATAGCAAAGTCCAGTGTTCAAATATTCACATACATGTTCTAGAGATTGCAGCAAGGCAGTTAGTTCTTGTTTTTGAAATCAAACTTTACCCCAAACAGAAGTCAAATAAACAAAAAAAACCACCACCAACATTTTTTTTTATTTGTGTCACACTACAAAACTTTTTTGCTATTCTAAGGCTAGAAATACTTACTTAAGACTAACAGATTCTGAAGAACTACTTTCCATGAAGACACAAAACTCACATGAAGAAAAGGAACTGTATTACACAAAATGGTGGAATCATGGCCAGCACAATTCTGATAGACATGAAGTTGCTGTATTTAAGTAAAACTCCAACATCAGACATGCATAGGTAGCAGATTCCCTTCATCCAGTTACCACCTACTTTCAGGTAGATGCCAGCACATTCAACAAGAGTATCATCAGTACAAGCACTTCAAGCATCCTGAAAAAAAGGCCTAGGACCACCAACTTCAAGAGTATCAGTGAAAACCAGGGATAAATTGTACTAGTATGTGTAACCAGACTTGAAATTAAGGTGCCTGGCTTCTGCAATCTCCAAATTTAGACCAGGGACTCCATCAAACCATGAGATGAGATGAGATAGTTGCTCTACAGGCAGAGCATGCTTCAGGCTGTTCCTCCATGGAAAACCCACAGGGCCCTTTACCACACCATGCAACCAGGGCAAGGGCAGTGCCACATACGAGGTTAACGTTCAACCACATGAAAGGCAGAGGCTCCCGAGCTCCTCAGAAAGACAGGAACCGGAGAAGTGTGACAGGAATTGTGGAACACAAGCCCAGCAGCAAGTTCTAGCCTGGCCAGAGGTGCAGACAAAGCACGCATACCTTCAACTTCTAGCAAGGAGCTGGATCCATCATGTGGTGCTGCAGTACTCATCTGTCCAAGGACTATGATTCAGTGCCTACAGGGTGTGTTGGATTTAGTACAGATGCACAGATTAATTGCATGCCATGTATGTGTCTGGCTGCTGACAGAAGGCGGCTACACACATACACCATGAAGAGCACTCAGAAAAGTTAAATATCTGCTCTAACAGGATTGACTGAGCCTTCCTTGCCTTGCTCAGTGCAACTACAGAAAGCTTCCATATCTCTCTCAGAAGGAGTCTCAGAGTAAGTAAAGCTAGTTAACTTTCACAATGTTTAGTTTGAGGGTCACCATGCCCAGCATGGGCTAAAACAAACATTACCTACTATGGAATTATTTGCATTGCCATTCATGAACTTACACCATTTATCAGGGACATCTCACGTGGTAAAGACACTGCCAAAGAACTAGATGATTTATGGGTCTTCTTATAGCAGAAATCTCCTACAGCAGGAACTTTCCAACAACAGACATTTTCCAGCAATCTCTGAATACTGGAATGTGACAAAAACAAGACCAAGGAAGTAAGAAGACTTACATAATGATAAATCTTGTTAATAAAGATATGCTTGTCACTGTGGCTCAACTAGAAAATTTCTTTTGCCTAATGGTATTGTCATAAGCACCACAAAAAGCTCACTAACAAAAGGGAGGGCTGACTTCACAAAAAGCAGTGCAAAACCCCTTTGGCTGATCAAGAGGCTTCCAGGAGATTTTTGTCTTTCAATAAAAATTAATCAGGCTTTCAAGGATTTTGTAACAAGACAAATATTAACTTATTATTGTCTTATCACTCAAATCTAGAAATGGATGTTGGCCTTTGGGGCCTCCATTTCATTTTTATGCAGATTGTTATTTTCTTAAAAATACAAGTATCAGTAAAAATAGGATTAAAAAGAAAGGCACCAACAATGACTAAGATCTTCCATATTGGAAAGTATGAAAAGGTTTCACCTGTATGTACATTTAGTTAATGTATCACTGCAGAGAAACTAAAGGAGTCCCATATTCTATTACTAGCCCTGCTTCTATCTTATAAACATGTTTTATGAGGAGTCATTCAACTGCAGAAACTCAGTCCAGTGCTACAGTAACTAGAAAAACATTCATTTGATCCCTGTTTTTACTACAGCTTCCTATTTGCTTCCAGGTAATTAACACGACCATACCTCAGTTCCTTATCTTATCTTTCTTCACAATGAGGCCAAACATTCAATACTAGTAAGAGAAGGACTTTAGCCAGGTGTGTTGTCTTTGAATTCTGCTACAGCAAGAGCTGGTAAGGGCAGCAATGAATAAAGGCGTAAGCATAGAAGGGGCTGTTAAGTGACTCTGCAAGCAGCCAGTGAGGATATTCTGCATGTGTGCTTCACTCAGGGTATCTCCAAAATCTCTGCACTACATCACATTACAGACAGAAGTTACTGAAGCTGTACAGACCCCAAAATATCAGATAGTGCATTCCTATCCAGCAAAGATATTAATGTGAAACTCTCCGCCATCAGCCTGAAAAATAATGGAAGTTACTGTTTTACTGCTGAAAACTTGAGCTTCTTAAGCCTTTAAGTTAAGGCCCTACAGACAGTAAGAAGTTAACTAATCATTTGAGACAGTCCAACTAATCCTGGACATAAACAGTAACTTCACTTCAACATGTATGTTATAATTAAAAAAAAAATCTTTTATTAAGACTATTTTGAATAATAAAATCCTTCAAGTGCCCCAAACTGCTGATCTAATCATACTTTCACAAAGATAACAAAAATAATTAAAAAAAAAAAAGATGCACATATCAAACAATGTGCTTGAGGGGAAAAAAAAAATTAAGTTTTATCCCAATCAACCAACTTCAATAGTGGCTACTGCTGGATTATCAGAGGAATGTCATAAGATGTCCTGAAGTTAGAACATACTTCTCAAAAAAACAACACTGAACCTACAATAGGACAATTTCCTAAGATGAAAAATGACAGTAAGTGTACAATCTGCATTTTAGTAGGTCTATTTAAGTCAAACTTATAGAAAAAGCTGCTCCCATGGAAGGAGGCTTTGAGCAAGAGAAATCTGTGCTCAGACCATTAACAGCATCCACAAATTCTCTCATACAACAAGAGTCAATAACAAGTCTATAGAACTAGTGAAGAGTAAACCACACTTGGAAAAGTAAAAACCAGCTTTCTGTTTTGCTGGTCAGCCAGACTAACCTCCATGATCACGAACACCATGCTTATGACAAAACAGAGAAGTCATTAAGCAGCTCATGAGACCATGAAAAGCATTTTCAAGAATCAGGCAAGGAAACAAGGATAGTTCAGAAAGGTGGCATCTCTCAATCTGGTTCCATGTCATATTCCTAACAGATAGCAGAGGGCACAGCAACTACACTTCCTCTGCCTACTTTGAAACCAGAAAATTAAAACATATCACAAAAGTATATACAAAACCTGTAACTTCAGGCACACAGACCTTGCCCTAAAAGGTATCACATCCTGTTAATACTGGAATACAACAATAACAAGAACTCATTTGCTGAGAAACTACATATTTGAGGCAGTTTCTGGAGCCTCATGTGCTGCACACACACGGCACCACAAGTGCAACACATAGTAGGAAATTAAACTCTGAGGAAATAATGTCTTCCTTACCTTAAACTCTGTTACACACTATCAAAGTTTTGATTATTATAAGGAATTATCAAACAGTATTTTACAGACTTTTAGTTTCTTCCACTGAGCACTCTGCCTGGAAAGGAAAAGAGCTTCAGCACTAACTTATGTCAAGGATCACTGATTCAAAAAGGTACACTGGGGTGGTGCCAAGCCACTGAAGCGGATTTATTTCGGAAAATAGAGCTATAACTTTTCTACTAGACAATAAAAGCTACTGCTTAAAGGCAGTAATTCTCAACCTCCTTCCAACTGCAGCTCTTCCTACTCTTTGTCATAATAAGCCCTAACTCTGCCAGCCAAAAGGCAGAACACTTACTTTACTTCCTCTGAGACATGTGACTGCAAGAGTAGTGGAATGGCAAACAGGATCATTCCCCAGCACACAAACTCCAGTAGAATTAAGTCACACATAGAGTGACATGGAAGTTCAAAAGATACACAATGTGGAAAGAAGTTCTCTTAAGACCAGATAGGGACAAAAAATGGGTGGGGACAGAAGGAGACACAGACAGGAACCAGCCCACAGATGGGATTACCTGATCCATTCTACTCTTCAGAATGCTGTTGTTGATGGGAAGCTTTTCACTATAATCACTGCACTCTGGGCTCCCACAAAACTGCTGTCTTGCACCCACAAAACAGGACAGCTCCAGAATTTCTGGTTTAAATTGAATTAATATTTCATACTATCAACTTTATGGTTGTCAAAGTTCCATTGCAAGTCCTACTAGTAAGTAAGTAAAAAGCTTAAATATAGGATATACATTTTACATCTTACACTACTTTAGATATTTACAATGGGGGAAAAAAAGTGAGGCAAAGAACCCTAAACATCACGTGCTCTTTACATAAAAACTGCTCTAAATTACACTCAGCCACATCAGCACCTTTCATAAGTTAACGCACAGAAACACATGCTCTACAGAGAGCAACATTATGGTTTAGTGTTTTAACCTGAATCTTTTGCTACCTTTCATCAGAAATCAGAGCTCCACAAAAGTTTTTTTAACTATGAAATCTTTTGAAAACTTGAGTATTAACAATGTTTTAATTCATGACTTTGAATCTGCCATCAAGCTGCCTGCTCCCTCACCCTGGACAGCCTTCTCTGGTGTGCAAGCATTGTTATCAGGCATTCAGGAAAGTGCTCAAGTGTTGCAACACAGTTTAAAGTCAACACCATAAACACCATTCCCAACATGCAAATTCATAGCTTTCAGCCTTCTCCTTAGTGTGCTGAAGAATAAAAAACTTACTTTTGACCTGTTTACTCTTTAAAAATGCCTAGCTGGATAATTTAATAGAAAGTGAGCACTTCTGAAATGACTGACCCTTAAGACTTTGCTTTCGCTTTCAAAAATTCTAACCAAGCCTACTTTTCCATATTTATAGAATTGATACTCAGAGGCTAAAATAGACGCTATTCTAAGTTAGAGAAACCAAAACCTGTCCATGTACATATTTTTCTCTCCATTTCTGAAGGCAAAGAGCAAGTAACTCCAGAACTACAACTTAGTTAAGAAAGACAAAAAGAGTCTTACAATTATTTGAGGAGAAGACACCAAACCAAAGTCTAAGAGAAATCTCTGTATATGGAAACAAGTCCCTGGGCAAATTATTCAAATATGAATAAACTCTGCATTTACCTGAGGGGAAAATGAAGTATCTGCAGTTACCAACCTTGTTCTTATAGATCTCTTCACTCAGAACTACTCCAAACATTAATTTTTACAGCTGTACTGTATCACAGTTAAGAGGAGGCAGGATTTCAGGCTACCATGGTTACTTGACTAAAAGGGGAAGTTAAGCAAGTCCCAGTATGTGTTTAGTTAGTCTAGATTAATGTACTTCTACTTTTAGAGATTCTTTAATTTACACTGCTTCTAGATAACTATAATTACAAAGGAATGCATAAAGTTATTCTTAATTGGCAAAGAAGTCTTGGCAGTTTGCCCTTTTCCATGGCAGAAAAGAGATAAAAAAACAAGGAATGCCATTCCTGGATGCTTTCAGAGAGGAGATAGCATACAAACTGTAAAGGCAATTTTGTGGTACATATATGAACAAGCAAAGAAAAAGGCTGAATTCTGTACCCCCTTGTAGGTGAAGGGAGTCTCCCATTATTTTCTAAAGTACATACAAAACTGATATTAAGCTGGCACAACTGTACAGAATTCAAAGGCAGGCATCAGGGCAATCAATCTCATGTTACTCCTGAATCACTCTAACAGTCAAGGTTGCTTGCAACAAAGATCACAGGAATAAATTTATCTCCAGACTTTTATTTAAAGCATTTGCCTTCACAATTTGATGGGAGGATATAATATAAAAGGTATCTGCAAGACAGTAAGTGGCTCCTACCTTAAAGATCTGTTCTGTCATCAGATCTGAAAATGCCCATTTCTCCTCCCAACAAAAATAAGATTAACTGGCCTGAATCACCAGCTTTTTCTTTCCTTGAAGAACATCTAAAAGCAGGAAGGATGCTGGAATTTCCTAGGACAGTTACAGACATAACCCATTCAGGTTCCCACAAGTAACTTGGCTCTGACAACCATTCATTGAAATTGCATTAGTAGGAACTATTGCTACTTCTTTACAAGACCGATATCAGAGGAAAAGCCTTGAGATAGAAGTTTTTGAGACTTAAAACTGCTGAAATTGAAAATTAACATAATGAACTATAAACTCTAAACAGAACTACTACAAATTTATTTAAGCTTAGAAGGAGCTACTGGACAAAGGTAGTGGTAGGAGGCAATACTAACCCCTTTATCACCAGCCCCCATTACCTCCCAGAGGAGACAGGAAGACACATCTTTTATTGCTGTACAGCACAGAAATGTAAGCTCTGAGAAAGCTAAGAAAAAAAATTATAAAAATCAGGAGGGGGAAAGGCTGTCATGCCAAGAACACAGCTACAGCCATGCTATAAATGATGTAACTGGTTCCAAGAAAGCAGCTGTAGTTATGGGTTATGTAACAGCCTGTCTTTTCACCAAAGTCAAAATTCCATCAATGTCTGTGTTACAACAGACAGAGGAGTACTACCTGTCAAGTACTTCCAGGATTTAATATCTGTACACACTTACACCTTTCCCCCATCTAACCATTAAAAACCAATCTCAACTTTCTTGTTTACAAATTAGAGTTAAAACTAACTTTCATCAACCACCTTTAATTCCAAAGGCATTGCCATTCACACCAATGCTTCAGCCTAACTCCAATCCCAAGCACATACAGCCCTTCACACAAAGCATGACAGTCAGTCAACATGTTATGGTTACATCCTCAAACAGATTTCAGTTTTACTTTTCATGTTTATTCAACACAATTCCTCCCAGCTCCTAAGAATAAATCAAGGTTTTTTTCCGTTGACTTTACTCGTTAAAGACTGCAGCACCACAGAGATTGTCAAGTACTCAGAAGTTCCACAGAAAACTCGGCTCTGCCACCATGAACACTTACCTAGTGAGACTGCCTTATCTTCTGAGTTTACACACCAGAGATGCATTATCAGTTGAGTTTTCGTTTGGTTTCTCTTCTCTTTTTTCTAACTTTCCACCTTATCTTTTATACAGCGGAGCCTAGACCTTCTACTCAATGTCACTTCAAGCTGTGTCATGGGAAGGAAAATACAGTCCATTCTCATGAGAGTTTTATATGTAGATGTCTAAAGTCAGGTCTAACCAAGTGGTGCTTAATGAACACTGAGATAAAAAGAAAAAAGTATTTTTTTCCTTGTACAATACAGATAACAGCAAAAAGAATTTGCTGGTATGTGTAAAATTTTTTTTTCATTTCCCCAGACACCTTTTACAGGACTGTGCCAGTCACTTTAACAGTAGCCAGCAAAATGTGTTACTGTGCAGTTGGGATAGTCATCATTTCCTGCTCATCTTTACACATGTGCACAAAAAGCTGCTACTCAGCAATCAAAATCCTTATAAGTTGAAAAAAAAGTCACTTACAAATACTGCCAAATTACTGTTTCAGTTACATGCACAATTTACATCAGTTTTATACTAAGATACAGTTTAGAGTTTGTGTTTCTTTGTGAATATGAAACAACTACAAAGACTGCGATTCCCAATTTTATTTAAACAGAAGTCTGTCAGCACTATGTAGGAGAACAGTACTTAACTCAAATTTGCTTTGAGAGAACAGGTTAGTAAACCAAGGTCTTAAATAATGGCTACAGTGCAGAGACATGTTACATTTGGAACAGTTTCCTGAAAGGATCAGAAGTACAGCATTGGTTTGAAAAATCTGATCCTGGAAGGATGTCCTGCTTAACTTTTGGTAGGACTTTTTCTTAACATGAAATGCAAATCAGCAAAATCTTGGATCTTTAGGATATTCCACAACAGCCAGCATTACATATGCCGACAGTTTCCCAGGCTACTTTCCTGTCAGTACAGAGAATATATAAAGCATAATGAGTTAAACTCTAGCTTTCCTTGACAACATGTTAGTGACTGCACCTGATGGACTTCAGATTAGACCAAATTTTTAGCTGGAAAAAAATGTTCATTTCAGTTCTCCTGGTTGAGAAGATTAAACTATGTGTTTATGCAACTGCTGTATCTTTCCTAATAGTAAAGGAGGGCAAAAGCTACACAACAGATCAAAACATTCACAAGTCCAAAAATTAACTTGCTTTAAATTGTTTTTTTGATTCTGAACTACTCAACAGAGCAAGATGAAAACAAGTAACTCAGACCACAAATGCATAATGCAAAATCAACACACATCACCAGATCAGAGAAACATCTCTGAACAGATTTTCTCAATGCATCACTTCCTGCCAAGAAGCACAGAACCAGAATGGTTTAGGTTAGAACAGACTTCTAAAGGTCATCTAGTCCAACACCCTGCCATGGGCAGGGATGTCTTCAACTCAATCATCTTGCTCAGACCTGGCCCTGAATGCTACCAGGGATGGGGCTTTTACCACCTCCCTGGTGTTTCATTATTCTCATTGCAAAACATTTCTTCCTTAGTCTAAATCTGGCCTCTTTTAGTTTAAAACCATTGCCTCTTTTGCTAGTGCAACAGGCCCATGTTGAAAGTCTGGCCCCATCTGTCTTACAAGTTCTCACTGGGTACTGGAAGGTGCTCTAAGGTCTCCCCAGGGCCTTCTCTTCTCCAGGCTGAACAACCCTAGCTCTTTCCACCTGCTTTTAAAGAAAAAGTGCTCCATCCCTCTGATTGTTTTTATGGGCCTCTTCTGGACTCACTCCAACAGGTCCATCTCTTGGCTGTGCTGAGGACTCCTGAGCTGGACACAGTATTCCACATGAGGTCTCATGAGAGCAGAGCAGGGGGCAGAACCACCTCCCTTGACCTGCTGGCCCTGCTGTTGGGGATGCAGCCCAGGACATGCTGGCCTTGGGATACAAGTGCACATTTATGTCTCATGTCGAGGTCATCCACCAATACCCCAAGTCTTTCTCCTCAGGACTGCTCTGAACCCCTCCATGCCCCAACCTGCACTGATACCAGGGCTTGTCTTTCAGCCCAGGTTCCAGATCTTGCACTTGTCATGGTTGAACCTCATGTTGCTCTGGACAGCAAGATACTCAGACACTTGCAGCTCTCCACATCCAAGCTAGTGGGATCTTCCACCGTCCAATGAGATGTACTGGAATGCTTCTTGGTCAGCTAGGATGGTCCAAGAAATGCCCCCATGGGACTGGCACTGGCAGAGGCATCTCCTACTACAGCACTGGCTTGCTCTCACTGCCCAGAGCTGCTCACTACAGCATCCCTGACACCTCCCACACTGACCTGAGTCTCAAGCAATTCAGTAACATGAGGACAGGACCCCAGGAGATGTGATGGGATGGAGTAACAGCCTTGTCCCTGACCCAGCCTGGCAGGCTGGAGAAGTGGGGGGAAGGCATAAAACACCTTTCCAAAACCACACAGGAAGTGCAGGGCTCCCTCAGTCAGCACTAGGGTGGGGGAATCAAACCCACAGCAGCGATAAGGTGGAGCTTGGGGGGCTGGGGGTGGGTAGGAAACTGTGGTGTCGTGGGAAGTTGGTTGTCTTATATTATTTAAGTTCTTGCTGCACCTTTACTCTTCATTTTCTCATGTAGCATGCTGAACTACACGTAGCCCATTAACATCACAAAAAAAAAAGCAAAGCCACCAAAACAGCTACAAAAAGTCAGTTTACTCACTATTTAAAATACAAACAGGAGTCGATATAACTAAAAAACTTAAACTACATCTGCTAGCAGAAAAACCTTACTTTCCATGCAACAATACCCATCAAGTTCTGTTTTGTGCAGATCAGCATCAAAAATTAAGTTTTTATAGTATTCTCACAAAATAAAGAAAACACTACTGGCACAAAAAAGTAACCATGCAATAAATACAGCACTACCTTTACACAGAATTGTAGAATTCCATACTAAATAAGACTAAGAGGGTAAGTGCAGCTGCTTGAAAATTACAGTAGCTGTTAATCAACAAGTATTTTCTTCCTACCCTTCTCTCCCCCCACTTTTAGCACTATTAGCCTCATACAAAAGAGAGAGAGTTTGTTTCTTTTCCATTCAGCAGGTTAATCTGTTCCTCCTGCTGTACACAGTAGCAAAAAAAAAATACTCCAACTGAAGCTTAACCCAGTCACAAAAAATTTGGATTTGCAGAGCAGAAATGCAACCAGATTGACTGATGCCAGTGTGTAGGTGATGGGGGCTTTGATTAGAGCCCCACATCAGCAGCTTTAGAAAATCACCTTCCACACTGAAAAGTGATACATGCATTCAGAATCTTTTATAAAGAAGACTACCACAGGAATGACATGAGATACCGTCTTAGGACTACTTCAGAAACAGCTCTCAAGGTACAGGATTTTGTATCTAGTGACCTTTAGTAACAAAAGGTGATTGGCTTTCCTCACTCTCTATTCTTTGGTGTCAAAAAAAAAATCTCACAATCAGTATCACAACCAGCACTACCACTAACTTTAAATACATTGATTTTCACCACTGATACAAGAATAAGTATAGACATGCTCCTATTTTTACAGAACTTATAAACTCATGCATTACTTAAAGCTAAATATCCTCATTGTAACAGAAATTTTTTTCTTCGAATATCCTTTCTTTGTCTCCATACTTGGCATAATCCTAAGACACAGAAAAGCCCTGAACTTTCTCTTTAAATGTTAAAGGACCTTGACACTGAGCACAGACTACTAAACATTACACTCACATGTACCACCAAGTGCTCACCTAGTCCAAGAACAGGTATTTAGGGAAATATCCCTGGGACCACTTCAGAGGTAATTCAGACACTGCTTGAATTACAAGTTACCCTTGCACATTTGATATGAACATCTTCAGCTTCTCCAACCACTAGTGACAGCAACTGCCACAGCTCAATTAGGTACTATGTGAGAGGAGGGGGGAAAAAAGAGACTGATTTATTTTACAGATATTGCCTGATAACTGGGTGCCAACTTCCAGTGCTGTGAAGAAAAGTTCCTGATCTTGTCAGCCTGTGCTATATCATTTATATAATATACCTTTATCACATTGTCTTTCAATTTCCTTAAAATCAAGGTCTAAGCTATTCAGTTTAGTAAACTCCATTTACATTCTAAGATTTCCAATCACCTTACACATTAGCTTGGTCTATGACTAGCTTTTACAAAAAGCAGATGTATATGTTAGTTTCCTAGCCAAGAAACTAGGTCAACCATTTACTGAAATTCAGACTCAATCTCTGCAAACAAGCAGAAAAAGGCAGTGATAGTATGGTCGGGTTTTTTAGGCTCGTTGTTTGGCTCATTTGGACTCTTCAACCTTTACTAGAGCACAAAGCTGATCTATAGAAGCTTCAAGACATTTCTTTAATCTATTCCTAGAGCCCAGGATGACTGTACTCTTTTAAATGGTACTGGAACAGATCATTAATCCAACACAGAGTCCACAAGGTTGCAGCTTTAACGAAGTCCATCTTTTGCCACCTGCTCTCCTTCCATCTCTACTTGCCTGAAGGTCTCCCCTTTTACACGTACCCTGTAGCTCAAACTGGAGCACAACAGACCAAGAGCAAGTATATATTGCAGAAGTCCTGGATCAGCCATCAACCAGGTCTCAGTCACCTCCCAACCTTTTGTTCCTACTGCCAAAGCACAGGGAATCATCACTCACCTCAGCTGCCATGAGGAACTGCTTGTATGGCTGCGCAAGTCTCTCCCCCGGCTCAGAGGTATAAGTTGTGATTTGTGCTGACTTTTTGGAGGCTTTTTTGTGTTTATTCTTGGTTTTTTACTTACTATTAAACTTTACTTCAGTACATTGTCTATCCCCCAGTCAGGGGAAAACAACACCAGTTACAGTAATGACACGAAGAAGGTATCTTTCCTGGGACTATGGACTATATTAGAAAAGTAGACTAAAGACATCTCCTGTTCCTTAGCTAGCATACTATTTTTACACAAAGACCATAAAACAAGAAGTTTAATATTTGTGATTGCCACTTTGGTTTCTAAATTTGTATTAAATATAAATTTATTTTGGAACAACAGATGACAGAAGTAATCATATTCAGACCTCTTAAGTGACAAAATTATTAAAGTATCTATAAAAATGGAGAATCAGTAGTATTATCATCCTCCTATCCACACGTCTCTTGTTTGCACACCAGTGTCAGCAAACCTAAATCCACCACCTCCAACTCCTCTCTCATGCCAGCAAGGATACATAGCATTCTGCTCCCACAGCTGAAAAACATAGGGAAGGAAGAATGGGATTTGATACTCCTTTAGACTGAAATAATTTAAATGAGGGGGGTAGGTTACTTTTGTTGTAGTGACACACAAGATGTCATTACATGCAGTGCCTTTTCCATAAAGCCAGAAGACTCACACTGCCATGCTCTCCCTGTCATGCACAGTACAACAGTTCTACACTCATTTAGCAACAACACAGAGCCCTCTGCAAAGGTCTGTTGTAAGTTCAGAAAGGAGAGCAGCCTACATTTCATGCTTCCTTCCTTCTGCAAGGTTGAGTCACATCCTTAGAACTCCTTTTAGAAAGCTAAAAAACCATGGTAGAAGCAAAAAAAACCAACACCCTTTAACAGAGAAGCCTTGCATTCAGGGGAAGATACAGAACTGTCAAAGGCCACAGTTCAATTCCTTGGCTCATCTTCTGCTGTGTCAGACAAGAGAACTGCTCACCTTTTTTCCTGTTAGAAGTAAAACCTGATACTCTTCACAGCCAGACAACTTTGTCAAAGGATTTCCAAGATAAATGAAAGGCGTTAACATCTGAGTGAATAATGCAGACAAATTCCTCATTTGGAATACAAATTACTCTATTTACTGCATTAAAAAAAAAAACAACAAACAAAAAAAACCCAACCACCTTCACATGGGAGAAAGCAGACAGTTCAATTAGCTATAAAGGCAAAGCCTTTTACACAGCAAGTTCAAAAGTATAAAATTAAGATCTGTATTTATTTCCTTTGGTCTCCCTTGCACTTTTAATAAAATATTTTAAGCCACGACTACCAGAGATGAAACAGTTCTTGCCTTACTTCCTCTGTTCTACCAACAGCAACACCACTGGGCTAACATGGGTAAGTTCACTGGTTAAAAATACTACAGGCCCACAAGTTGCTTGTTTGAAGTCTGGACCAGTTTCACAAGCCTGTTTTGTGTGGCCCAACCAGTACACAGGCTGGGGCAAGCAGAACTGTGAACTTAAGCAAGTCCAAGCTTTAGATGACTACTTCTATTTATGCAATAGACAACTACAGTTCACTTCATCATACTGAAATACAGGGACCTTTTCAAATCACCTACCCTGCCCACCTGTATGACCAGAACAATTAAGCAACTGGGATTAGAGAAGCTCACTCAAAAAAAATTAAATAATATCTCAGATCAGCTAGTACAGCTGTTTCTATTGCATACTCCATGTATTGAATTCTGAAAAAAATTATTTGCATATCCCAGAGTATTTCATGTCATGTGTTTAAATATATATTTTATACTGATGTATTATAAATAGTATGTTTACAAGTATTATGCAATAGAATATGCATTTCTATCCAAACCTTCCAGTGAGTCAGAAGCTGGGCCATGAGACAAATGCAAATATAATAATTTTCTTATAAATATGATAAGCAGATAGAACTGATCCCTATTACCAGGCAAATAGACTAGATAACCCAAAGCAGAAAGGATGGAATTGTGTTAAGTCAAACATACTGACATTACTGCTTCAATCTTTGTATGTGCTGAAGTTTTCTATAAACACAGGTTAGACAAAATACATGTAAATCAATAGTAAGAGGTGCAAGTCTCATTAAGATGGGATAGTTCTGGGGCAGAACCTTCACAAGTGTTTTCCAAAATAATTTCTTTGAAGTGCAGTTAGCTATTAAAACAACAATGCAGCATGTTTAAAAACCATGCCCATATCATTTCTATTTAAAGATTAAATCAGTCCCACTTTGTAAGGTACAGAGAGTCAACTACTTGGCACAGATACTATAGGCAAAGGAAGAACTAATCACTAAGTTTCCAGGCTGAGGACACGGCTACTGTGTCAGAGCCAAACTTCGCCTACAGGCTTCTTTTCATAAGCAACCTACAAAATTTGGATGGGGAAGGATATTGACTTCACCTAAGAAAAAAAATACTGCCTTTTTCAAACTTGTTGAAGAAAAATGACAAAAGCCAAGACAGATTTTCAGAATTACTGCCATATAACTAAGAAATGCATAAATGTATTTCATTGTAAAATCTCAGGCAGTAGATGCTGAATTTAGCTCTTGTCAAATGATACTAGAAAAGTTTGAAGTATTGACCTTGAAGATCAGTTTCATTGCAAAACTAAGGTTTTTTTGTTTTTTTGTTGTTTTTTTATTTTTCTGGAAGCACTGCTTTGGAAAAGAGTAGTGTCTCATGGCTCCTCACAAAGAAAAGTTTGCTCCTGCACTATAAACTTTACCCAGACCCAAAAAGAGTATTTGTCAGAAATGCAAACCAGACTACCACAGTCTGCCCCAATTACAAGTACTGAGAAACCCTGAGAACCAGCATAAAGGAAGGGGAAAAAAAAAAAAAAAAAGAAAGAAATGAAGCCATGTCCTATTCAACAAACCATCCCCAATTCCAAAGCACAGTTCAAAGAAAACCTCCCTGGACTCCTGGCCTGACTGGCCCTGCATTCAGAACTGATAAACAGGTTCTCCATCCAGGAGCAGGGGGCTTGGCACTAGGTGATCTTTAAGGTCCCTTCCAACCCAAACCATTCTATGAAAAAAAAGGAAAGTTCAAACATAAAATTCAAACAACCTCCTTTTCAGGCAGTTCTAGTCTCAGCTTCACAGAAATGATTACAAATATTAATGATGCTAAATGAAAGGAGTAGGATAACAACCAGACCTACTGTACTACTCAATTTGACTCTACTAGTAGCTCTTTCTAGTTAAAGTTTAGTCTAAACTTTCTGGCTTAGGAGCATTCAGGGGAAGCATAAAGCAGAGAAAAGTATGGCTGGTAAGAGCAAAAGAAAACACAAAGAATGCTATCTATGTCAGATATTTCCTGAAGTACAAGCAAGAAGAGCCTTTTACGTAAGTGCTAAATAAAAGATAATAAGAAGGACAGAGCAGTGAGAGCAAAACTAAAACAGGAGCATGAACCCCACCTCCCAGTTACTTCAATTACAGCACTGCAGGCAGGACACAGCCTCCACATTTCCGCTACCAGCCAGTCCTGTAACAGCAGCCTCAGCAATTTATGAAGCAGAGCACAGCTGACAGCAGAGAGGCAGAGATGATGTTACACACAATAACGGCCTAAGACAGAAAATACTTTTACAAGGTGCCCTCCCTTCAGTGAAGGGCAGCAGATGAAGTGTAGAAATTCATACCCTGCCTAAGGCAAGGGGAAAAAAATAATACCTTAAATAAACCAGCTTTAAATCGAGCAAAAAACTACACACAAGCACAAACACTTCAAAGAATTAGGGTATTTATAAAGCCCTATGATGACTGCTCAGACATATCTAACAAGGCTTTCACTCAGTGTCTTCAATTTTTTTCTGTCTCTGGACTTTCAAAAAGTTGTAGCATAAGATACAACACTGTCCTTGAAAAGAGATAAGCTGAAGTACCAACATAAAACAGCTTATCTTTCTTATGGTTAAGTTATGAAGAAATATCTTGAACTGGGAGATGAAATTTGTGCTCATTTACAACGCATGACAAAAACAAAACACCAATCCTTTTTCAGAAAAAAACATTTTGCCAAGTATATATATTTGGTTGTTTTTTTGTTGGGCTTTTTTTTTTTTTTTTCAAACACTGATTCAGAACCAGGAAATAGACCGTTTCTAAGCACAACAATTGTGCTTTTCATTTTAAAGAAAGGGTTTGACTTTCAACCTTTTTTTTTAACACGCTAAAATACTAAGACTAAAGATGAAATGTCCTCTGAGGAAGTAAAAGCTATGTAACTGTGGAAGCTAAACACAAATTACTGGAACTTAGTAAGTGATTTTTAGTTCCTCCACTGAAGCTATGGCATATACATCAAAACCACAAAATTATGCTGAACCATTCTGGCAGTGCTGTAAATCCAACACATTGTGAGAAATCGAACTTTACTGTACACAGCAGTTTTTATTTCCTGACAACTGTCAGCAACACACAGTGCCCTGATGAGGGAGTGTGTGCATGCCTGCCCCTGGCAGGGAGGACCTGCCCTCAACAGATGGAACATGAGCATAAGAAAAGGCTGTATCAAAACAGGGGCTTAAAAATCACTGAACTATTCTGACCAGCAAATAAATATCAGTTTTCTAAAAGTACATGCAGGTTGTACATCAGCTCAAATTTGCTTTGGATATAAACTGCCCTGCTTGAGTAGTGTCTTGAGACACAGTCCAGCTGACTACCTGCACAGCATGCAGACACACCAAGCACATGGGTACATGCATAGTGTTACAGATTTAAAACACACACAAAAATCTATATACACGGAGAGTAACCAAGATACAAACTATATTACTTTATTGCATTCCATCCTCTGGAAGCAGATGGCTTTTGACCTGCTTTTTTTTATTAGGTTGGTTGCTTTTTCCCCTTTTTAAATAAAGTTTTATCATGACTCTACTTCCTTTTCTTTTTCGTGCTGCTACTCCAGATCTCTCCTGACTCACCCACACGTAGCTATGCTTCAGCATGTTGCAGTTCATGTTCTCTTATAAAGTGCCACTACAATTCTTACTTGCACAGAAGAGACTTAAATTGAATAAATCCACCCACAGAGATAAAGGTGGGCAGAGCTGACAGATAACATGACTAAACACACAAAAAATCCTACATAGGGCCATAAACAGCACCAGAGGTTCTAATTGTTTAAAATCTTTGCTTATGTGTCCTTTTCCACATGAAAGTACTGTAGATTTGAACACCAATGTTCGTCACATTCCCAATATCACATCAGAAGCCAGCTGTGCTTCTAAGAAATCCAGACTGACTCTTGAGATCAAAAGCACTCCCATGATCATTCCCTTCTCTAACTTAAGACTGAAGAGAGATTTGCTACCAATGAATGCCACACTTTCAAGAAAGTTTCCACCAAATTTATTCCATAGCAGAAGTATTTCTAGTCTTCCAAGCTGAAAAGTTGGTCAGCCAAATATTAACTGAACATAAGCCAACACAGCAGGTCTGGCAAGAAAAGGCAAAACACCACAGCTCTACCAGGAGAAGCTACTGGTCTTCTCTTTAACCAGGAATGAACACTTTCTCTTTTTTTGTTTGTTTTTTTTTTTTAACTATAGTTTTCTAATCTGAATAAACTTAATTCATAGTATTTCTCTTTAGAAAAGAAGCTTCCAAGAAAAACTGAGTGATGAGCATGATTCAAAATAAAAATAAAGAAAAAAAGTTTAAAAACCCACACACATAAACCATCAAAAATCCCAAGAGGGTAGTGAAAAGTTTTTTACTACTCCTTCCACTGACAGAAGAAACAGCATCTTCATACTGCTTACCTTGGTTGATACTGTTTCATTTCTACAGAAAAACTCAATAAGCCACAAGAGTCTCCAAAACAGAAAGAACTTATGGGTGCAGTGGTGACAGCAGGACAGAACTGTCTGTCAAATTATAAAGATAAGTTGAGCAATGTGGACAAATGAGAGACTCCCACCTTAAAAAGAAAAAAACAGCTCATCCCTCCTTCCCTCATCATAAAGCATAGAAAGGAATTCATTGCCCACAATTCTGTTAATAAGGCTGCAACAGCGCTTCAACTTCTCCATAACACTTAAACACCAAGTAGGTGTCTTTTTACAACATGTGCCAGTTTGGCCTTAAAGTGTGAATACAGTACAGAGAAGGAATGCATCAGTACCAAATGTTTAAAAGGGCTACTAACAACAGAGTACAAGCTCTCCAGAGTCACACAATGCCGGAATTAACACTTCCTCATTTCTCTGAGCAAGCAACAGTTACAAAAGAAGAAACTAGAAACAACTTTGCCTTTTTGAATGGCCATGTCCTGCTGCTGCAATAACCAGCAGGACCTGGAGCACTGCCTTGCTCTCCAATTCGATTAGGGCAGCTACATGCCTAAAGAGACGACAAACACAAGAAATAAGTGTGACATTAGAATTCATTATTAAAAGGGAATCATAGTAAGAGAAACGTGGCAAGTTCTATGGGGATGTGGCTGCAATATGTAAAGCAGTCTAAAAAGAGTGAGGTTACAGTCATTTCTAACCATGCAAAGCTAAGTGAACTTCTCTGTGCATTCACTCCTCCTGTAAAATAGGAAACAAACTACTTCCTCATCTCACTAGACCATTCTGATAATAAATAACTTTACAGAAAGCAGCACCAGGCTATCCATGAGGAAATCAACTTCTTCTCTGGAGCAATCCAGCAAGAGCATGGTGCAGTCTAAAGCAATGAAGACATACTATTAAACACTCTGTTGACAGAGCTAGTACCAGACACTTGGGGGGATGAAGCAAGGCACTAATGGAAGAAATGGAGGTATTCATGGCTGCTTGCTTTCTACAACTTCTGGACTTTTGAGCACTGCTTTGCAAACAGTATAAATTCTTAACCAGGAGATGAGCCCAGATAATTCATCCTCATAGTTACGTAGCTCATGACCAGAATCAGAACCATTTGCTCACAACACAAATTTTTACCGCTCTGAGATACATATTAAGCTAAAGTGGTGAAGACACATTGGCTGCTAACAGCAATGGACAAAACTCTCTTTATTTCACTGTAGTCCCTTCCTTACAGATTTTCTAACTCTACTTTTACCATCACAAGTTTTGTTGTCCAACAGGCCTATCTGCCTTCTTTACAAAATCCTAGTTTCTACCCTTGCTACTCCTGTCTGCCTTTCCCTATCAGCTCCTTTACAGATTTTCTTTGCCCAGCAAGTCCTCATTTTCCTTGATATCCCCAAGATGCTGGGTGAGAGGCAGCATCATTTCTATGCACTCCCTCAGTACTTTCCACACAGGCAAAGAGCTCACAACCCAACCTCTCTGCTAGTTTATCATCAACATGGGCCTAACTCAGTCCCAGATTCTAATTAATATTCTTCCCTGCTTTCAACTCAAAGCAAGTTTCTCCTCCTCCGAGTTAATTGCCATCTCACCTCAGCTGTCCTCTCCATCCAAACCCATTTCTTCTTCCATGCTCCCTGCCTGGATACATGTTTATTGGAGCATGAGTTTTCATAGGACTGTAACGGGGTCACACTGAGGCCCATTCTGGACCAGGGACAGGGAGAGAAGCAAAGCAAGAGGCATCAGCCCTGCAAAAATACTCTGCTCTAAAGCAGAGACACACTAAAGTTATTTGAAGAGCTGTCAAATTTTAAGACTCCCATTGAAACATCTGTTCCCAAGCTTCACTTTTGGCAGTTACTGAAGTAGTTTGACTGAAATTCCTTTGAAAACCTGACACAATATTAACATCAATATTATGTCACACTCAAAATATTAGGTCTTAATCAATCGTCTCTTACACTGCCATTTACTAGATTCTACTGCCAGTCACACCTACAGTGAATTTCCTACCAGGACACAATTCTAACCCATGTTTATTAAGAAGCCAGTTACAGAATAATGATAAGTTTCCCCATAAAAACTTTGAACACTGCCAAAATACTGAACTTCAGAAGAGACTAGAAAACAACTTGTGCTTTGTAATACTAGTTGAAAGTGTTGCAGGATTGCCTTCCAAACTTCAAGAATGGAGATATCAACTAGATTATGCTATTCTGTTCCTCCTGCTAAGAAATTAATTCAGTTCTGCAAAGGTAAGCATTTACTATTTTAGTGCTTAGGAGAACACTACTTCAGTCAGTTACAACATGGGAACTAGCAAAGTAGCCATAGCAAAAAACATCAAAACCATCATTACAATTCAATTGCCTGTTCAGCTGACAAATCCACATCTCCCCACACAGAAGCAGGAAATCTAAACTCTGAATCAATTAACTGCTTCCATAAGCAATCCTTACACAATGTTCTCTTGTCTGTATGATCTTCATTTATATAAAAGGTCAGCAATTTTATCTTCAAAATGAAGCCTCATGAAGTCTAGTGGTTATTTATTTCACTTCCAGCTTCGAAGGGAACAGTTTCAAGTAACCGTATGTCTCAGCACATAAAAGGTGCAAATACAACAAGAAATGAACTGCCTTTTCATGGCCAGAATGCACTTTGCCTAAGAATTTTCACTTTCAAGGACAGTAAATAGGAAGATTTTGTTTAAACAACAAAACCCCCAAAACAAAAAGAAAAAAAAAAAAACAACAAAACCCCCCCAACCACAAAAAAACCCACCAAAAAGAAAAAACAACCCCGCTATGAATGTATTTCTTATTAATTCTTACAGTTGGTTTTTCTTTTTTTTTTCAGAATAACAGTGCTAGAATTCAGAAAACTATTTTTTGTTTTTTATTCAGTAGAGGGTCAAACTGATTTGTACATCAGAGGCTGAAACAAACACCTTTGTTGTGGAACACAAAAAGGCAAGAAATCTGTTTCCGTGAGGATGTTACCCTCAAGACTGCTATAATAAAAATGAGAACAAACCATCATCCAGTGCCACATCTGACTGGGAGAATACACAATTAGATCTAACTTTTGAAGTTATTCAACTGCTACAGCCACTAGACACAGAAACGGGGCTTTCCAGTCACCTAATTTACAACTAGGCCTCCTAGGAACTCATCTATTACCTTGTCTAGTACACCAGAAAAAGTTACTCACACTAACACGCCATTCAATTTAATCATCTAGTACTGAAGGAGAACCATAAATGCCTCATGGCTGAATTTAAGAGTCCTTTGAACTACATCAGTTAAACAGAATCTGCTCACAGAACTGCCTCCTGCTACTGGGGAACATTTAAACCCTGTAGTCTGAAGTAAAAAGTGCTTTTAAAAATGTATCTAGGACAGTGTTCTGCTGCACTTTCTTATATATAAAGTGATTACCAATGTAAGAGTCTTTTTTTTTTTTTGCCTGGTGGACACCAACTTCAGGTAAAGCATTTGCTGATGGAATCAGCCTCCCAGATAAACGTATTAACTGCCTACAGGATCAAGCTTTAGGTTTTGGTGTGGGTGGCAGACAGAAGGCCTGTTTTGCAAGGCATGCTATTTTTGCAGCTACAGCCACACCAAACTGAACACACTCAAATCGCACAAGCTAAGCTGTCCCAGACCCAGTCACACTGCGAGCACAGGGACCACCTGGGAATCCCAAGTGCTGCAGATATAAGCCAGAGAATCAGTCCAACACTTAGTAATCAAGATCACAAACCATAACAGCATTTTCACTGAACAGCAGTAAAAGAATAAAAATATATCCTCCCATACAAACATTATTACAGAAAACTAGTTTTATACAGTTGAAGTACAATCTCTTAGTTTCAGAGATATTTAGTCCCCAGTTTTTCCTACAGTCCTACAATGATCTCATGTAGTAGAAAAAAAATGGCAGGTTTGGTCAGTCAGATACCATTGCCCAAACTCAGCATCCGAACTTTAGGTTAGTGTTAAGAATGCAAACAACAGCCTTTCCCAAGACACACAAATTAGTCAATACTTTTCTAGGTATAGAATCATAAAAATTCTTTTTCTAGATGCTGAAAAAGCAATCCTAAAGAACATTCAAAGATAGTAAGTCTGGAACCAAAAATACTTTTACAAATCAGCTACATGGACAGCATTAACATTGTCAGAGTTAACCAGAAATAAATTACTAAACATTTCATCAATATCACCATATTCAATAGCGACAGTAAATGAAGAGGG
Source organism: Toxostoma redivivum (assembly GCA_013397375.1). NCBI lineage: Eukaryota > Metazoa > Chordata > Aves > Passeriformes > Mimidae > Toxostoma > Toxostoma redivivum. Next base: position 1,195,239 of record VXBI01024179.1, read on the forward strand.
CAGCATAACCAAACAATGAAGGTTGTAACAACAGATTTGAGTTCATAAGCCACATAAACACACTGAGCAGGACAGGGTCAGCCCTTACCTCACAACCATGACTGTCTTACACCTATCCTAAAACTCAAATGATCATGAGTGAAAAGCCAAAAAATGAATCATTTTCCCTACACCTTTCAATTATGCTTTGCCTGTAACTAGTTTCACTGTTTCCACAGTGAAGGTATTCTCTGTACATCAGGCTTTCATGTGACAGAGAGGACAAAACGCCATTTCTAAAAAGCAGAATACAATTAAAACCACAGGGGATGGGGAACACAGGAGAAAGTGCTGCAGCTAAAAATACTTTCAGCTTTACCTAGTCAATTCTAAAACTGCTCATTGTTTGTTGTTCCTTTCTGTTAAGCTCTGCTGTTTATATGACTGCAATACATGTATCCCCAGTAAGCACTGGAACTGCAAATGTAAAACACTGCCTATGTAAGAGCCTATTACTCTCAGCAAATTTTAGACAGTTGGAAACACTCTGCCAGCTGCAGCAGCCAACTTGTGGCACTCGAGAGAACATTCCTGAATCACAGATTGTGGGAAACTGAGGTGATTTTATAAGAGATTCTGAAATTAAAGTCAACCAAATAAGTCCCTGTCTTCATAAACATGAAGAGAAATGCAGATTTCTTTACACTGGGTAGAGGTGTTAAATTTTACATGATCATAAGGAAGAAAATACTGATACTCCTAAGTAAGGTTTATATGGCCATAGATTAATAATAAAGGAAAACTTAAGAGGTATACAAGAGCACCATCCATTTATTTAAAAGTGCTCTTGATATACATAAACAAATGGGAATAGAAAAGACATCAAATGGCACATACAAGTGGCCCACATTAACAGCTGCAAAAATTATTTGAAATAATTCTTACCCTTCCTAACTGATATACGTATTTCAGGTGCCACAGCTAGTAAGCAGTGCCAATGCTTCAGGACCCCCAGTGCTTAACTCTTTCCAATCCAAGCAGAGATGCCTTCATATCCCCAGTCCCTGCAGCCTCCACCTCTGAAGCCATGTTGACAGACTGAAGGGATTCAGTTGGACCAAAATGACTACCAGGATGACCCTGTGCATCCTGGTTCTAAGCACAGGAGCTGGCACTGACATTCAAGCCTTGTGTGGATTCAGCACATATTCACATGAGCTGCATGCCTTGCCTCTAGCACATTTGCTTGACAGCTGATAATCCATTAGATGCAATTTGACAACACTCAAAATATTTCAGCTTTGAAGATGTATTTTCAAACATTCTTATAATGAACATATCTCAAAAAATTGATCTGTAATGTACTTCAGGGTAGTTAACACTACCACAATGAACAAGAGTCATTCTTCTCAACTTATGCCCATCTACATCAATGACAGAAACTCTTGGTATAATTAAAGAGAACAAGGTAGGATAGGCAAAGGTGAAAACCTTGACTTACACTAGTGCCATCATTTCCTAAAAACCACCAACCAAATGAACTACAACAGCCACACACAAACCTGCTTAAAAAATAAAGCCAACTCTTTGCACACAAGCTTTAATTTTGCCTGTCTCCGCTACATCAAGATATGCACTGGTTCCATCTATGCCCTCAGCTGGTAGGCAAGAACAAGAAAAAGGGGACTGCAGGCTATTAGTGTGTCTGTATTCTCCAAGATACACAGCGAGAGGAAAAAATCTGCATTTATGTTTACCATGCCAAAGCAGCTGCAGAAATCCAAAGTGGCCCCTACATATGCTTTTCCAAATGACAGAGACAATTTCTGTTACTGTATTACTCAGTAATTCAGTAGTTTGCAATACAATATTCCACACCCTTTTGGTTCTTTACAGTATTAATTCCAAGAGTTTAGTAAGCACTGTTAGAGGTCTGGTGACAGACCGTAAGGTGCCCCCCCAAGTTTCTTTAAACTATTGCATTCAATTAATTTCATAATTAATTCTCTTATACATATATATAACTACTGATAGACACAATAGAAAATTGATTCTTTTTTTCTCTTTATCGAAAGATTAAGACTGACACATAACCCAAATAAAGGCACAGGATAGTTTTGTATGCAAGAGAAGTGGCTGACACCAGGTTGTCACAGCCAGTGCTGGGAAGGTTTCACAGAAAGAGGCAGAGACTTTCAGAAGACAAACTCTTCTATAATCTGTCCCCTCAGGTGGCCCCAGTTAAACTGCAAACAAGGAAGAAAATCTAGAGCACCTGATGACAAATGGAAGTTGTATAACAGATGGGATCAAATACATTCCTTATTTTCATATAATCGTGGTACTTCTTGACAGGGATATTTTAAAACAGATCCTGGGATCACTTCTTTCCACAGCCCCTGCTCTCAGACAGCTAATATATGCAATAACAAATCTGACAGTCTGACTGGGATAAAAAGCTATCTTCTCTCCTACTCAAAGCTTCTGTTTCAACAATAGAATACTCTCTCTATGCCAGGCAAGAAACAATCCAACTTCATGTAACAGCAGTATCTTATTTATGTGGTTTAGGATTTTGCTGTTAAGCTTGCCACACAAAACCAAAGATACATTCTACAAAACAACACACCTTGCTGAACAAAGATATTTGTCAGGGGGAACCTTTTAAGTTTGAATCTATGTTCCAACCTTGACAAGTGTAATCTCAGGCTATTTACTGTCCAACACCCGAATCTGCCACAACCTACAACAGAAAATGCTGATTAACTAAAACCTGCATTTAAAGTCCAAGCAGTAGGAGCACAAAGGAGGAAGATTCTGTGTCANGGGAGAGAATTTGAGCAAAAGAGACTTTGCAACTTCTACTACTAGAAACAGTAATAAGGAAGAACCCAGATTATCAGATCCATCTAGAAAATGTTTTACTGGTTTGAGGATTAACATACATGCTAATGTACACTTGTATTTCCATATTATGTTACCAGAAGCTCAGAATGACATTTTAAATGTTAGTAAGACTCCACTATCACAGCAGTACGACAGCTATCACACTGTTGCTGACTTTTGGATCTAGGATGCTGATGCTATGGAACAGATAAAGGTAAAAAAAAAAAAACTTCAAAAACTTTCATAACACACAGTCTCTTGATTTCTTTGGGGTCTCAAATGTTTCTGTAAAGAAACTTCTTGCATTTTTTTTACCAAGTGAGATATGACACCAGATTAAAAAGTAACAAAAAATTAAGTTGCAGGCGTCCTTATTCCCAAATTACAGAAAATTATAATGCAATTAAAATTTTATTTTATCGGCTATATAATGAATAGGTTAGAAACAACACTCTCCTGTTACAGACTCCAAATTCACCTTAACCCCACCTGGAATTACAGCCCTAGCATCACAACGCTGTACACAAACCTGCAGGATACACTCTAACCATGACAAATTTCCAACGATCCCTGTATTCCGCTTAACCCGCTGCACGTTCAGCCGCACTCCGAAAGGCTGCAGATGTCCCTTCTTCAAGAGCTCTCCCCCTCCCGCCGCTCCCGTTATCCATTAACACTGTCACTCCATCCCGCATCCCGCGGCACTACCTGTATCCCGGGGAGCCACTCGCACCGGGCGCAAACCAGACCCTGTGCCCGCGACGGGGGGAAGGAGCCGCCAGGAAAGCCCAGGGTAGGGCGGCCCGTCCCCTTTGACCCGCGTGGTTCCCCCGGCGAGGGAGCAGCGGTCGGCGCTTCCCCCGCGCCCCGGGGCCCCTCCGGGGCCTGCTGGGGGACGCGGCGGCGGGACTGGAGAAGTTGCGAAGCGCTGGGGAGCGGGGAGAGCAACAGCTGGAGCCGGACGGGTAACGGGGGCCCCGCGGGAACGGGGCGGGGGTCGCGCCGCCGGTGCCGAGGGAAGGCGGGGGAAGCAGCGGCGAGCGCCCCGCCCGGCCCCTCCCGCCCTCCGCGCCGCTGGCACTCACCGAGCCGCCCCGCGCGCGGCGATGCGGGACCGGGATCCGGAGCGGGACAGGGAGCGGAGCCGGAGCCGCCGCCTCCCCCTCTCGGCAGGAGCAGCGACGGAGCGGCGCGCGCGGGGGGCGGGAGCGCGCCGGGAGCGCGCGCAAGAGGCGGGAGCGCGCGCGGGGAGGGGGGAGCGGCCGCACAGCACCGCGGGCACCGGCCGTGCGGGCGGGCGTGCGCTGACCCGGATGTACCGGGGGGCGGCCAGCAGCAGGTGACTGCGCAAGCGCGCCCGACCGCCAGCGCACTGCGCATGCACCTGCTTCGACTCCGAGTGTCTCGGGCACGGGCGGGGGAGCGAAAGAGAGGCGGGCGGGCGAGGCGGCGAGTGGGGCAAGTCCTTAAAGGGGCCGCCGTCTTCCCAGAGCCCCTCAGGAACAGCTCATTAGCGTCACTCAATCAACGTTATTGATCGGTCCTTAAGCCAGCCGGGTGATCCTGGTGCTTTTTAAGGTCTGGCTTGGGGGTTTAAAGTGTTTGCAGCTGGCAAAGCCAGGTTGGGAAGGGAGATGGGGTGCTCCTTCACTGGGAAAAGTGGGGCTGCTGGCTTAAAGCTGTTCAGAAATGTCTTCCTAGGTGGACCACAGCAAAAATAATTAATAAATTAATAAAAATATGATAAGTTTCATCCCTCAGTGAGCGCTGCCAGAGCCCCGTACCATTGTGCTCAGTCTGATCCTGGGATGCTTTCCACCTCCATCTCCGCAAAAAAGCAAAAGACATGCAAAATGTGTTTAAAAGTCACAAAAAAACAAAACAAAAACAAAAAAAAAAAAAAAAAAAAAAAAAAAAAA